>OZ024794.1:73540949-74055949 GCA_964017045.1 Omphiscola glabra | reverse complement strand
TATTCTGTCATGAGAACGGAGCATGTGTGAAATTCTTGACTTGGTGTTCTGTCATGAGAACGGAGCATGTATGAAAGTCTTGACTTGGTATTCTGTCATGAGAACGGAACATGTGTGAAATTCTTGACATGGTATTCTGTCATGAGAACGGAGCATGTGTGAAAGTCTTGACTTGGTATTCTGTCATGAGAACGGAGCATGTGTCAAAGTCTTGAATTGATATTCTGTCATGAGAACGGAGCATGTATGAAAGTCTTGACTTGGTATTCTGTCATGAGAACGGAGAATGTGTGAAATTCTTGACTTGGTATTCTGTCATGAGAACGGAGCATGTGTGAAAGTCTGGACTTGGTATTCTATCATGAGAACGGAGCATGTGTGAAAGTCTTGACTTGGTATTCTGTCATGAGAACGGAGCATGTGTGAAAGTCTTGACTTGGTGTTATGTCATGAGAACGGAGCATGTGTGAAAGTCTTGACTTGGTATTCTGTCATGAGAACGGAGCCTGTGTCAAAGTCTTGACTTGGTATTCTGTCATGACAACGGAGCATGTATGAATGTCTGGACTTGGTATTCTGTCATGAGAACGGAGCATGTGTGAAATTCTTGAATTGGTATTCTGTCATGAGAACGGAGCATGTATGAAAGTCTTGACTTGGTATTCTGTCATGAGAACGGAGCATGTGTGAAATTCTTGACTTGGTATTCTGTCATGAGAACAGAGCATGTGTGAAAGTCTGGACTTGGTATTCTGTCATGAGAACGGAGCATGTGTGAAAGTCTTGACTTGGTATTCTGTCATGAGAACGGAGCATGTGTGAAAGTCTTGACTTGGTATTCTGTCATGAGAACGGAGCATGTGTGACAGTCTTGACTTGGTATTTTGTCATGAGAACGGAGCATGTGTGAAAATCTTGACTTGGTATTCTGTCATGAGAACTGAGCATGTGTGAAATTCTTGACTTGGTGTTCTGACATGAGAACGGAGCATGTATGAAAGTCTTGACTTGGTATTCTGTCATGAGAACGGAGCATGTGTGAAATTCTTGACTTGGTATTCTGTCATGAGAACGGAGCATGTGTGAAATTCTTGACTTGGTGTTCTGTCATGAGAACGGAGCATGTATGAAAGTCTTGACTTGGTATTCTGTCATGAGAACGGAGCATGTGTGAAATTCTTGAATTGGTATTCAGTCATAAGAACGGAGCATGTGTGAAAGACTGGACTTGGTATTCTGTCATGAGAACGGAGCATGTATGAAAGTCTTGACTTGGTATTCTGTCATGAGAACGGAGCATGTGTGAAAGTCTTGACTTGGTATTCTGTCATGAGAACGGAGCATGTGTGAAATTCTTGACTTGGTATTCTGTCATGAGAACGGATCATGTGTGAAAGTCTGGACTTGGTATTCTGTCATGAGAACGGAACATGTGTAAAAGTCTTGACTTGGTATTCTGTCATGAGAACGGAGCATGTGTGAAAGTCTTGACTTGGTATTCTGTCATGAGAACGGAGCATGTGTGAAAGTCTTGACTTGGTATTTTGTCATGAGAACGGAGCATGTGTGAAATTCTTGACTTGGTATTCTGTCATGAGAACGGAGCATGTGTGAAATTCTTGACTTGGTGTTCTGTCATGAGAACGGAGCATGTATGAAAGTCTTGACTTGGTATTCTGTCATGAGAACGGAACATGTGTGAAATTCTTGACATGGTATTCTGTCATGAGAACGGAGCATGTGTGAAAGTCTTGACTTGGTATTCTGTCATGAGAACGGAGCATGTGTCAAAGTCTTGAATTGATATTCTGTCATGAGAACGGAGCATGTATGAAAGTCTTGACTTGGTATTCTGTCATGAGAACGGAGAATGTGTGAAATTCTTGACTTGGTATTCTGTCATGAGAACGGAGCATGTGTGAAAGTCTGGACTTGGTATTCTATCATGAGAACGGAGCATGTGTGAAAGTCTTGACTTGGTATTCTGTCATGAGAACGGAGCATGTGTGAAAGTCTTGACTTGGTATTTTGTCATGAGAACGGAGCATGTGTGAAAATCTTGACTTGGTATTCATTCATGAGAACGGAGCATGTGTGAAATTCTTGACTTGGTGTTATGTCATGAGAACGGAGCATGTGTGAAAGTCTTGACTTGGTATTCTGTCATGAGAACGGAGCCTGTGTCAAAGTCTTGACTTGGTATTCTGTCATGACAACGGAGCATGTATGAATGTCTGGACTTGGTATTCTGTCATGAGAATGGAGCATGAATAAAAGTCTGGAGTTGGTATTATGTCATGACAATTGAGCATGTGTGAAATTCTTGACTTGGTATTATGTCATGAGAACGGAGCATGTGTGAAATTCTTGAATTGGTATTCTGTCATGAGAACGGAGCATTTATGAAAGTCTTGACTTGGTATTCTTTCATGAGAACGGAGCATGTGTGAAATTCTTGACTTGGTATTCTGTCATGAGAACGGAGCATGTGTGAAAGTCTGGACTTGGTATTCTGTCATGAGAACGGAACATGTGTGAAAGTTTTGACTTGGTATTCTGTCATGAGAACGGAGCATGTGTGAAAGTCTTGACTTGGTATTCTGTCATGAGAACGGAGCATGTGTGAAAGTCTTGACTTGGTATTTTGTCATGAGAACGGAGCATGTGTGAAATTCTTGACTTGGTATTCTGTCATGAGAACGGAGCATGAGTGAAATTCTTGACTTGGTGTTCCATCATGAGAACGGAGCATGTGTCAAAGTCTTGACTTGGTATTATGTCATGAGAACGGAGCATGTATGAAAGTCTGGACTTGGTATTCAGTCATGAGAACAGAGCATGTGTGAAATTCTTGGCTTGGTATTCTGACATAAGAACGGAGCATGTATGAATGTCTGGACTTGGTATTCTGTCATGAGAATGGAGCATGTATGAATGTCTGGACTTGGTATTCTGTCATGAGAATGGAGCATGAATAAAAGTCTGGATTTGGTATTCTGTCATGAGAACGGAGCATGTGTGAAATTCTTGAATTGGTATTCTGTCATGAGAACGGAGCATGTTTGAAAGTCTGGACTTGGTATTCTGTCATGAGAACGGAGCATGTGTGAAAGTCTTGACTTGGTATTCTGTCATGAGAACGGAGCATGTGTGAAAGTCTTGACTTGGTATTCTGTCATGAGAACGGAGCATGTGTGAAATTCTTGACTTGGTATTCTGTCATGAGAACGGATCATGTGTGAAAGTCTGGACTTGGTATTCTGTCATGAGAACGAAACATGTGTAAAAGTCTTGACTTGGTATTTTGTCATGAGAACGGAGCATGAGTGAAAGTCTTGACTTGGTATTCTGTCATGAGAACGGAGCATGTGTGAAATTCTTGACTTGGTGTTCTGTCATGAGAACGGAGCATGTATGAAAGTCTCGACTTGGTATTCTGTCATGAGCACGGAACATGTGTGAAATTCTTGACGTGGTATTCTGTCATGAGAACGGAGCATGTGTGAAAGTCTTGACTTGGTATTCTGTCATGAGAACGGAGCATGTGTCAAAGTCTTGACTTGGTATTATGTCATGAGAACGGAGCATGTAAGAAAGTCTGGACTTGGTATTCAGTCATGAGAACAGAGTATGTGTGAAATTCTTGGCTTGGTATTCTGACATAAGAATGGAGCATGTATGAATGTCTGGACTTGGTATTCTGTCATGAGAACGTAGCATGTGTGAAATTCTTGAATTGATATTCTGTCATGAGAACGGAGCATGTATGAAAGTCTTGAATTGGTATTCTGTCATGAGAACGGAGAATGTGTGAAATTCTTGACTTGGTATTCTGTCATGAGAACGGAGCATGTATGAATGTCCGGACTTGGTATTCTGTCATGAGAATGGAGCATGTAAGAATGTCTGGACTTGGTATTCTGTCATGAGAATGGAGAATGAATAAAAGTCTGGACTTGGTATTCTGTCATGAGAACGGAGCATGTGTGAAATTCTTGAATGGGTATTCTGTCATGAGAACGGAGCATGTATGAAAGTCTTGACTTGGTATTCTGTCATGAGAACGGAGCATGTGTGAAATTCTTGACTTGGTATTCTGTCATGAGAACAGAGCATGTGTGAAAGTCTGGACTTAGTATTCTGTCATGAGAACGGAGCATGTGTGAAGTCTTGACTTGGTATTCTGTCATGAGAACGGAGCATGTGTGAAAGTCTTGACTTGGTATTCTGTCATGAGAACGGAGCATGTGTGAAATTCTTGACTTGGTGTTCTGACATGAGAACGGAGCATGTATGAAAGTCTTGACTTGGTATTCTGTCATGAGAACGGAGCATGTGTGAAATTCTTGACTTGGTATTCTGTCATGAGAACGGAGCATGTGTGAAATTCTTGACTTGGTGTTCTGTCATGAGAACGGAGCATGTATGAAAGTCTTGACTTGGTATTCTGTCATGAGAACGGAGCATGTGTGAAATTCTTGACTTGGTATTCTGTCATGAGAACGGAGCATGTGTGAAATTCTTGACTTGGTATTATGTCATGAGAACGGAGCATGTATGAAAGTCTGGACTTGGTATTCTGTCATGAGAATGGAGCATGTATGAAATTCTTGACTTGGTATTCAGTCATGAGAACAGAGCATGTGTGAAATTCTTGGCTTGGTATTCTGACATGAGAAAGGAGCATGTATGAATGTGTGGACTTGGTATTATGTCATGAGAATGGAGTATGTATGAATGTCTGGACTTGGTATTCTGTCATGAGAATGGAGCATGTATGAAAGTCTGGACTTGGTATTCTGTCATGAGAATCGAGCGTGTGTGAAATTCTTGACTTGGTATTCTGTCATGAGAACGGAGCATGTGTGAAATTCTTGAATTGGTATCCTGTCATGAGAACGGAGCATGTATGAAAGTCTTGACTTGGTATTCTGTCATGAGAACGGAGCATGTGTGAAATTCTTGACTTGGTATTCTGTCATGAGAACGGAGCATGTGTGAAAGTCTTGACTTGGTATTCTGTCATGAGAACGGAGCATGTGTGAAATTCTCTACTTGGTATTCTGTCATGAGAACGGAGCATGTGTGAAATTCTTGACTTGGTATTATGTCATGAGAACGGAGCATGTATGAAAGTCTGGACTTGGTATTCTGTCATGAGAATGGAGCATGTATGAAATTCTTGACTTGGTATTCAGTCATGAGAACAGAGCATGTGTGAAATTCTTGGCTTGGTATTCTGACATGAGAAAGGAGCATGTATGAATGTGTGGACTTGGTATTATGTCATGAGAATGGAGTATGTATGAATGTCTGGACTTGGTATTCTGTCATGAGAATGGAGCATGTATGAAAGTCTGGACTTGGTATTCTGTCATGAGAATCGAGCGTGTGTGAAATTCTTGACTTGGTATTCTGTCATGAGAACGGAGCATGTGTGAAATTCTTGAATTGGTATCCTGTCATGAGAACGGAGCATGTATGAAAGTCTTGACTTGGTATTCTGTCATGAGAACGGAGCATGTGTGAAATTCTTGACTTGGTATTCTGTCATGAGAACGGAGCATGTGTGAAATTTTTTACTTGGTATTCTGTCACGAGAACGGAGCATGTGTGAAATTCTTGACTTGGTATTCTGTCATGAGAACGGAGCATGTGTGAAATTCTTGACTTGGTATTCTGTCATGAGAACGGAGCATGTGTGAAATTCTTGACTTGGTATTCTGTCATGAGAACGGAGCATGTGTGAAATTCTTTACTTGGTATTCTGTCATGAGATCGGAGCATGTGTGAAATTCTTGACTTGGTATTCTGTCATGAGAACGGAGCATGTGTGAAATTCTTGACTTGGTATTCTGTCATGAGAACGGAGCATGTGTGAAATTCTTGACTTGGTATTCTGTCATGAGAACGGAGCATGTGTGAAATTTAAAAGCAAAGTTAATAAATATAAAAGATATAAAAAGTGTGTTTGGTGTGTACTATTTTCTGTTATGATATGGAAATAGTCTCAATATAAATATGGTGTTATAAATCTGCGGTATAAAAGTGTTGGGGGGGGGGGAACATTAAAATATAAATAGAGTTCAGGTGTGTGGAAAAGGTGTGTGTTTGAGAGCTCCCCGCCGCCTGAAGTTCACGCATTGCGTCCACCATTGTTTTGCGTGTTATAACTATTCGTATCATTTATCTGCGGTGTAAAATGGGTTGGGATATTAGAATATTAATATAGTCCAGAGGCGGTTTGCGTACTGGGGTGGGTGTGGATGTGGGGTAGCACTAATTTGGAATGTTAAAGTGCGTCACATTAAAGCATGTTTTGGTCAAGTAACTTTAGTTTAGTAGATGGGAAGTTCACGCATTGCGGTCGCCATTGTTTGACGGGCTATAGGCTAATTATATACATATTATGATTACAATTAGAGCTTAATTATGTTAAATAACGATAACTTTGTAATGTTTGTTTCGAGGATTTATTACACTAACACAGGCCTGCACAACTTAAAATTTATGGTGGGCCGTAATAATTTATGAAAAACTTGTGCGGTCCAAAAGAAAATAGGACAGGGGGAAAGCTATTAAGAAAATAAGTATATTTCGTTATTTCTCGGGCCGCATGTGGCCCACGGGCCGTGTGTTGTGCAGGCCTGCCCCATCATCATGAACAATACTAGACTGTTAGACCACCTCCATAAAGCTAACTTACATAATGCTTGAACTTGAAAGTTATAAAGCTCCAAGATTATGATGCATGTTGTCCAGAGGTAATATGTAAGATGTAAGGCATGTTGTCCAGAAGTAATGAGTAAGATGTAAGGTACCTAATCCCTCCCTGTGGCGCTACATCCCATGTAGAGCTTTGGCCTGCCTCACTACTTCCTTCCACTCAGACCTAACTAATGCTTTTCTTTTCCATGCTTGGATTCTCAGCTGCTGTAGATCTTTGTTCCACATCATCCATCCAACTAAGCCTAGGTCTGCATTTGAGCCGCTTTCCTCTGGGGTTTTGGTGGTGCCCCCTCTTCACGCCCCTGTCATTTGGCATTCTCTCCGAGTGTGCTACCTATATTTTTATATTTCTGCAACTACCGCGGGATTCTGAAATAAACTGTAGATTTAAGGTATGAATCCACCTATTATGAGGTTGAATAAAATCTAAATCAGAAAAGTTTTGAGGTCTCAGGGAACTCAATTTTTTTAATGTTAAAGCTTCAAATGTTAAACCTTCAAATGTTAAACCTGCGAATGTTAATAAACCTTTAAATGTTAAACCTTCGAATGTTAAAGCTTCAAATGTTAAACCTAAGACAATTGAATAACTTTATATATTGGCTTAGAAATTTGCACTGATTGAATAACGGATAATAATAGATGGGAAGTGCATGAATTGCCGCCGCCATTGTTTGGTGGGCTATATCTAGTATTTCATAAATATCCTGTTACATTTTCTTTTCAGCTCGCTATGTAAACTTTGTTCATGGTCTGAACCTATCACTGGTTTCAGAGTCCATACCAGGTCCACACAGACCAGGTCCAACATTTTGTTAATAATCCAATACCAGAATGACCACTCGGCCCCTCACTGACCACGCTGAAAGGAAGGTCAAGTTCTCATGGTCTGGTTGGAAAGGTAAACAAGCTGGTGTCGCCCAAGGGCAGATCATCCTGTACACCGGGGGTCCGGAATCCATCGCACCTCTCAACTTACACAAGGAAGTCTATTGTTCATTATGCCTAAAACAAAGGAAGACATCCTACACATTAAGTTCTACCCTATTGAGTCTAAGTTTGTTAACAACCTTACTTCGAACTACTCTATTGGGTCTGAGTTTGTTAACCTTACTTCGAACTACTCTATTGGGTCTAAGTTTGTTAACAACCTTACTTCGAACTACTCTATTGGGTCTGAGTTTGTTAACAACCTTACTTCGAACTTTTCTATTGAGTCTACGTTTGTTAACAACCTTACTTCGAACTTTTCTATTGAGTCTACGTTTGTTAACAACCTTACTTCGAACTACTCTATTGGGTCTGAGTTTGTGAACAACCTTATTTCGAACTATTTCTATTGGGTCTGAGTTTGTTAAAATTACGTACCGTTAAAAGTATAGAGAATGAAATATCTTATTTGACTCTATGGATCGTTACAAACAGCACATAACAAAGGACGATACCATTAATTAACTGCAGTAATAAAGAATGATACCCAAACTAGGGTTAATTACAAGTAATAATTTATTAAGTTCACTTTAATTACTACAAAATCAAAAAGAATTAAAACTTAGACTATTGCCTTGCAGTACAGCAATGAACCTGCACCGGAACAATGTTGAAGAGGTTGTGCACACACACACACACACACACACACACACACACACACACAGAGTAAATATTGATATACAAATCTTTGTCTCTTGTCGTAAAAGCAAAACTCTCTTGTAATAGCCCAGTCTCTCCCCTCTCTCCCTTCCTATGTCGATGCTCGTATTTATAGTCTTTTTTAATAGACTTTTCGAGAAATGGGTTCCGCATTAAATAAGTGCCTCGACCCGTCTCGAACATTCTAAACATATCTACTTCCAAAGACTATTGTTTGTTTTTTTTGCTTGTAGACAAGGTCAAGGGAGGGAGACTATTTATAAATTAAACCACACCCATGTTACCAAACGTGGGGTCAGCTAAAGTTCATGCACAAGAAAATATGATGTAAACAAGACGCCTGTATAACGGTTAACAACCTTACTTCAAACTACCCTATTGGCTCTGAGTTTGTTAACAAGATTTCGTCATGCCAAAACATCATCAATATATTGCCTTTCAGGACACATTACGCAAATCCAAAGTATTTTTTTCTTATTCACTCCTTACATCTGATGTTAAATGTAGCGCCGTGGTTCTCAAACGTCCTAATGCCGCGAACCTTTAACAGTTCACATTTCCTTATGTTGTGGCGACCCCCAACCACAAAATTATTTTGTGAACTGATGATAACATATTTTAATTTATATTTCTGCAGTGAGCTTGAACGTGAATACAGACTTTCTGAATTTCTCTCTTACAGACCTTGACCTTCAACTAACGCAAAATCCGTTCTCATGTTCATGCGTGGATTTTTGAAACAAAATTTAAAAAAAACGACATATTTTTATATTTTCTTTGGATTTGGATTAAATGTCCGGATTAAGTCCATCCATGTTTCCAAAGTTGTAATTTTGGTGTTGAAGTTGAACAAATTACGCAACAATTTTTTTCTGGTGTCATGTCAAGTGACACTGAAGTGCATTGAGGTAATTTCTTGGTTAAGTGGTCGATAAGGCTTTATGTAAACCTAGACGTTGTAATTACAGAATGCTTAAACGTAGACATTGTAATTACAGGATGCTTAAACCTAGACATTGTAATTACAGGATGCTTAAACGTAGACATTGTAATTACAGAATGCTTAAACGTAGACATTGTAATTACAGGATGCTTAAACCTAGACATGGTAATTACAGGAGGCTTAAAACTCGATATTATAATTACAGGATGCTTAAACCTAGGTATTACAATTACAGGATGCTGAAACCTAGATATTGCAATTACAGGATGTTTAAAAAAATATCTATTAAAAAGACGACTGTAATTTGGAGAGTTACAGCAATCTAAAAAGTACAAAATAATTTTCATAAAATTCATTAAGTATTTGTGAAAAAAATATTTTCAAAAATTTTTTTTTTTTAAATTAATGTAGCGCAGTGGTTCTCAAACGTCCTAATGCCGCGACCTTACTTTTAAAAAAATAACATAGTTAAGTTTATTCTACATTTAATTGGAATACGTTGACTTATTAACGGGGTACCTTACTATCCTTCTGAGAATTCATTAACTTTCTTGGCGTAGTGAATTTTAAGAGTTCTTTAGAAAAATATTTTCGACATTCTTGTTTGCTTAGATTTGTCTTCGAAAGAAAGTCTTTTTTAAAGGAAGTTTATATATATATATATATATTTATTGTTTTGTTAAAGTCTTCCTTTCTACTCAACCGCCTATCGAGTTTGTTTATAGCCTCAAATATTGTTGTCCTAGTTAACCCTCTTGTTACGCTTGTTCGCGTCTGCCTCGCGCTGGCCTGTACTGGTGAGCGGGGAAAAAAGTCACAGGAAATAAAGTCGCAGGGAAAAATAGGCACAAGTTTTGTTAGGGAAAAAAAGTCACAAGTTTTGCTAGGGAAAAAATTCACAAGTTTTGTTAGGGAAAAAATTCACAAGTTTTGCTAGGAAAAAAGTCCACAAGTTTTGCTAGGAAAAAGTCACAAGTTTTGTTAGGGAAAAAATTCACAAGTTTTGCTAGGAAAAAAGTCACAAGTTTTGCAAGGAAAAAAGTCACAAGTTTTGTTAGGGAAAAAAATTCACAAGTTTTGCTAGGAAAAAAGTCCACAAGTTTTGCTAGGGAAAAAATTCACAAGTTTTGCTAGGGAAAAAATTCACAAGTTTTGCTAGGGAACAAAAATGCCACAGGAAGAAAAGTCACATGACGTAAAGTCCCAGGAAAAATAAGTCTCTGGAAATACAGTCACAGGGGTGAAAAGTAACGGGGAAAAGGTCACACGTTTTTGCAGTCACAGGGGTGAAAAGTAACGGGGAAAAGGTCACACGTTTTTGCAGTCACAGGGGTGAAAAGTAACGGGGAAAAGGTCACACGTTTTTGCAGTCACAGGGGTGAAAAGTAACGGGGAAAAGGTCACACGTTTTTGCAGTCACAGGGGTGAAAAGTAACGGGGAAAAGGTCACACGTTTTTGCAGTCACAGGGGTGAAAAGTAACGGGGAAAAGGTCACACGTTTTTGCAGTCACAGGGGTGAAAAGTAACGGGGAAAACTATTTTATTTGCCTTAATTTTATTTGTAATTTCATATAAATGTTTATTATTGACTAAATATACTTAAATGGAAGTAAAAGACGGCTCATTACGAATGTGGTTCGATCTCGCTTGGAATTAAATATGTGTGTGTTTTTTCGCACATTTAATTCTATGATTTATTCATGATGAGTTACATTGCCGTGCATGAAGACAATAAACAAGAATATTAAAGGTTGAATTGCGGTAAATGGTAATGAGCTATTGGGTAGAGATTAAGCTCTCGTCCAATAGGATTGTCCTTTGATTCTCGACACATTACGCATACTAAAGGAATCAAAGTAAAGCAAGGGACTTCTTTTTTATTGTAGTTGTAGTACTTGCTTAGTGATAACATTATACCGAAAAAGCATCAACTGCCTCCATGTTGTCAATGTGGCGTTGGGCCGAAAGCTATAAAAAATTCATTTGTTCCCCAATCTTGTCAGAATTTAAGGTGTGCAACTCCGACTAATCATATAAAAAGAATTCAAAATAAATTTTTAAAGACATGTTTGACTTTCAGACATATCTATTCATTTTTTGATGTGATACTCATCAATGCATATATATATATTTGTGAAAATACGTTTAATTCTCATCTTTTGTTATTTTCTTTATATTGCTTTTCTTCTTATAGCTTTTCTTCCTTTCGCTTTTCTTCCAATCGCTTTTCTTCCTATCGCTTTTCTTCCTAGCGTTTTTCTTCCTATCGCTTTTCTTCCTATCGCTTTTCTTCCTATCGCTTTTCTTCCTATCGCTTTTCTTCCTATCTCTTTTCTTCCTATCGCTTTTCTTCCTATCTCTTTTCTTCCTATCGCTTTTCTTCCTGTCGCTTTTCTTCCTATCGCTTTTCTTCCTATCGCTTTTCTTCCTATCGCTTTTCTTCCTATCGCTTTTCTTCCTATTGCTTTTCTTCCTATCGCTTTTCTTCCTGTGAATGTTGCTACCATTTACTGATATTTAGTCTATAACAAACATCTTTAAGGATTTGCAAATAAAATAACGGTTGATAAAAAGTTTTTACAGTGAATTTTTAACCTGCGAGTTTTGTTCCTACAATCCCTGGTCTGGTGCAACTAAGTGTGTGCACTCCTGACTTACGGAAGGTTGATTGTGAAGTTAAGAATTGTGCCGCTTAATTCACTTACCAGGCCTTTCTGTAAGCCATTTTTTTTTTGAAAAGTTGAAAATATTTTTTACAAATCTTTTTGAAAAAGATGTTCTATCAAAGACGTGTTTAAACGCACTAAAGAGAACAAAATAATGTTAAAAGTCTTAAAATTTTCAAAATTAATAAAATAAAACATTTTAAAATCTCGACCACATTTTAATCCTACAACTTCGAACATTGTCTTTCTTACACTTCTGCACGTGCTTTCTTACACTTCTGCACGTGCTTTCTTACACTTCTGCACGTGCTTTCTTACACTTCTGCGCATGCTTTCTTGTGCTGTCTTTGTGCTTTCTTTGTGTATTGCAGTTCAAGACATTCCAAATTATTTTCTACTGTTTAGAGTTTTTAAATTCATCGTTAATAGAAAGTCTTGAATAAAACGTTGTAGCAAAATATTTTAAAATGTGTATGCCTGTCTTAAGTATCTTTCTGTTTCAACTGTCTCTTTCAATTTCTTTCTATGTGTCAATCTCCCTGTTTCTCTCTATTTCTTTCCCTCCCCCCCCCCTTCTATCTCCATCGATGTCACTCTTGTTACGTAAATTGTTATATTTTCTTGTCTCCTTTTTCCATTTAGTATACAAAATATTGAGTATGTCGTAAGGACAAACTTTATACTATTTACACATGACAGTGGATATTTTCACAATGAACATGTGTAGTACGAGTAACGACTCTATGGCAGTTAACGACTAGCTGTTCTGTCACGAATGATGGCTTCACCAACACCATCGTGAACACTATAGGCTAAAGCCGCAACAAGTCTGCTCACCATCATCAAAGATGCACACAAGTAGGTCAAAGAGCAATCGAGGTCGTTCGTATGAGCACGTGTTTTCTTTAAGTCTGCCCTATATTACACAAGTGTCGACTTCGGCAACTTTATTTCTGTGGTCAGCCGCGGATGGCAACCAGTACACAGCCCTCGTATGAAGTCTCGGGCCGAGATGACTTCAGGTGCATCGGGGAACTCGGCTGCGGGAAATGAAGAACATGGCCACGAGTAGGGAAGAAGAGAGACGCAGGCGGAAACAACACGTGTAGGAATCCATAGCGAATATCATCGCAATTTAAAAAAACACGGGAAAGAAAACAGGCGTCCACACGTGTCCGTCATCAGGAAAAACAAGGAAAACACAAGGGACTGACGTATGTTCTCTGGTCTCGGTAAGACCGGCAGGGTTCCGGAAACTCGTGTGCAAAATGTCAAGTAAATATTACGCTAACTGAACAATGGGTAGCAGTCGAGCATCCGGGGACCAGACTTTGTTTAGTTGGTCCGAGCTGGGGCCCTGAGGAAAGGTTGGGCGGGTGCACTGGCTGATCTTTTGCACCGAGGAAAACCCCGAGAGTAGCGCGAGAGTTGTAAAGTACGGTATTTTTCGTTTCGCTTTCAAAGGACGTGATTTGACGGTCGTGTTGGCAGACGCTGTCATCAGAGGTTTTATCTAGACGAGCAGCCGTCGTCAGAAGTTGTATGGAGACAGGCAAATGTCATTAGAGGTTGTATGGAGACAGGTAAATGACATTAGAGGTTGTATGGAGACAGACAAATGTCATTAGAAGTTGTATGGAGACAGGCAAATGTCATTAGAGGTTGTATGGAGACAGACAAATGTCATTAGGAGTTGTATGGAGACAGGCAAATGTCATTAGAAGTTGTATGGAGACAGGCAAATGTCATTAGAAGTTGTATGGAGACAGGCAAATGTCATTAGAAGTTGTATGGAGACAGGCAAATATCATTAGACATTGTATGTAGACAGGCACAAGTTGTATTTCAACCGGCAAACGTTGTCCTCAGAAGTTGTATGTAGACAGACTACAATACTGACATGAAAGATAATGCATAATAATATACACAGAAAATATATTTTTCCCTGGCGTAACCATAATGGGGGAAATATCGTGTGGGGGGTATATTAACCAGCAGTGGGAAACCGGCGCAACGGTCTCAGGACTATCATCTTTGGATCATTTCGTCATGGTTGGTAAACAACAACAACATCATTCTTATAACAGTTAGGTGTCATTTATACTTAATCGCGCAAATAAAGTGCAAATTATATAGCGTTTTAATTCGATTACATAATCCTGAATGTTATATAAATACCTGGTATATGCTGAATGTTATATATATATATATTTACATAATATATTGTATAACATATAGCAGGGGTTCTTAATCAGAGGTGACTTCACCCCGCCTGCGATACGAGAGGTAGTTACAGAAGGTGAGAGAAGATCAAGAAATTACTCTAGGAAAAAACAACATCCTGAAATTAATGCTGGGTTTTAGAATTTATTGATAAATGTGATTTTGATCTATATTATTACTAAATGTAACTTTATTTTATTTTTAAAATCAAGAATTTTTTTTTTTTTTTTTAATAAAAAAAAGAAAGATACGTCTTCATTTTGTATATACTCACTTAATGACTTAATGCTTGGCGCTATTTTAGTTTAACACTCACTTAATGACTTAATACGTGGTGCTATTTTAGTTTAAGACTCACTTAATGACTTAATACGTGGCGCTATTTTAGTTTAACACTCACTTAATGACTTAATGCTTGGCGCTATTTTAATTTAACACTCACTTAATGACTTAATGCTTGGCGCTATTTTAGTTTAACACTCACTTAATGCGTGGCGCTATTTTAGTATAACACTCACTTAATGCGTGGCGCTATTTTAGTATAACACTTACTTAATGCTTGGCGCTATTTTAGTTTAACACTCACTTAATGCGTGGCGCTATTTTAGTATAACACTCACTTAATGCTTGGCGCTATTTTAGTATAACACTCACTTAATGCTTGGCGCTATTTTAGTATAACACTCACTTAATGCGTGGCGCTATTTTAGTATAACACTCACTTAATGCGTGGCGCTATTTTAGTTTAACACTCACTTAATGCGTGGCGCTATTTTAGTATAACACTCACTTAATGCGTGGCGCTATTTTAGTATAACACTCACTTAATGCTTGGCGCTATTTTAGTTTAACACCCTATAAACATAACTGAAATATAAAGTATAAATAGATCATATCATTGGTTAAGTTCACAGCCTTTAAAGTCTACATATCTACATATTATGAACACGTATACATAAAAACAATATAAAGCAAGAAATTGGCTTTAGATCTAGGCCAAGGTTATTCATATAAAATATAGTACGTATTAGAATCACAAAAGAGGCTTGGTCCCTTGTAGTGTTCTATCACACTCTCTCTCTCTCTCTCTCTCTCTCTCTCTGTGTGTGTGTGACTTCGCTCTAATACATGTGTGTGACTTCGCTCTAATACATTGACACGACTGGTGCTTCCCTTAGGACCCAATACACGCCGTATCCCACAATTCAATCTTAATCAATCACAGTCGGTGCAAGTAGACTGACTTGTGGCGATGAGTGGCCCCCAGATTATAGAATGCACCACGTCTGCAGGAACAGTCACTGGACGCGCCATTAAGAGCAGTGGCGTAGCTAGATTTGCGTGGGCGTGGGCCATGGGGCGAGATATACAATGGGCCCCGGAAATTTTTTATTCTGTTTACAACTAACACCATAATACCTGCTCGATTGAATCTAAGTGCACATACATGATTTATAATGACTGTGTTATGAGGGATGACGTATTTTGAAAACACGCTTTGCCCGCCTTCAACGTGCATGACCTCTTTCAAGTCGGTCCCGTGTTGGGGCGGCTAGAAAAAATATCCCTTTGTTGATACTTTTGTTTACTATCGTCCGTTTCTGTCGAACATGATAGAACGATCTAGAGAATTTCCAGAATAATCATCTGAAACTGGGTATAAAAGGGATACGAATAAATGACTAGAGAGAGATTTCCCTTTCCTTGATTACGAGGCATGCTGTGTGTCATTATACTTTGTTGTGTGTAGAGATTTTTATTTCCTCGTACAATTTTGTGCTCATTGTATTTTTATATACAGTACCGGTACCAGCAAATCTATAAGTTTATAATTTTAATCATATTTCTCTTGCTGTTATTATTTAATTGAAGTTCACCAATTAAAAAGTTACTACTTGTAATTAGCTCTGGCCTTGATTGTCGTTTTATTTGTTATTATTTTTAACCTTTGGTATCGTCCTTTATTATGGACTGTTTTTAGAACGAGCCCTAGACAAAACAACAGAGATTAAATTCTCCATCTATAACGGTCCGTAATAATGACTTAACGAGTTTGAACATTTTTTAGATATCTTTGGTGTCACTTTTCTTTACCCGATCTGCGACCGATCTTGTTGACATGAAAAAAACTGCCAGGCCTGATAAGCGTTGTCGTTACATTGTACTTCTTAAAAAGTCCTTTATGTGTTTTAAAATCGAAAAATGATCTTTCATCACTGGCAACGTTCGCAGGAATTGTTAAAAATACTTTATAATTAACAAAGAAGCAAGTTCACTTATGGATGCATTTTTCTTAATTTCTGAAGCGGCGAATGATATTAATTGATGAGAAAAAGTGTCTTAAATATCTTCATATTCCATCATCAATTTCAAACCTTCCCAAAAAAAAATTCTTTTGTAAATGTTTATTGACATGACGGAATGATTACATTAAAAGAATCTAATAAACTTTTCATAGGCTCGGACCCCTTTTGGCTTCGGGCCCTGGTGCGGTGGCACCACCTGCACCATTGTAGCTACACCCCTGTTTAAGAGGCCGGGCGTGCAATTTATTCACCACTTGGTGCGCAAATTGTAAACCATTTTTAGTCGACATGCTTTCAATAAAATATTTTTTTTAAATACACAAATACATCTACATACATGTATAAAGTAAATGATACCTTTTTTATTTATATTATTATAATCATTATTATTTTGCGTAAATAAATAGTTTGATAAATTCACACATAATTATTTATTATCTAACTGATAAGGTCAACGAGTAGTGCAAATTAATGTTGATTGTATCCAGTGATGTATGGACGGGCCACCAATGGGCTCTCAGGGGCGGCCCTGGTGGGGTCTTATGTATGGATTCAATAAACTGCTAACAAAAACAAAACTAATCAAATCATATTAGCAGTGCACGTGCGCCCAATCATGTGAGCAGACGAGGAACTGAATCCAGGCTACCACAAGATTGTCATTACTTCTCATAAAATAAACGTAGATAGGACGGTCTTGTCTCTTAGTTTTTTAACCTTGACACTTCTTGCCTCTTTGTTTACCTTGGCACTTCTTGCCTCTTTGCAATGCACCCGACGAGTCTGATCCAAAAATACTGATATTATATAAACTACAAAATCAGATTTCATCGTTCAATGTCAATTGTGTTGTATTTTATATCGCTCACAATAATATTTAAATAATAATATGTTATATATATTGCGCCTCTGGTAGGACTCGTGGACTGCTTCCTAATAGACTTCCTCCTAACGGACTTCCTCCTAATGGACTGCCTCCTAATGGACTGCTTCCTATTCAGCGAAGTAGGTATTGAGAGTATATTACAAATTAAACAATTCTAAATGTTTGAAAGAACGTTTGGCTCAATAATGAGTTCAATAGCGCGTAAATTATAATTCCCGATAACTACGCTAAATGATATAATTTTTAATTTTATAGCGCAACAGCGTTTGGCGCGTAATATTTTTTTTTCGGAAAATGAAATCGTCTCAATTTAAAAATGGATAAAAAATATTCGGTTTAAAAGTGGTTGGGACATCAGAATATTTAACATAGTTCATTGGCGTGAAATAAAAAGTGTGCAGTGACGTATCATGGAAGAAGGGAGTGTAGCAAAAATTGAGATTCTTAAATGTGCGTTACATGAGTTCATATTTTGTCAAGTAACTTTAGTAGATGGGACGTTCACGCATTGCGGCCGCCAATGTTTGGCGGGCTATATCTAGTAGATGGGAAGTTCACGCATTGCGGCCGCCAATGTTTGGCGGGCTATATCTAGTAGATGGTAACTTTACGCATTGCGGCCGCCAATGTTTGGCGGGCTATATCTAGTAGATGGTAAGTTTACGCATTGCGGCCGCCAATGTTTGGCGGGCTATATCTAGTAGATGGGAAGTTCACGTATTGCTGTCGCCAATGTTTGGCGGGCTATATCTAGTAGATGGTAAGTTCACGCATTGCGGCCGCCAATGTTTGGCGGGCTATATCTAGTAGATGGTAAGTTCACGCATTGCGGCCGCCAATGTTTGGCGGGCTATATCTAGTAGATGGTAAGTTCACGCATTGCTGCCGCTAATGTTTGGTGGGCTATATCAAGTAGATGGTAAGTTCACGCATTGCTGCCGCCAATGTGTGGCGGGCTATATCTAGTGTCAGAATATTTATTTTACAATTATCTTTATTTCAGTCTGGGCGTAGTAATGAAAATATTTTAGAATGTTAATGTTTTGTTTAAGGGCTGTTGCAACACATGGATAGTCAAAGTAAACTGAAGACTGTTACGTTACAATCTTATTTAAAAAGTATGTTTTTTTGGAAGACTGAATATTTGTACAATATGACAGACTTCCTGACTCCGACCATGGTCCAGTATGACAGACTTTCTAGCTCTGACAATGGTCAAATAAGACAGACTTCCCGACTCTGACATTTGTCCAATGCAGTGGCCGGCAAACTCATTAGTCAAAAGAGCCAAAAATCAGCAGCAGGCCAATAAAAAATTTTTAGAGCCAAATTTCTTTTCAAGAACCATGTTTTTCGGCGTCAAAATCGATTTCTGGCCGACTGGCCGAGCCGCAGTTGGGTCGCTTAAGAACCGACCACTGGTCCAATGAGACAGACTTCCTAACTTTGACCATGATCCAATATGAAAGACATTCTAAATCTGCCTCACCCTTTTTCCCTTGCACGTTTCTGGTCACGTGATATAAAGAAGAATATGTTGGTTTAGACATTCAACACTTGAAACTAATTTTTTTTTCAAACAAACACATATAACTTCTTTTACTTATAAATAATGTATCATCATCATCATGTCCCTTAGTCTTTGGACCGTTGGGGCGCCACAGATGAATGAAAACTATCCTTCTCCATTCCTCTCTGTCTTCGGCACTTCGTACAGCATCGCCTAGTTTTAATCCCGTCCATTCTTTGATGTTATCTTCCCATCTTTTTCTCTGTCTTCCTCTTCTTCTCCCTCCTCTAGTTGTGCCCTGCATGATTTCTTAAGCGAGCCCTTGTTTCCTTGTTATGTGGCCAAACCATTCAAGTTTTCGCTTTTTTACCAACACCAGGAGGTCATTGTACTGCCCAATTGCTTGACGAATCCTTTCTTTCACTTGTTCATTGGTGATGTGGTCTCTATAGCAGATGCCAAGAATGCTTCTGAAACATCTCATCTCCATCGCCTTTATTTTCCTTTCGAGTTCTGCTGTTAATGTCCAGGACTCACAGGCATACAAGAAAATGGAGAGGACTAGTGAGCGCATCAGCCTGATTTTGGTGCTGGGGTCTATATTTTTGTCGTTTCATATATTCATGAGCCTCTTTAAGGCTGTTCTGGTCTACGCAATCCTGGCCATCAATTCGGGCTTGGAGCCTTCTTCCGAAACAATTGTTCCTAGGTATTTGAAACAACCAACTGCGTCTCTAGTCGTTCCTCCCCGACCTTAATTTCAGTGGCGATGCCAGTGGGGATGTTCGTCATCATTTTGTCTTTTCTGCACTGATTTGCATGCCAAAGGACGATGAAGTCTTGTCGAGACGCTTTACAAGGTTGGCTAGTTCTTCTTCGCTTCCGGCCAGTCCGTCTATATCATCCGCAAAGCGTAGGTTGGTGATTGTTGTGCCACTAATGCTGACTGTCCCTACATGCGTTTCCAGTGCATCTGACATAATCCTCTCTAAGAAGATGTTGAACAAGGTGGGGGAGAGCAAGCAGACTTGTCGTACTCCAACAGTGGTCCTGAACCATTGTCCGATGTTGTTGAAGAAGACTGCACTGGTGGCCTTATCATAGAGGCTGCATATCATTCTGGTTAAGTTTGTGTTGATGTTGTAGTACCTCATGGTGGCCCATAAAGCAGCATGCCAGACCCTGTCGAATGCTTTCTTGAAATCCACAAAGACGTGGTATAGGTTTTGTTGGTGTTGATAATGTATACTAAGTCGTAGTAATAAATAAATACAAAAGCCAAAAGTAAGTCGGCGAGCAAACAAATATTTTCAATTTTCAAATTTTTTTAAAGGCACGAAAGAAAATACGATGAAATATTTTTTTAAAATTTTGAAATTAGTTTGATTTCCTAAACGCATTTGAAGCTCTGATAAGTCGCGGGATAAGACTGTTTGTATAAGCACAAACGTCTCAGCTACATACAACTGCTTGTAGTACACACGTAGCAGATAAGTGAACCGTTTCGTATCTTTAGCTGTGAGCCATGCAGAAGGACGCCAGGCCCCCATAAGTAGTTTCGTTGTCATGCATGAAGCCAATGATCATAAATATTACAGATTGAATAACAATAAATGGTCGTGAGTGATTGCGCACAGATTAAGTTCTCACCCAAAAGTTTTGTCATTTGATTCTCACCTCTTATCTCCACGACGATTGTAAGAAAAAAAGTCACAGGAAAAAAAAGTCACCAAAAAAGTCACAAAAAAAGTCACAAAAAAATCACAAAAAAGTCACAAAAAAGTCACAAAAAAGTCACCCAAAAAGTCTCAAAAAGTCACAAAAATTCACCAAAAAGTCACAAAAAGGTAACACAAAAAAGTCACAAAAGTCACAAAAAAATCACAAAAAAGTCACAAAAAAGTCACAAAAAAGTCACCCAAAAAGTCTCAAAAAGTCACAAAAATTCACCAAAAAGTCACAAAAAGGTAACACAAAAAAGTCACAAAAGTCACCAAAAAGTCACAAAAAGTCACAAAAAAAGTCACAAAAAGTCACCAAAAAGTCACCAAAAAGTCACAAAAAGTCACACAAAAAGTCACACAAAAAAGTCACACAAAAAGTCACAAAAAAAAAGTCACCAAAAAATCAATCAACCATCAGATATCAAAAATAAATCCTGACAATTTTGTAAATCTTTTGGTCCGAACACACTCCCCTTGTGACAATAATGAGTTTTAGTGTAATTGCGGTTATGTGATTATACAACAACCGGGGGAGCACCTTGCTAACATGTGACAAGATAGATTGGAGCAGGATAGAATTTGTATATCTTGCTTTCCAAAGCCGCACTGACCACATTGGAGCCATCGATGCTTTGCCTGAATAGAGTTATTAAACCCGTACCCGTTGCAACGCCCCCTCGCTTTCCTTTGATTCCTTTACTATGCAAGATTTGTCGGTGAGATCAAGCACAAGAATCAAAGGACAATCCTTATGGACGAAAGCTTAATCTCTGAACAATCCTTTACCTCCATTTACTGTTATTTAATCAGCAATATTCATGTTTATTGTCTTCATGCATAACAATGTAAATAATTTTGTATACATCATAAAATTAAATGTGTGATTATCATATGTATACATGATACAAATAACACACACACGCATGTATAACTGAGTAATAATAAATAGTATCATTGAATGTGTGTATTATAATGTGAATATCATATATATATATAAAAGTGAAAATTTGTTTGTTTGTTTGTTCCACAAAGGCTTTTACACGGATTGATGGATCTTGACCAAACTTGGCAATTATATCCATCATTATCTAGAAGGAACTCTTAAGGGGTTAAGAACTTTTAATAACATTTCGTGTGGGGCCGGGGGCCCCGAATTCGTTTTTTTCTTATATGAGCTATATAAATATCAATAGGCTTAATACTCCTACATGAATGGATGGATCTTGACCAAACTTAGTACACATTTACTTGATTATCCATACTCAAATACTAAAGGGTACTGAACTCATAATATCCATTCCTCTGGGGCCGGGGGCCCCATTTCATTTTTCCTTATATAAGCTATATAAATATCAATAGATATAATTCTCCTATATGAATAGATGGATCTTGACTAAACTTAGTACAAGTACACTTGATTATCCATATTTATGTACCGAAGGGTACTGAATTCATAATATCCATTCCTCTGGGGCCGGGGGCCCCGTTTCATTTTTCCTTATATGAGCTATATAAATATCAATAGGCTTAGACAACACTATAGTTTCTATGTAAATTGATGGATATAGTCCAAGCGTGGTAGCAATACACTTCACTGTCCGTACTGAAATATTGTTGGATGTAAAACTAATAATATCCAATCTAGAATTTTCCAGAAAGTTCGATAACTTTAAAACGCTATATCTATGGCATTATTCAATAGATTTTATTGGGACAAATTAAAAATTTTAGCGTCATAACTTAGCTGAATGATTTTTATTGGGCCCCATATGTTAAAAATTTTTAGTACAATTATGGAATGGGCCCCCGGGGCCCCCCTCTTTTAACATATATGTACTATAGTTATAGAAATGCATTTAGTTGAATAACTTTTCGTATTCGAAGAATAATTACTCAGAAAAGACAGTTTTTATACAGTTCGAGGAGGATAATACATTTAATCTAGAATGTTCCAGAAAGTTCTATAGGTCAATAGACTTAAATCTCCTAGAATAATGGATGGATCTTGACGAAATTTGGCACATATATCCATCATTATCCGGAAAGATCTATTAAAGGGTTATGGACTTTTTATGACATTCCGTTTGGGGCCGGGGGCCGAAAATGTAGTTTTTTTCTATATAAACTATATAAATAAAATGACCAACAAATACTCCTAAATGAATCGATAGATCTTGAACAAACTTAGTACACATACACTTTATTATCCATATGCAAATACCGAAGTGTACTGAACTTATAATATCCATTTCTCTGGGGCCGGTGGCCCCATTTAATTTTTCCTTATATAAGCTATGTATAAATATCAATAGGCTTAGACCGGTAACCCACCGGTATCGGGATCCGACAGCTATCGTTATCCCACTGGTATCAAGATACCACCGGGATCGGAATACTGACGGGATTGGGATCATACCGGAATTGGTATCAAGAGGGATCAAAATCCCACCGGGAAACGGTATACTAACGGGAGCGGGATACCGACGGCATTGGGAGCCCACCGGGATCGGAATAATTATAAGGCTGAAGACTGTTGAAGTTCCTTCGTTCCAAATGCTATCCCGGCAAATTTGCCGGGTATATCCGCTAGTATATATATAAAAGTGAAAATTTGTGGGTTTGTTTGTGTGTCTGTTCCACAAAGGCTTTTACACGGATTGATGGATCTTGACCAAACTTGGCACATATATCCATCATTATCCAGAAGGAACTCTTAAGGGGTTGAGAAATTTTAATAACATTTCGTGTGGGGCCGGGGGCCCCGAATTCGTTTTTTTCTTATTTGAGCTATATAAAAAAATTACAAACAAATACTCCTACGTGAATGGATGGATATCGATCAAACTTAGTACACGTACACTTGATTATCCATATTTAAATACCGAAGGGTACTGAACTCATAATATCCATTCTCCTGGGGCCGGGGGCCCCATTTCATTTTTCCTTATATGAGCTATATAAATAGCGATAAGCTTAATACTCCTATATGAATGGATGGATCTTGACCAAACTTAGTACACATACACTTGATTATCCATACTCAAATTCAAAAGTGTACTGAACTCATAATATCCATTCCTCTGGGGCCGGGGGCCCCATTTCATTTTTCCTTATATAAGCTATATAAATATTATTAGGCTTAGACAACACTATAGGTTCTATGTGAATTGATGGATATAGGCTTAGCTTTGTTGCAATACATTTCTTAGTCCATATGGAAATAACGGTGGATGTAAAACTAATAGTATCCAATCTAAAATTTTCCAGAAAGTTCGATAACTTTAAAACGCTATATCTATGGCATTATTCAATAGATTTTAATGGGACACATTAAAATTTTAACTTCATAACTTACCTGAATGATTTTTATAGGTCCCCATCTCAGGCAAAACTAATTCGGTACAATTCTGGAATGGGCCCCCGGGGCCCCTCTTTCAACTTAAATGTACTATAGTCATAGAAATGCATTTATTTGTATAATGTTTCGTATTCGAAGAATAATTACTTAGAAAAAAGACAGTTTTTACACATTTCGATGAGGATAATATTTTTAATCTAGAATTTTCCAGAAAGTTCTATAACCTTAAACGCTATATCTATGTCACAATCAAATTGGGATCCTACCGGGAAATGGGATAACATTGGAAAGGAGGAACCCTAGATGGAACGGGATCCAACAGAGAACAGTATACTAACGGGATCTGTAGGTCACCGGGATCGGAGTCCTAATGCAATCCCGGGCCACGCCGGTTGTATCGGCTAGTATCCTATAAATAGCAAACACATGTTTAATGCCAAAACAAGAGTCAAAACACGATCGGAATAAGGTGCTGCTATTTTCAATTTACTATTTTCAATAAATAAAGATATAAATGGACTAACAAGTATAATGTCATAAACACTTAAACGTAGGTGTGAAACATATTTGTGACTTTTTATCTGTGACCTTTTAATCTGTGACTTTTTATCTGTGACTATTTTCCTGTGACTACTTTCCTCTTTGGCGCAATGTGTGACTTTTTCCCTGCGAGACCTTTTTCGCTCAACCTGCCCGACACATCTCACATAGTAACGGAATCAAAGGAAAGCAAGGGACTTTTCATAGTGGTCGTAGTTTAGTGACAACACACTACAGACAATGCATCAATGGAGAACTTGTTGTCAATGTGGTCAATGAGACCGAAAGATATCAAAATGCATTAGTTCCCCGTCAGAATTTAAGGTGTGCTTCCCCGACTGTTCTCATAAAAAAGAATTCAAAATAATTTTTTCGCCATGTTTTACTTTGAGACGTATCTATTTATTTATGATACTCATCAAAGGTTATATATTTGTGTAAATGCGTCTGATTTTCATCTTTTGTTACTTTCTCCCCACAGGCGTAGCTAAGAAAGGGGGGGGGGCAGAGGGGACAGATGTCCCTGGGCGCCAGACTAGTTAGGGCCGCCAAATGTTAGGCTCTTCAAAATGAATCTTGTCCCCGGACGCCAAACACTCTAGATATGACTCTCTTTCTTCCAATCACTTTTCTTCCTGTGAATTTAGGTTCCATTTATAAATATTTAGCCTATCATAAATATTTATCTAAATTCACAAATAAAATTACGGTTTATAATAATTTTATGTGACTTTATATCCTTCATATTTCCTGCGCTTTTCTTTGTGGCTGGCTGGGTGGCAAAATCTTCGGAAGGCTAATTGACCAATTTTCCGTCAACCTATCGAGCTTCAACTTTGCACATAGACTCGTTGCCAATGACAACACATTTTATCAACCCAGCCACAAATTCCGAGCCCCCAAAAATAAGTTTGTCCACTTTATCAAGGGGAACATAAAGGAAAAGTCTCGATGAAATCGCTAAATGAGATTCTTTTTTGAAAAGTGCGTTGGCTGCGTACTATTTTCTTTTGGTTTTCTGAAGTCTGTAGTGTTAAAGCGGGCTGGTCTCTAGAATATTGATATATATAATTCAAGGGCGTTACAAAAATCGGCGGCCTTGGGGGCGGGGGGGGGGGGGGGAGAAAGGGTGGGCACTAATTTAAAATCTTATAAAGTGCGTTACTTGTATACACGATTTATCAAAAGTTCAGCCCCCACCCCCTATTGCTTGATATTACATTTTATAAAGGATCTATAGGAAATACTTTGTCTTTAAGGGTTGTTCAATTTTTGTTTAGCATCACAATGCAATGACCCTCGCTTTGATTTGTTTAGTACCACAATGCAATGACCCTCGTTTTGATTTGTTTAGCACCACAATGCAATGACCCCCTCTTTGATTTGTTTAGCACCACAATGCAATGACCCTCTCTTTGATTTGTTTAGCACCACAATGCAATGACCCTTGCTTTGATTTCTTTAGCACCACAATGCAATGACCTCACTTTGATTTGTTTAGCACCACAATGCAATGACCTCACTTTGATTTGTTTAGTACTACAATGCAAATTACCCTTGACCCTTGTTTTGATTTGTTTAGCACCACAATGCAATGACCTCACTTTGATTTGTTTAGCACCACAATGCAATGACCTCGCGTCCCTTGCTTTGCTTTGATTCCTTTATTATCTGAGATGTGTCGGGGAGCATTTTTCGAAAAATGTGTGACTTTATTCTTTGACCTTTTTTTACTGTGACTATCCAGCGCCCTGGCAAGTAAAAGCTAGTGCCCTGGGTAAAGCATGACTTTAGGCGCACTTTCCAACAAATTTTTTATTAATACGCATTAAAAGGACGATTTAGGCGCTATGGGCAGGTGTCCTTTTCACCCTCCGTCGCATCTCCTGCTCTGCATCTTCGAAACATGAATTTTTTTTTTTTAAAGTTTTGGGAAATTCATAAAAAGGACGCAAAAAAACAACGAACGTGTCGGCAAGATGCCTTCTTTTGCGAAGAAAACAAACTTATTAAAAAAAATTACCCCTTCCACATCCCCCTCCACTTTTTATTGTTATTTTTATCTTCTTAAAAACAGACTCTTTCTCCCAACCCAGGCCATGCCTCTGTGCGCCAAATCCAGCTGACCCACAGTTAAGGGACTCCAGTGGAGATATTACAAAGGCCATCAACAATCTTGACGAGGTGTGAAATCTTCTGGCCATCCCTGCACGTCCGACACGGCCGTGCCATCGACCTGGTGAATAGCACTCCAGGCTCTGCACACATCATTATTATACAACTACACGTCAACAGGTCGCACAGCCTGGACGATCAGTGGAGTGGGATACTGACCACTTGAGTCATCGCCCCGAGGGCAGCGCTAATCAAGATTACACTCTGGCGCTGGGAGCTGCCTTTCTTTCGTCACTGACTTGTTTAGAAGGGGAGACATCGCTGTAACAAGGGGAGACATCGCTGTAACACAGAAGGGGAGACATCGCTGTAACCCAGGAAAGGAGATATCGCTGTAACCCAGAAGGGGAGATATCGCTGTAACCCAGAAGGGGAGATATCGCTTTAACTCAGAATGGAAGATATCGCTGTAACCCAGAAGGGGAGATATCGCTGCATTCTAGAAAGGGAGATATCGCTGTAACCCAGACGGGGAGATATCGCTGTAACCCAGAAGGGGAGATATCGCTGTAACCCAGAAGGGGAGATATCGCTGTATTCTAGAAAGGGAGATATCGATGTAACACAGAAGGGAGATATCGCTGTAACACAGAAGGGGAGACATCGTTATAGTCTTGAAGGGGGATATTGCTGTATTCTAGAAAGGGAGATATTGCTGTAACCCAGAAGGGGAGATATCGCTGTAACCCAGAATGGAAGATATGGCTGTAACCCAGAAGGGGAGATATCGCTGTAGCCCAGAAGGGGAGATATCGCTGTAACACAGAGTTGTAGTCTTGAAAGGGAAATATCGCTGTATTCTAGAAAGGGAGCTATCGCTTTAACCCATAAGGGGAGATATGTAGCATAGAAGTAGAAGGGGAGACATCGCTGTAGAAGGCCAGAAGGGAAAACGTAGCTGAAGCCCTTTTAGAACATGATTAAACATGATCAAGTCCATGGCTATTAACATTGTTTTGCTCTTCCTCTAATTTGGAACACATTTTTCTTTCCCAAATAATAATTCTCTACGTATGTAGGTATGGCTGTAACGCTGTGTTGAATCGGCGCGCAAAAGAAAATGGCTTAAAGAAGTGCACCAAATTGGTGTACATTAGGCGCGCATAATAAATTACCTATTTATTTCTTCACGGGATTCTTAAAAGTAATGACAGTATTTTATTTACTTTACTACTTGAGATGCATATTTGGTCAAGTAACTTTAGTAGATGGGACGTTCACGAATTGACATCGCCATTCTAGTGTTCCAGGCGGCAAGGAATTTCGTACTTTTTTAAACAATTGCTATTAACGTTCAGTTACTCACAGCTTTCACTTTGATAAAAAATTTAGTTATATTTTTTTATTTCCTATTTTTATTTTATTTACCCGAAAAAGGTGGGTGGGGTGAGTAAGGGGGGTGTCAATTGGCGTGGTTTACAGTAATTTCAATAATGACATATGATTACAATATTGACATATAGTGACAAAATATGTGGGAAACGGCCTGGAATCTAAAAGGAGCTTATAAGACAGTGGTTCTCAACCTTCCTAATGCCGCGACCCTTAGATACAGTTCCTCGTGTTGTGGCGACCCACCAACCACACAATTATTTTAGTCTTAGACGACCCCCCGTGAAAGGGTCGTGCGACCCCCAAATGGGTCACGACCCACAGGTTGAGACCCGCTGTTATAAGATAAGAGGGTCTCGGGTCTTTTGAGTCTGTTGTATAAGATAAGAAGGCAGTCTATAGTAAGATGAGACCGCACTGCTTGGCAAATGGATCAGTGGCGTACCTATGTTTATGTTTATAACAAAAATTTGGCCCATATATATATATATGTATGAATATGGGGCGCAATTTCCAGAACACAACCTGAGTGGCATTTGTTCAAGGTACACCAGTGATAAGGATGAAGGTAAACAAATAGATGGAAAATGCTTGAAACAGTGGCTAATATATAATATATTAGGAGCGAAAATGGAAAATAGTAGGAGGTATATGAATATGTGGATAAGGAAATATTGTATGATACAATAAATACTAATATGATATGGGGAGGTAATGTATTTGTATGAGGAGGTATCGTGTAATATAAGTAAGTATAATGTAATACGAGGAGATAGGCAATGTTTATTGTGTATACTGTAGAGGCTATAGTGTAATATCAGTAGGTATTACGCAATATCATGGGGTATTGTCATTGTTTAAGTTGAGTCAGAGGCGGAAGTGTCACATTATTCAGAATCCCACTCTGAACATGAACTGAACATCCTACCAAACCAATACTTGACTTGTACACCAACCATCCTTAGGCGTACCTGTCATGATGCCATCAAAAATTCGTTGCCGTGGAAACAGGGGAAATAATTCCACCATCGGACCAATACTGCAGTTGTCCCACGTGGTAAACTCGAGGGGAAAACGCCAAGGGCAGAGAATCTCTCCGCCGGTGGGCGGGCTTAACCCACCGATATCTTGCGATAGGATTGGCTTGTAAGATCGGCTTAGGGTGTGATTAGCTTGTCAATCAAACCGGAGCTCGTCAATAAAGAATCTCAGTGATAAAGGAACCAGGGAAAGGAAAAAGTGGAGAAGAAAAGCAAGTCTAGTCTGGAAATTTGAAGACGATGTGATAGAAAGGCGATAAAAGGTGAAAGTTTGAAAACAAAGGGAGAAAACTGTGGTATCTGAGAGTGGATGATAAGCCCTCGCACTAGCTTCAAAGGGAGCCTTTTAGTAGCGGGCAATCAGAGAGAGAGGTATCGGCATCAAATCCTGCACGTGGGTGCATCAAGAAAAATTCCTAAGTTTCAAAAGGTAAGCTGCGGATTAGGATAATCTTTTTTTTGTCTTCTCACCGATAAACATTATGACCATGGCCCTCATGGCCGTTTATGTAATGCGGATAGGCATAAATGACGAAATGTTGTGACATTTGATACAGAGGTTAGAGTCAGCGAGTTAATTATACGAGGTCCGAGATCTGATCTTGAGCATAGGCATAGATTCTATCTCTGACTAAACATCTTTAAAGTCATAGAAATGAACATGAATAATTGACATGAAAAATACCATAATATATTTTTGTGTTGAGGTTCTCAAAAGGCAACCCGTAGACGCTTGAACTACACAAGCTTACACATGAAAACCGTTCCGCTAAAAATAAGTTTTACTCATTATAAATAAATAAAATGCATTGGCGTACCACTCAAGTGTAAGAACCGCTGGGTTGGTTTAACAAACAACAAACATAGACCAGGGTCAAGGGACAACTTTAGTACGTAGGCCTACCAACTAGGCCATTAAGTAAGTTAAGATTATTTTGTGGATAAAGATGTGATTTTATGACTTGTTGAGAGACAAGTTGTATGGAAAATAGGGCCTATACGTATAGTCTAAGATGTATTTTAAAAAAAAAAACTTTTATAGATGGAAAGAAAGAACGCCAAGTTTGCTCAATAATATTGACGTGTTCTAAATTTTAAAATAGAAACATATTTAAAGTGGACATTTGCTTTAATGTCCAAGTTTTGTGTTCGATACGGTGGCATTTAGTCCGGTTTTAACAGAATGAACAACATCTAATTAAAAAAAAATATTTAGGTTTGAATTCAAATTTTTATACCGACATTAACCAATGAAAGATTTAATTATGGCCGACATTTTGTTCCTTCTACACGTGAGGAGCAAACCTTGTTATAGGTCAACTTATATTGCGCTAACATTGGCAAACCTTGTAGGTCAACTCATATTGACCTAACATTGGCAAACCTTTTACATCAACTGGTATTGATCTAGCATTGGCAAACCGTGTAGGTCAACTCAAAGTGATATGACATTTCAACGGTTATGATTATAGGATTAAAAATATACACTTTTAAGTAATTCCAGACAGAGCTCAAAGTTCAAAACATGCAGGAAGTTACATCATGGGTTGCTTGTTGTTACAACAGCACACTTTTGATATTTGAAGTTGAGAACACATTTCAAGTTAAGAACATATTTGGAGTTAAGAACATATTTGGAGTTAAGAACACATTTGGAGTTGAGAACACATTTGGAGTTAAGAACACATCTGGAGTTGAGAACACATTTGGAGTTAAGAACATATTTGGAGTTTAGAACCAGCAGGGTATTCAATACTTTGATCAATACACCGCAGCCGTAAATAGAAAGCATACTTTTAAATACTTGTTGATCAATCAATTTTAATTACTCTCATGATAACCAACGATGATTGTTATTGCACGCCAGATAACAAAAAGGATATTAATTACACATGAAATAAGTAAATATGATTTTAATGAAACTTAAGATGAAACAATTGTGATTAAAAATACATAGATAGAATGATGAAATTTTAACAAAGAAAGGTAAAAAAAAAAGAACTTTTTTGACTGGTTCTACACCTCTTCAAAGACTGGCTTAACCCCCTTCAATGACTGGTTCTAACCCTCTTCAAAGACTGGCTTAACCCCCTTCAATGACTGGTTCTAACCCTCTTCAAAGACTGGCTTAACCCCCTTCAATGACTGGTTCTAACCCTCTTCAAAGACTGGCTTAACCCCCTTCAATGACTGGTTCTAACCCTCTTCAAAGACTGGCTTAACCCCCTTCAATGACTGGTTCTAACCCTCTTCAAAGACTGGCTTAACCCCCTTTAATGACTGGTTCTAACCCTCTTCAAAGACTGGCTTAACCCCCTTCATTGACTGGTTCTAACCCTCTTCAAAGACTGGCTTAACCCCCTTCAATGACTGGTTCTAACCCTCTTCAAGTTCTCTTGTAACTTTCTGGCACACCATGGTTTATGTTGATTTGAACGGCCTTTTAAAAATATCCCAAATAACCTTTCTCTAGGTATGTACGGTTGTAGCGCTTATATTCAAAAGGCGCGCCAAATAAAATTTCCAGAAGTGAGCGCTAATTTGAATAGTTATTTTAGTTTAATGTGCATTTTCATTAAATTTCAAAGAAAAAGAAAGTCATACACATTCATACACATTCATACACATTCATACACATTCATACACATTCATACACATTCATACACATTCATACACATTCATACACATTCATACACATTCATACACATTCATACACATTCATACACATTCATACACATTCATACACATTCATACACATTCATACACATTCATACACATTCATACACATTCATACACATTCATACACATTCATACACATTCATACACATTCATACACATTCATACACATTCATACACATTCATACACATTCATACACATTCATACACATTCATACAACAGATTGACTTATTGTTAGCAAGTTAGTTCAATCTGATACTTTTTCTGTTAACTTGTTTCTATGCATGTATTGTATTTAAATGCTTGAGTAGCATATCAAATAATTCAGTACAGTAATTGTATAGATACATACAGTAATGGTATAGCTACATACATTAATGGTAGAGCTACATACAGTAATGGTAGAGCTACATACAGTAATGGTAGAGCTACATACAGTAATGGTAGAGCTACATACAGTAATGGTATAGCTACATACAGTAATGGTATAGATAACATACAGTAAATGTATATATACATACAGTAGTTGTATAGATACATAAAGTAATGATATATATACATATAATCTATTGCAGGAATCTTATTCATGAATTTATAAACCTGGAAGCTCCCCGAAGGTCATCCGTCTATGCAAAAGAAGACAATCTTCCACGTGACTGCCAACAGGGTCTTCCAACACTACGGATGGTATGGACGGCTTCCATAGCGGTCTAAGCCGAGTGCCTCTGCTCCTCCCCACGGACCACCAAGGACACGTGATCAAGTCAGAGGCCGAATTCCAAGCAGCGATGGACAGTCTGGGAAGGTCCGGTGACCACATGAGTCTCTATCACGGCGGCGGACACAGCAGCAGCAGCGCTTTAGTGAACTCACACAGTGCTTTAGTGAACTCCCACGGTGCTTTAGTGAACTCACACGGTGCCTTAAGTCATAGTACCGGTACTCTAGGATGCAGCAGCAGCAGTAACCAGGCATCTCTCAGCAGACTCAGCCCTTGTAGTGACGAGAGCTCTCTTGCAGTAAGTAAATATAGGGTGACTGTTGGGACTAGAGTCCGGGGAGCGCGTTGTTGGGGTGATGTTGCTGTGTGTTGGTGTGATGTTGGGGTGTTATTGGGGTGATGTTGGAGTATTTGGTAGTTGTTGGGCTATTGTTGGATTACTAACGTGGCGAACCGTTTGAAGCCAGAGTTTGAAATTTCTTGACTCTAAAAATCTAAAGCTTCTACGGAGCTTAGCCGTTGTTCATTGTTCTAAGATAAGTGACCAGTTACCAAACTCGTTCTTGTGCCCCTGTAAGCCATGCTATATGTGTAACCCATTCCCCAAAATTTAGAGTGCAGCAATATAACGGCCTCATAAACGGCAAGATCATCTGAATTGCTTTCGTCGAAAGACTTGGGGGAAAAAAATCAGTCACAATAAATACGCTGATTATTTTACAAACAACTTCTTCCGAGTCCAAAAATTTTACATTTTAGGGATTTATTATCGATGACTTGAGGCAGAAATGCAGTTAGTGGCATCGATACTTCTTTGGATGTTGTATCGATGACGTCACGTGTCAGTATTCATGATTTTAAAAAAAATACGTTGCAGAACATTAGGCTACATTGGGTTAACTAGCATTAGGCTACACTGCCAGTGACACTGGGTTAACTAGCATTAGGCTACACTGCCAGTGACACTGGGTTGACTAGCATTAGGCTACACTGCCAGTGACACTGGGATAACTAACATCAGGCTACACTGTGTAAACTAACATTAAGCTACATTGGGTTAACTAAAATAAGTCTACACTGGGTAAACTAACATTAAGCTACATTGGGTTAACTAAAATAAGGCTACACTGGGTAAACTAACATTATGCTAACTAGCATTAAGCTACACTGGGTTAACTAAAATAAGGCTACACTGGGTTAACTATCAAGCTACTCTGGGTTAACTAAAATTAGGTTACACTAGGTTAAGCATTGGGCTACACTGGGTCAAGACAAGGATACAATCTACAACTTACACCAATTTGTTCTGCACCACATGATCATAATAAAAGTCGGTGTGGTATCCCATGCACCCAGCACCATTTTGTCTAGGAATTAAATGCAAGCATTAGATATACTCCCATTAAAGTGATACCCTCGCTCCCCCCACACACCACGGGTACAAGCTGGCCGACTTCATGTTCCCAGGCCTGGTCGTGTGAAGTGCCTATCACATCTGACTGTTCATTATGTTCCTCTGCATGACGTCTGGTCGATCCCAGTACATGAACAACTGAAATGAAAAATGGCTTTTATTATACCCGCACATCAGCTACACACACTAAAACATGGCTTATAATATACCCGCACTTCAGCCACACACACTGAAACATGGCTTATAATATACCCGCACTTCAGCCACACACACTGAAACATGGCTTATAATATACCCGCACTTCAGCCACACACACTAAAACATGGCTTATAATATACCCGCACTTCAGCCACACACACTGAAAAATGGCTTATAATATACCCGCACATCAGCCACACACACTAAAAATGGCTTATAATATACCCGCACTTCAGCCACACACACTAAAACATGGCTTATAATATACCCGCACATCAGCCACACACACTAAAACATGGCTTATAATATACCCGCACTTCAGCCACACACTAAAACATGGCTTTTATTACACCCGCACATCAGCCACACACACTAAAAATGGCTTATAATATACCCGCACTTCAGCCACACACACTGAAACATGGCTTATAATATACCCGCACTTCAGCCACACACACTGAAACATGGCTTATAATATACCCGCACTTCAGCCACACACACTGAAACATGGCTTATAATATACCCGCACTTCAGCCACACACACTGAAACATGGCTTATTATATACCCGCACTTCAGCCACACACACACACTGAAACATGGCTTATAATATACCCGCACTTCAGCCACACACACTGAAACATGGCTTATAATATACCCGCACTTCAGCCACACACACTAAAACATGGCTTATAATATACCCGCACTTCAGCCACACACACTAAAACATGGCTTATAATATACCCGCACTTCAGCCACACACACTGAAACATGGCTTTTATCGCAACATTGATGTGCTCTCTTTCTTTTAGCCCTTAACTGTTTTTATACTTAATCTCCATCTCTACCAACACCGACTTCGTGAAACCATGAACAGGTCAGATCTGTCCATTAAAAGGACTTAGAGAAACCATGAACAGGTCAGATCTGTCAGTTACAGAGGCATCGTGAAACCATGAACTGGTCAGATCTGTCAGTTACAGAGACTTAGAGAAACCATGAACAGGTCAGATCTGTCCGTTACAGTTAGAGAAACCATGAACAGGTCAGATCTGTCCATTACAGAGACATCGTGAAACCATGAACTGGTCAGATCTGTCAGTTACAGAGACTTAGAGAAACCATGAACTGGTCAGATCTGTCAGTTACAGAGACTTAGAGAAACCATGAACAGGTCAGATCTGTCCGTTACAGTTAGAGAAACCATGAACAGATCAGATCTGTCCGTTACAGAGACTTAGTGTTTAATGACCTCGTGGTACAGTTATTCTGATTGTGTTATCCACTCACGCCTATCACGTAGTCCTTGATTGTTACAGATTATCCATGCTTATACGTGTCTCCGCCAAAAAAACAACCAGTACAGAGATATATAATAATGAAAAAAAAATTTGATAGAAAAAAAAACAAGTTTAAATATTGACAGGAAGATAGATGGATTTTCATTGAAGGCAAGACAGCACTGGACGGTCCCTTTAAAATAAAATAAAATTTATAGCGAAGTGGCGAAGCAGGGTAAGTTTTTTGCCGCCCCCTCCCACGGAGGTAACTTTGCTGTTGGCCGAAAATCCCGCCCCTTCACATAACGAAAAAAGTTCCGCTTGGGGCGGACGATAAGATCGGCAATGCGTGAACTTTTACATCCACTAACGTTACTTGACTTAACATTATATTTAAGTAACTCTTTTTATAAGTATCCTTATTAGCGCTAACTTCAAGGCTTTTAAGCTTCGGCGCCAACGCAGCATTACATCCATACATGCATACGTTATAGAGAAGTACTATTCGTGATTCTTTTTTCTTTCTATTTTAGTGTATTATTTTATTGCGCATCGAAGGCAACATTCTAAAGTCCCTGATTGTATATTATTGTTTAATATGTTGAATGTTTTATATATGGTATGATATAAACATTTTAAAACATTTCTTTTGCTCCGATTTAAGCAAAAAACATTATTCGCTTTGATTGAATGAAACATCTCCTTGTCGTATCTGTTATGATTATATGGGTAAAAATTCACAGAAAAAAAAGTCACAAAATATATGTTATGTACCTTCTTATGTGTCTATTTCTCTAAAATCATATTTGTAAGTCCATATCAATGTTTGTGTACTGAAGAACAGTAAACAGCAACGGTAAATAGAAAATAGCAGCAGTTTATTCGGATCATGGCTTGATTCTCGCGTGGGATAATATGTGTTTGTTATTTACATAATATATACACAATATTTTCCCTTGACTTTATTTCTGTGACTATATTAGTGTAACTTTATTTCTGTGACTTTATTTTTGTGACTTTTTCTTGTGACTTTTTCCTGTGACTTTATTTTTGTGGCTTTATTTCTGTGACTTTATTGCGGTGACTTTCTTTTTGTTATTTTATTTCTGTGACTTTATTCCTGTGACTTTATTTTTGTGACTTTTTTCCTCAGATTTTTTTTCCGCTCACCATACTGAGCGCTGAAAATATGATTATTCATAATTTATCATCACTATATATACGGTTTCTCAGAATAGCGTGGCCTCTGTGATGGGAACAATGTCAAGGTCATAAATATATCGCCGGTTCAGCTAACAGCGTGACAGTATCACGTGGGATCTAGATGAAGTGCTTAACTTTTCCCTGGCGTGACTCGTGGGGGGGGGGGTTGATAACCCCTCAGCCAGACTGACGTCTGAAATTAGCAGAAGTGAGTGAGACGGTGCGGTCCACGCAGTTGATAACCGTTGTGAGCGGGACTTTTCCACTCGTCATGTAACAATGAATACCGTATTTATCGGCGTATAACACGCACTTTTTCTTCCTGAAAATAGGGTGCAAATGATGTGTGCGTGTTATACGCCGATATAATGTTAAGTTTTGTTCCTAAAATTTCCTTTTTAAAATGAGGTGCATGTTATACGCCGGTGCGTGTTATACGCCGATAAATACGGTAGTTAGCGGCCGCCTGATTGCGTTACACTGGAAACTTCATCAATTTCTAGCTGATTCAACACGGACATTGTAGATCAAAGGTCGAAACGAATTATCTAGTTTAAAACCATGAAATCTTCACAATTTGTGTACTTATTGCTTGCAACTCATCTACAACTGACACGAATAGTAAAAGATACGTCGGGTGTGCCAGCGCACAAGTACACGATCCCAGTCATTGGGACACGTCATCTCCATAGTCCAGATTATAGAATCATCTGATGTGTACGCTTTAAACAAGAATGTCAGGTCTTAATAGTTTTAAAATGTTTCTTCAAACTCATCGGCAATTCATTTGAAGAAAGAAAAGAAACATAGGATACAGTGTATCTATATCTTATCCACTCTTTATCCAACATTATCTTATCCACTCTTTATCCAACATTATCTTATCCACTCTTTATCCAACACTGTCTTTTCCACTCTTTATACAACACTATCTTATCCACTCTTTATCCAACACTATCTTATCCACTCTTTATCCAACATTATCTTATCCACTCTTTATCCAACATTATCTTATCCACCCTTTATCCAACATTATCTTATCCACTCTTTATCCAACATTATCTTATCCACTCTTTATCCAACATTATCTTTTCCACTCTTTATCCAACATTATCTTATCCACTATTTATCCAACATTATCTTATCCACCATTTATCCAAGGGAGTCTTGAAAGAAATCATTTGTCGCATTTAGATTCGCATTAGTTTCCCTGTTGCGTGCACCTAACATATTACTTTGTGTTTTTATAAGTAGATCTTTTGTGCTCTCGCACGACATGATATCTGGAATAGCTTGATAAACCGCACCGTGGTGTGAGATTTAAGGAGATAGCACCGCGGTGTTGGTACATGGTATCTAGACAAAGTGCACCGTGGTGCAGGTACATGGTATCTAGACAAAGTGCACCGTGGTGCTGGTACATGGTATCTAGACAAAGTACACCGTGATGCTGGTACATGGTATCTAGACAAAGTGCACCGTGGTGCTGGTACATGGTATCTAGACAAAGTGGACCGTGATGCTGGTACATGCTATCTTGTTCACCTTAACAAAGTGCAACGTGGGGTTTGTGCATACATTATTGACAATGCACCATGCTGCTGGTACGTGCTATCTTGATCAAGTGCACAGTGATGTATGTGCATATATTGACAGTGCACCGTTGTGTTGGTGTATACGATCTTGACAAAGCGGCTAGTGGTGTGAGTCTTGTATAGCGTGAATAAAGCACACCACAGTATGCATACATTACATCTTGACAAAGCACCCCGTGGTGTGGGTACACGAGATCTCCAGCACGCCACATTCCACGCACGCCATACCGCCCCGGCCCTGGGCGCCAGGGTATGTGAGCACGCTGCCACAGCATTGCTGACTGCTCGAGTTCGGCCATTACCTGTCACCAAGGATCGGGGCTAGCATCTGCCATTGGCATTGTTGTACCGATGTTGGGCCGTTGAAGTTGTTGTACCGTGTTTGTACCTGCTTGTCATCTCGCAAGGGCAGAGCTAAATGTCAGATGCAGATAGGGCCAGCATTTTACGAAGTCAGCTGTACACATTGAAGATCTCTTAGAACACGCCCACAAAAATGGCGTCTAAATAACAGCAACGGAAATCTAATCCGAGCACACACATCTCACAACGATATTAACAAACAAATCTCACTATGATCTTTACTAAAAAATCTCACTGTGATCTTTACCAACAAATCTCACTACGATCTTTACTATCAAATCTTACGAATTTCTCAACTCGCAAATCTCACCATGATCTTAACTTGCAGATGTCACTATGATCTTTAATAACAAATCTCATTATGATCTTTAATAACAAATCTCACCATGATCTTAACTAACAAATCTCACCATGACCTTAACGAACAAATCTCACTTTGATCTTTCCAAACAAATCTCACTATGATCTTAAACAATTTCAAACATAATTGATGTAAAAAATATCATAGAAACTATTTTTGGGAACAAAACTAAAGAAAGACAAAACCTAAACGTAACTTTCCAATCACTGGAGAGTGCTCATTCTTGTTGTTGTTGTTGTCAGCCTTTATTTAATTGCTAACTATAAAAATATATAAACAAATTGTTTATTTTTACAATGAGGCAACAAAAATGAATCTTGTAAAGATACCCACATGTGTTTTGTAATCTTATTAGCTGTAGTAAATATAGATGACCAGGTGCTGCCAAATACATTGAGACTTAGGCGCCATTTTAAGGCATTGGCAGGATAAGTTCCCCCCCCCCCCCCCCCATTTAGCCTGCTACAAGTACACAAATGATGTCTTAGTTATAAATAATACATTATATATTTTATTATGATCGAGAACCCTCCTTTAAACTAGGGAAACTGATGAAGATCAAATGTAACTTAATGGTGTTTACTATGACGACACAGTTCAAGTCACGCTTTTGTAACATCACGTGGCGTTCAGAGGTTTTCACCAATACCTTTGAAGATTTGTCAATAACGTCATAATGAAAATACATGTCACATTAAATAAGTGCACATCATCAAATGCACATAAACAAGTGCACATAAACAAGTGCACATCAACAAGCTTTAACCACGAATTCTATTTATAAAGTTGGACTTGGCCAGGAAATGTTCATAATTAGTGGGTTTTATTTTAAGTTAACAATTCAATGCCTAGAGAAAGATTATCGTTAAGCCTCAGTAGTTGTGACATTCTGTGGCTGTGATATTTAGTAGTTGTGACATTCTGTGGCTGTGATATTTAGTAGTTGTGACATTCTGTGGATGTGAGATTTAGTAGCTGTGACATTCTGTGGCTGTGAGTTTAGTAGTTGTGACATTCTGTGGATGTGAGATGCAGTAGTTGTGACATTCTGTGGATGTGAGATGCAGTAGTTGTGACATTCTGTGGATGTGAGATTTAGTAGTTGTGACATTCTGTGGCTGTGATATTCAGTAGTTGTGACATTCTGTGGCTGTGATATTTAGTAGTTGTGACATTCTGTGGATGTGAGATTTAGTAGCTGTGACATTCTGTGGCTGTGAGTTTAGTAGTTGTGACATTCTGTGGATGTGAGATGTAGTAGTTGTGACATTCTGTGGATGTGAGATGCAGTAGTTGTGACATTCTGTGGATGTGAGATTTAGTAGTTGTGACATTCTGTGGATGTGAGATGCAGTAGTTGTGACATTCTGTGGATGTGAGATTTAGTAGTTGTGACATTCATTGGATGTGAGATTTAGTAGTTGTGACATTCTGTGGATGTGAGATTTAGTAGTTGTGACATTCTGTGGATGTGAGATTTAGTAGTTGACACATTCTGTGGATGTGAGATTTAGTAGTTGTGACATCTGTGGATGTGAGATTTAGTAGTTGTGACATTCTGTGGATGTGAGATTTAGTAGCTGTGACATCTGTGGATGTGAGTTTAGTAGTTGTGACATTCTGTGGATGTGAGTTTAGTAGTTGTGACATTCTGTGGATGTGAGTTTAGTAGTTGTGACATTCTGTGGATGTGAGATTTAGTAGTTGTGACATTCTGTGGATGTGAGATGCAGTAGTTGTGACATTCTGTGGATGTGAGATGCAGTAGTTGTGACATTCTGTGGATGTGAGATGCAGTAGTTGTGACATTCTGTGGATGTGAGAGTCTATGGCTGTGAGAGTCTATGGCTGTGACATTCAGTGCCTGTGAGAGCTTACACAAGTAAAGCTATTTTGTTGAAAAGTCCAACTACAACAAGTAAAGATTGCTTATTTGCTTACATGTTGTTGTTGAAGCCGATGTTTGGAGATTGTTATGTTGTCAGAGTTTCACTTTAAAATCCATCAATTTCTTCCATATTGACTTTATAACCACAGCACACCCCCATCTCCCACAACCACCCCCTCCACTATCTCCCCCAACTATCCCCTCCACCTATCTCCCCCAACAATCCCCTACACCTATCTCCCCCAACAATCCCCTCCACCTATCTCCCCCAACAATCCCCTCCACCTATCTCCCCCAACTATCCCCTCCACCTATCTCCCCCAACAATCCCCTACACCTATCTCCCCCAACAATCCCCTCCACCTATCTCCCCCAACAATCCCCTCCACCTATCTCCCCCAACTATCCCCTCCACCTATCTCCCCCAACTATCCCCTCCACCTATCTCCCCCAACTATCCCCTCCACCTATCTCCCCCAACTATCCCCTCCACCTATCTCCCCCAACAATCCCCTCCACCTATCTCCCCCAACTATCCCCTCCACCTATCTCCCCCAACTATCCCCTCCACCTATCTCCCCCAACTATCCCCTCCACCTATCTCCCCCAACTATCCCCTCCACCTATCTCCCCCAACTATCCCCTCCACCTATCTCCCCCAACTATCCCCTCCACCTATCTCCCCCAACAATCCCCTCCACCTATCTCCCCCAACAATCCCCTACACCTATCTCCCCCAACTATCCCCTCCACATATCTCCTCCACCTCCTGTCATGTTGGCCAGTAATCAAATTAGTCCTCTAATGTTTCATCCCATGACGCAATGCTGCCAATATTTTACATGTATATTTAATGTATTCTCTGCATTCGTTTTTTCAATGGTGCGCCACGTTAAGGGATTATTCCAAAAATCTAATCTAAAAAAATTCAACAAAATAAAAAAAAAAATAAATAAATAAAATTACAATAACATTGAATTTTTTTTTAATATACAAATATTCCTTATTAAATTTTATGTCAAGTTAAAAATTTCCATTTCTATTTTAAAGTTATCATACGCTATTACATTAAATATGTAAAAAAAATAGTTTAACTGTATTATACAGATGTCTTACAGATATTCACTTTATCTAAACCAATATTGAAGAGTGATTTTGAACAGGAATATGTTTATGAATTATATGTATGTGGACTTTAAATCAAAATTCGCCAAAATTTCTGCCTGAAACTATATGTTACCTTTACCCTACAGTGCTTTACCCCACAATGCTTTCCTCAAAGAAATAGATTTGAAAATATGTCTCTGTTTTACTGGTTATTTAAGAATATTTTTTTTTAATTTTATATTGGTAGTTTGCAGAATTGTCCCTTTTCAAGTAATATTCAAAGAAGATGCAAGACCAGCAAATCAATCATTCAATCATTGTGTATTGATGTATTTTCAGGAGTTTCCCCGATCGTGTTCATCTGAAGACAGTTGCGGAGAAGCTGCCCGGGGTGACCACTTTTTGGAACACCGCTCTCGGAAAAGAGGCTTCAAGCAGGACTCCTCCCCTAGCAGTGAAGCCGCTAGAAAAGCCAGACGGAAGAGCCCTCAATCTCCCGAGGAGCTCCAGGTCCAGCGTTGTCTGGCCAACGTCCGGGAGCGCCAAAGGACGGAGTCGCTGAACGAAGCCTTCTCCCAGCTGAGGAAGATCATCCCGACGCTGCCCTCGGACAAGCTCAGCAAGATTCAAACGCTGAAGCTCGCCTGTCGATACATTGACTTCCTGTTTCAGATCTTGCGGAGCGACGAGGCCGAGATGAAGTACTTCCCCTCCAGCTGCAGCTACATGGCCCACGAACGGCTGAGTTACGCCTTCAGCGTGTGGCGGATGGAAGGAGCGTGGCACATGACGGGGCACTAGCTGTCACGGGGGCAAGGTCACGGCTGCAGCTACATGGCCCACGAACGGCTGAGTTACGCCTTCAGCGTGTTGCGGATGGAAGGGGCGTGGCACATGACAGGGCACCAGCTGTTACGGGGGGCAAGGTCGTGGAACGGACGAGGAACACGTGACACGTATATAAACAGTGTTACATATGCAAAATATGGCCGGAAACGTTATAATGTCTTCACGTCACGACAAACAACAAATTTGAGATGACCACTTTAAATTTTAACCGGAAGTCGTGGTTTTTCAAAGGTGCATTATTTAGAAATACCTCGCATGTGTTTTCATCTACTTCTAGTCATTACATAGAACATTACATAGAACAAGTATTATTCGAAAAGAGTTTATCCCAAGGAACGCTGACTCAGGTCTTTTGAAAAGTCCATTAATTATAAATTTAAAAGTGCATTTGTGGACGGAAAAAAATTGAAATGTATTTTTTCGAATATTTTCATTGTATGAGAGAAAACCTAACTGATGACGTTGCTCGTGTTATCCTAAGGAACAGCATTTAATTTTATCTTTGTGAAATGTGGTGGCACTTATAGTGCCTAAATCATTTTCAATCTCCATTCACTCTCGATATTCGTGTTACCGGTACTAGATCTATGCCCTGTCTCGTGATCATGGTTAGTAGGTCTTTAATGTCCTATCCCGTGATCATAATTACTAGGTCTATAATGTCCTGTCCCGTGATCATGGTTACTAGGTCTATAATGTCCTGTCTCATGGTCATGGTTATTAGGTCTATAATGTCCTGTCTCATGGTCATGGCTACTAGGTCTATAATGTCCTGTCCCGTGATCATGGTTAATGTGCGCTTTATTTAAAATTAAAATAACAATAACACAGAAAATACAGCAGACTAATTTTGTGTAGTTCTGTCTCCTCTAGACACATTGTCACATTAAAACAAAACTGCCAGTATTTTGAACAGTTTTATTAAGAACTACGAAAGAGCAATTAGAAGCTATCACACACAAATGGTTTATGTTCAAGTCAATGTAGTGGAAAGAGCTTTTTATGTCAGTGTATACCTTGTTGCCATCATCTGTTTGATGGGCAGCCCCCCCTCCCATAGTTTGGTGACGAGCTAGCAAGCGCCCTATATATTATTGCTATATTCTACAAATTTAAGCAGTTCTATGTTGGTGCTATGTTGGTGTTATGTTGGTGCTATGTTGGTGCTATGTTGGTGCTATGTTGGTGCTATGTTGGTGCTATGTTGGTGCTATGTTGGTGCTATGTTGGTGTTTTCAATTCTTGAGGAATATTACAAGTGACAATAATTCTATGGATTACCTTGTGATGAAAGTTTTTTTTGGATGGCTAATTCCAAAGTGCCTACAAACTCTTCAGTTTCTGTCCTACTCTACCACAAGTCTTTGTGCTATGTGATGTTTGCCGGCATTTTTATACTTGTAATAACATGTAAAATGTCACTGTACGCATGTACTTTAGCTATCGAGTGAACGCACCGGCTTGTATATGTTTATGAATGTCAGTGAATGGTTAAATAGATAAGTTCTGTCGTACGGTAGCCTTTGGGGTACAGGGATATACCATTGCTTTCGAACAGTCCCTGACTCACAACATGCTTGACCGGGGTATCCTGTTATCACCGGTCAATCAAAGATTCAGATGACGTTTATTATTTCGGGAAAGTGGAAAAGGATATCAATATTCGGACATTTGTTTATATATTGTAACAAAGGTCCAGAAGTTAACACACAAAGCACCTACTTTAAATTGTAACCGGAAGTTGTTTTGGTACGAGCCGACTTTATTCAGAGGTTGTATTAAAACAAACCTTAAAAAACAAATCTCATAAAAACAAATCTCATAACAACAAGTCTCATTTTTCTCAAAACGGAATGTTAAAATCCGATGATGTATAAAAAAGTTTCCTAACCTATGTAAGAAATGGAAGATGTTCTATAGTATTAGTACTTCAGAAATAAATTAAAATAATTAGAAATATTTTTATAGTATAATCAATTGAATATATAATTTTAAAATATCAGTTAGGTCTCTGGGCCGGTCACAGTTGGTCTCAAATCGTTTTTTGATAGGTGATTTGGAAATTTATTATTTTTAAAAAGTATTCATCGGTCAGAAAAATTCAGTCAATAATTTTGTGAATGTTTTAAATAATAATTGACTACTTTAATATAATAATCGATTACTTTAAAATAATAATCGAATGCTTTTAAATAATAATTGACTACTTTTACTTAATTGAAGTTCTGACTATTGATTAGGTTTTTCACTACTTCATCCACCATTTTGTGTCAACAACTGGTCTGACGCAGAAGACAATCTTTAATGATATCTTTCCCAATTTTGCAGAAATTATCTTATTTTACTTTTTTGTTATAGAATGCAATGTCCTTTCCAGAATATATTTATAATATGTGCATCGTATACGATTCTGGTAAAACATATGCTCATAACCTGTAAGCCATGAAATGAGGAAATAAAATCTACTTGCACACTAAGTTTGCAGCACACAGATGATTGAGATCTTTGTACTATTTGAGTACCAGTGCCGACAGGGTGTTCACATTTGAGTGAGATGAATAGGTGGCTATGAACTTATTGTATTATGTCTTGTATTATGTATTGTATTATGTATTGTATTATGTATTGTATTACGTCTTTAAAGACATTGAAACTTTAAAATAATATAGTCCATTATGTATGAGATAGGAAAGAAATAAGACCATAAAAAACTTGATCCATTTAGAGACATTTAAAAACAAATAATTTTTTTCCATTTGGATTGAACTTGAACTATTTGGTTCTCGTACCTAAACTAAAGTTGGTGCTCTCGTGTTGGATTTACTATAATATAATAAATGAAGGACCGCGTTCAAGCTGTGTGAAGGAAATAGTAGAAGCTTGAATCAAATGACAGGACAACATGATATGAACGTTTCGGCTAAGAGCCTTCCTCGGCAGACAGGGCAAACGAAAATAAGACAAGATATGGAGAAGAGTTAGAAAACTAAAATGATCGCCATTGTTATTGCAGGAAGTTGGATTTTTTAAAACCTAGATTACAGGAAGTGAAAGAATATGTTTTGTTCTTGTGAAAAATAATGTCTTCAATCTTAACGGACCTTAAATCTTTGATTTATTTAAATCATTTCGTAACTACGTGGGAGATTTTTTTTTAAATATTGTCAATAATTGTGATATCGACGTAAGCGAAATGTGGGACTATAAGTATAAGAGTGCTTCTGTACATTTGTAAGGTAGAGCACACGTCTGAACGTCAGCATTAAATTCTTTTGCAATGTTACACTTTTAGGCAGGGAGCAAACACCACGCCTCTTATTAGGCTTGTAATAAAATGTTGCAACAATCTTAGATATTCAGGAGGTACTTAAAATGTAAGGCGAGTGGGTACAATTTTTTGGGTTAAAATTAAGTAATAAAATTGCTTCAAGGGGGAGGCAAGGGGTAAAACACGTATTTTAATTTGTTATATTAATCAACTAAAGGCATGGGGTAAAACACGTATTTTAGTTTGTTGTATTAATCAAACTAAAGTCAAGGGGTAAAACACGTATTTTAGTTTGTTGTATTAATCAACTAAAGTCATGGGGTAAAACACGTATTTTAGTTTGTTGTATTAATCAAACTAAAGTCACGGGGTAAAACACGTATTTTAGTTTGTTGTATTAATCAAACTAAAGTCATGGGGTAAAACACGTATTTTAGTTTGTTGTATTAATCAAACTAAAGTCAAGGGGTAAAACACGTATTTTAGTTTGTTGTATTAATCAAACTAAAGTCATGGAGTAAAACACGTATTTTATTTTGTTGTATTAATCAACTAAGTCATGGGGTAAAACACGTATTTTAGTTTGTTGTATTAATCAACTAAATTCATGGGGTAAAACACGTATTTTAGTTTGTTGTATTAATCAACTAAAGTCATGGGGTGAAACACGTATTTTAGTTTGTTGTATTAATCAAACTAAAGTCATGGGGTAAAACACGTATTTTAGTTTGTTGTATTAATCAACTAAAGTCATGGGGTGAAACACGTATTTTAGTTTGCTGTATTAATCAAACTAAAGTCATGGGGTAAAACACGTATTTTAGTTTGTTGTATTAATCAACTAAAGTCATGGGGTAAAACACGTATTTTAGTTTGTTGTATTAATCAACTAAAGTCATGGGGTAAAACACGTTTTTTAGTTTGTTGTATTGACGAACTAAAGTCAAAAGCGTTAAAAGGTGAATCTAAAATGTAGGCGATCCAATCAGAAGATTGAGAATTTTTCAAACGTATGTATCGTGGCGATATTTTGTTTTAAAGATAATTATCTCAGCAGTTCGTTAGACCAAACAAAGACCAATAGTTTATACAACGAGAAGTAAGAAAGACCAAAAGTTTATACAACGAGAAGTAAGAAAGACCAAAAGTTTATACGACGAGAAGTAAAAAAGACAAATAGTTTATACAACGAGAAGTCAGAAAGACCAAAAGTTTATACAACGAGAAGTAAGAAAGACCAAAAGTTTATACAACGAGAAGTAAACAGGACCAAAAGTTTATACAACGAGAAGTAAGAAAGACCAAAAGTTTATACAACGAGAAGTAAGAAAAACCAAAAAGTTATCAACTAATACTAGTAATAGCTATTAAGTCATTTTTATAATGATGAACACTAATGGTAAATATTTATCAATTTTTTTAAATGTACATTCCAGAACACATTTTAATTTTAACACGTTAAATTTTATCAGGGACCGTTCATTATCTGCGGTTAATATATCAGCACTTACATGAGTTGGATTTTAAAGTTGATAAATATTTGCTAATATGTTTCATCATTCCAATTAATATCATAAGGGTTTATCTTTGTTCCGGACACATTATTCATGAGTTTAACCAGTAGATAGACGAGTAGTTAGCTGCAAGGCAGGGTAAGTTAACTGGATTGTATATAATAGGCAAGAACTGGTGTTATTCTGTATATTAAAAAAAAACTGTTCAAACAAATTCTGGGGCAATGTACAACATATTTTTTTACTTGCACAAAATAATGATAATAATATTAATAAAAATAATTACTATGTGCACCTTCATTAAAAAGTTGTACTTAAAATAATTTGACACGAAACCTCCCCCGCCCAGACGTGCAAAGCATAAGTATAAGTTGTACAACTAGAGATCAGACGAAACTACTTGACATATAAAAGTAGAGCTGTTCTGGGGCTGCCCCCACAAATTTCCCGCGAATGTGTACCCCTGGGCCATTGCTTCAGCAGACGGGGCTATGGTAAGAGCCGTGAGAGACGTGTTCTGAGACCGAGAGCCGGCATCTTTAGGCTTGACCTTTTCTTCGTCTGACAAATTGGCAAACACTAAAGTGATCACGCCCACTTCCGCTTAGGGAGAGAACTCTTGATGCGATCTGTCTTGGCAGAGTCAACCTATATTTCCGGCAGCTGGAAGTCAATGCACGATCCCCTCAAGTCGGTTGGTGTAAACGTCCATTGAAAATGTTGCATATTCTGTTAGTAAGGCCATCATATGAAAATTCCAAATATATATGAGTGTCAATGACAAATTAAGTTTAACAATGGCACCCAAGTTGAACACAAAATGTAGAGGGTTTTTATCGTTTTATTTCATGCAAAGCTCTGTTTCAAGTCAAAATATCAACAATTCTATGCTGGTGCCTAACACATTAAAAGTTATATTGTTACCAAATGTCCACATTTTTATGCTAGTGCCTAACTTATTTAGAGTCATACTGTTACTAAATGTCCACACTTCTATGCTAAAGCCTCGCTTATTTAGAGTCATACTGTTACTAAATGTCCACACTTCTATGCTAAAGCCTCGCTTATTTAGAGTCATACTGTTACTAAATGTCCACACTTCTATGCTAAAGCCTCGCTTATTTAGAGTCATACTGTTACCAAATTTCGCGTAAATTTTTTGGACAACCAGCAATTCTTTTTTTTTTTTAAATTATCTTTTTTTCCCCCCCTGAGCCGTCCAATGCCTGTATAGGATATAGAATATGTTGGAAGACTCCCTCACAAATAATCACTTTTAATTTGAACAATTATCAAGTTTCTCTTGTCAGTATCCACTAAATCCCAAACCGAAGAAAAACACAACTTGGTACCGTAAATTATATTATATACATAAAAATGAAATTCAAAATTATGAAATGGAATCATAAAAAAACAAAAGAAATTCACAGGTGATGTTGTAGCTAGGTTTCGTGTAACCCTCGGATGGGTCAAGCTTTCTGTCGCATCCTTCAAACAAAAAATTAAAAATCTACAGTTGATCAAACATGACCTTCTTAATATTAAGAAAGAAAGTGTCACCTTTTGCGGAATTAGTAAAAATCAATTTGAATTTAAAGGGATATTTTCGTAGTTTTTCCTTTAAAGATGAAACCTTTTCAAGATGAAACATTTTTAAGGTGAAACCTTTTCAAGATGAAACCTTGTCCAGATGAAACCTTTTCCAGATGAAACCTTGTCCAGATGAAACCTTTTCCAGATGAAACGTTTTCAAGATGAAACCTTTTCAAGATGAAACCTTTTCCAGATGAAACCTTTTCCAGATGAAACCTTTTCAAGATGAAACATTTTCCAGATGAAACATTTTTTTTCATTTTAAAAACATGGACAGTGGGAAGTGTTATTGCGCCTGCTATTTACGCTGTTCACTATCGATTCACTTCCACGTAGGTTCTGACTTGCTGGGGTGTTGCGGGTTTAACACTGAAGTGAACAGTTTACTTGACATGCGGGTTTAACACTGAAGTGAACAGTTTACTTGACATGCGGGTTTAACACTGAAGTGAGCAGTTTACTTGACATGCGGGTTTAACACTGAAGTGAACAGTTTACTTGACATGCGGGTTTAACACTGAAGTGAACAGTTTTCTTGACATGCTTGGCGTGTTATTGTTTATATTAATGAAACATGTCTAGATGGTGTTTATTTTTACTCGGTGTGTGGCAAGGTTCAGGTACTTTAAGGTGTATGGTCTAGCCTTGTCCTAGTGTATGGTCTAGCCTTGTCCTAGTGTATGGTCTAGCCTTGTCCTAGTGTATGGTCTAGCCTTGTCCTAGTGTATGGTCTAGCCTTGTCCTAGTGTATGGTCTAGCCTTGTCCTAGTGTATGGTCTAGCCTTGTCCTAGTGTATGGTCTAGCCCGGTCCTAGTCCTAGTGATCTAGCCTGATCCTAGTCATCGAGGATAGGTGTTTTGTTTAATAAACCAGATCTGAAAAATGATGTTTGCCGTGTCATGAGACGTCTTCAAGTGACCTGGGCCTTTGAGTGACCTGGGTCTTCAAGTGACCTGCGTATTCAAGTGACCTGGGTCTTCAAGTGACCTGGGTCTTCAAGTGACCAGGGTCTTCGAGTGACCTTGGTCTTCGAGTGACCTGGGGCTTCGAGTGACCTGGGTCTTCAAGTGACTTGGGTCTTTGAGTGACCTGTGCCTTCGAGTGACCTGGGTCTTCCAGTGACCTGGATCTTCGAGTGACCTGGGCCTTTGACTGACCTGGGTCTTCGAGTGACCTGGGCCTTTGAGTGACCAGGATCTTCGAATGACCTGGGTCTTTGAGTGACCTGGGTCTTCAAGTGACCTGGGTCTTCAAGTGACCTGGGTCAAGGATCACACACAGAAACTCAAGCTTTAGAGGAAGAAAAATCGTTTGAATTGGTGCAACACTTTGCTTGTCATCTCCTTACACTGAGTGTTTCCTATATGGTCATCAAAATAACACCATCTCATTACAATGAGTGTGTCCTATAAGGCGAGCAAAGTAACATCATCTTAACTTAGGTAAAGATCTAATTACATATTTATGGATTGTTTTTTCCAATTATTTTTTTTGTTTAAAGAACGCACAGACTTACAATTTCAATAAGCTTTTGGGCTCTAAAAACAACACACATTTTTAAAATAAATCTAAGAAACCTTTTATGATTTATAAAAGTAAGTATTTCAAACGTATATTTTAATACAAATAAACAGTCATTATACGTAGTGTAAAATATAACGGTATTTAATGAAAAGCTAAATATTAGAATCAACATTTTTTTAAAAAAAATAGATGGGTTTATTTCAAATTAAACAAAATTGAAAGACCCATCACCTACTCACAATTCACAGATATAGATAATAAGATATAGATAATTATTTTTTAGATTACAGATATATATAATTAGTATGTAGTTATATATAACATCTATTCAGCTATATACATTTGCCGAATAAATGCAAGGAAGAAAGCAACAGAAAGAAATGTTTAGAAAATTTTAAAATTTTAAGAATATATTTAATAGTTTATTCCATTCCAGGACTCGGCTTTCCAAACATATTTTGTCTCACATTTACCAGTACTCTCCTTCCCCATTTACCATTCTAAAATTCTGATCTCGTTTGTACTGCATTTAAATGACGCAAAGCGATCGATGGCGTTATAACTCACTAAATACAAGTAAGATTATTAGTATGACCCCATTGTGTTCAATTGTATCATCTGCAAGTGTAACGTTGGCGGCATCGCTTTGTACAGCTTCCCACACTGTCTTGTTTACGATAACGTCATAAAATGTTTAACTAACCTATAAATATAAGTGTTATATCTTAGAAGAATAAGCTGAGACAAATTAAAAATTTATAAAAACTTTACTGGCTAAAAGTTTAAAAAAAAAAAAAAATTTGCTGGACAGAAAAAACAGTTGCACTGGACAGACAAATCATGACATTCAAACAGATCATGACATTCAAACAGATTATGGCATTCCACTTACAATCTTTTTCAAGTTTGTTCATTTTGATCGGTTAACAAATAACTAAAACCGTGACGTCATGTTTAGCTACTAAGTTTCTTTCTACACTCCGACTCCCTCTCACTCAGAATTTCCATTTTTATCTTCTAGATATTAAATATTTTTTCCTAATGAAAAGTCTGTCATTGAAAGGTAAGAAATGTCATCATCAAAAACCTATATATAATAGGGGTCAACGCAGAGCAGTGCCTTGAAATGAAGTTAAGCGATAAATGAGTTTCACTGACAACATGACAACATCTCACTGACAACATGACAACATCTCACTGTCAACATGACAACATCTCACTGAACACATAACAAAATCTCACTGACAACGTCTCACTGACAACATATCACTGACAACAGCTCACTGACAACATGACAACATCTCACTGACAACAGCTCACTGACAACATCTCACTGACAACATGACAATATCTCACTAACAAAATGACAACATCTCACTGACAACATGACAACATCTCACTGACAACATAACAACATCTCACTGATAACATGACAACATCTCACTGACAACATCTCACTGACAACATGCCAACATCTAACTGACAACATGCCAACATCTCACTGACAACATCTCACTGACAACATTCACTTACAACATGACACCATCTCACTGACAACATGACAACATCTCACTGACAACATAACAACATCTCACTGACATCATCTCACTGACAACATGACAACATCTCACTGACAACATCTCACTGACAACATGACAACATCTCACTCACAACATCTCACTGACAACATAACAACATCTCACTGACAACATGACAACATTATCACTGACAACATCTCACTGACAACATGCCAACATCTCTGCGTTTGTGAAAGACAGCTTATGATATGGACTTGGTAACAAAAAGTTATTTTTTTTTTAATAACTCAAATATTAGATTTTGAACCCCCCAACCACTTTTTTTTAACCCTTTTTGCAACTAAAATGTACAACTAACGTCCAGCACATGTTAAACACTCCCCACCCGGAGCCGTTTCAGTTGAAAGCTCCTGTTACTGGGCGCGTGCAATGGGTGGAAGTGGTGTAACACGCCGTGACGTCATTCTGGTGATCTCCATTTTCAGCGTGTTAATAATCCTCTGCTGGTCTCGGACAACCTGAACAAAAAATAAAAACCAACACCATAACCAATGTGTCTCGGGGGGGGGGGGGGTGTCCTGGTCTTGTCTTAGCCATCACGTGTACTGCGACATTCTTACTTCATTATAAATATTAAGAAATTAAATTTATTGGTAGCTGGGGTGTGGGGGGGGCATGGTGAAGAAGAGGGCACGTGACCCCTTTAACTTTTAATGGAAAAACAATTATTAACATTATTCAGTTAGTATGCTGATAGTTTTATGGGAAACAATAGCTGAACACATAAGATTTTAAGTCTGAAATAGTCGCGTCATGTTGACGATGTCATAAGCTGTTGTCAGAGTCCTGTCTTTCGTTCTTCGCTCGTGTCATTTTCACGCTGTCCTATGCTGCCATCAGAACATGTCATTCGTGGATCGCACACTCTCAGTCGTATCAAGAAAAACCATTGAAAATTATGCTCACCTTAGAGAGGACTTTGCTCACCTTAGAGAGGACTTTGCTCACCTTAGAGAGGACTTTGCTCACCTTAGAGAGGACTTTGCTCACCTTAGAGAGGAATTTGCTCACCTTAGAGAGGACTTTGCTCACCTTAGAGAGGAATTTGATTTCTTTCCTCGTGGTCAGATCCTCGTATTCGGTCGGCAGATTTCGCATCTGCTCGTCCATCTCCTTGGTCATCTCGTTGACCTGCTGAAGCATTTCCGCCTTGCCGTACATCCTCTCTGCCTGTTTGTTCATCTCGTCGACGCGCTGACCAATGGCTCGTCTATGGAGGCAGGTCAGCTTGACCATGTCAGCGCCGTGTAAATCCTGGTCACAAAACCAGAAAAGGGGGGATGGGTGGTAGGGTTAGAAACTGGCCGCCACATCTAACACGGTTAGTATAACAAATGATAACAAGTCTCTAGCTTATGTAGGAATTTTAAAAAAAACAAGCCACTGAAGTTGTTAAAGCCACTGAAGTTGTTAAAGCCACTGAAGTTGTTAAGGCCACTGAAGTTGTTAAAGCCAATGAAGTTGTTAAGGCCACTGAAGTTGTTAAAGCCACTGCAGTTGTTAAAGCAAATGAAGTTGTTAAAGCCAATGAAGTTGTTAAGGCCACTGAAGCTGTTAAAGCCACTGAAGCTGTTAAAGCCAATGAAGCTGTTAAAGCCACTGAAGCTGTTAAAGCCACTGAAGCTGTTAAAGCCAATGAAGTTGTTAAAGCCACTGAAGTTGTTAAAGCCACTGAAGTTGTTAAAGCAAATGAAGTTGTTAAAGCCACTGAAGCTGTTAAAGCCACTGAAGCTGTTAAAGCCAATGAAGCTGTTAAAGCCACTGAAGTTGTTAAAGCAAATGAAGTTGTTAAAGCCACTGAAGTAGTTAAGGCCACTGAAGTTGTTAAGGCCACTGAAGTTGTTAAAGCCAATGAAGTTGTTAAAGCCACTGAAGTTGTTAGGGCCACTGAAGTTGTCATAGCCACTGAATTTGTTAAGGCCACTGAAGTTGTTAAAGCCACTGAAGTTGTTAAGGACATATTTAAAACAAATTGAAGACCTTAGTGCTAAAAGTACTTAAGTCACATTTTTGTCAAAATCAATCTAAACACTTACATTTTCTTATATGGTTGAGCCAAGAGTACTGGAAAAATTTGAACACATTAAAATGTGACTAAGTACCTTAATTAGGCGAGACGAAATATTAAAATGATCACATTTTATAGACGAAAAAAATATTTGAACTTGATTATCTCAAAATGTGTATTTTGTGACTTAAGTACTTTTAGCACTAAGGTCTTCAATTGGACACTAAGTTAAACAACGCTTTATAAAATAGTTGTTCGTATAATGTAATATCGAGCAATGAAGGTTGTGGCTGAACATTTGACAAAGCAAGCAATCAAGTAAGGCAATTTATAAGAAACACAAATTAGTCAACCCCCCCCCCCCCAACCTTCCACCATTTTGTGTGTGTGTGTCCCAACCAAGGCCGCAACCGCACATTTTCCCCCGCCCTTCACCTGTATTAATATTCTAATGACGACCCACACCTACAATTTTAGATATAGAAAAGAAAATTTTACGCACCAAACGCACTTGCGATATTGTTTTTCAAAAAGATCGTATTTAGCGCAGCTATCGGGAATTTTTAATTTATCTTCCTCCTTGAGAAACAGCAAAAACTTATTTTGTGGGGTTTGGGCTGAAAATTTGATAAAATGTGTTGTCATCGGCAACGAGCCTGTGTGCCAAGTTTCAGCTCGATCGCTTGGGCGGGAAGTGGGCCACTTAGCCGTCCGAAGATTTTGCCACCCATCCAGTCAGTCAGTCAGCCAGCATGCCACCCATCCAGTCAGTCAGTCAGCCAGCAAGCCCCACATCCAGTCAGTCAGTCAGCCAGCATGCCACCCATCCAGTCAGTCAGTCAGCCAGCATGCCACCCATCCAGTCAGTCAGTCAGCCAGCATGCCACCCATCCAGTCAGTCAGTCAGCCAGCATGCCACCCATCCAGTCAGTCAGTCAGCCAGCATGCCACCCATCCAGTCAGTCAGTCAGCCAGCATGCCACCCATCCAGTCAGTCAGTCAGCCAGCATGCCACCCATCCAGTCAGTCAGTCAGTCAGCCAGCATGCCACCCATCAAGTCAGTCAGTCAGCCAGCATGCCACCCATCCAGTCAGTCAGTCAGCCAGCATGCCACCCATCCAGTCAGTCAGTCAGCCAGCAAGCCACCCATCCAGTCAGTCAGTCAGCCAGCATGCCACCCATCCAGTCAGTCAGTCAGCCAGCATGCCACCCATCCAGTCAGCCAGCATGCCACCCATCCAGTCAGTCAGTCAGCCAGCAAGCCACACATCCAGTCAGTCAGTCAGCCAGCAAGCCACACATCTAGTCAGTCAGTCAGCCAGCATGCCACCCATCCAGTCAGTCAGTCAGCCAGCAAGCCACACATCTAGTCAGTCAGTCAGCCAGCAAGCCACACATCTAGTCAGTCAGTCAGCCAGCAAGCCACACATCTAGTCAGTCAGCCAGCAAGCCACACATCTAGTCAGTCAGTCAGCCAGCAAGCCACACATCTAGTCAGTCAGTCAGCCAGCAAGCCACACATCCAGTCAGTCAGCCAGCAGGCCACACATCTAGTCAGTCAGTCAGCCAGCAAGCCACACATCCAGTCAGTCAGCCAGCAGGCCACACATCTAGTCAGTCAGTCAGCCAGCAAGCCACACATCTAGTCAGTCAGTCAGCCAGCAGGCCACACATCCAGTCAGTCAGCCAGCAGGCCACACATCTAGTCAGTCAGTCAGCCAGTAAGCCACACATCTAGTCAGTCAGTCAGCCAGCAGGCCACACATCCAGTCAGTCAGCCAGCCAGCAGGCCACACATCCAGTCAGTCAGCCAGCAGGCCACACATCTAGTCAGTCAGTCAGCCAGTAAGCCACACATCTAGTCAGTCAGTCAGCCAGCAGGCCACACATCCAGTCAGTCAGCCAGCAAGCCACACATCCAGTCAGTCAGCCAGCATGCCACCCATCCAGTCAGTCAGTCAGCCAGCAAGCCACACATCCAGTCAGTCAGCCAGCAAGCCACACATCCAGTCAGTCAGCCAGCATGCCACCCATCCAGTCAGTCAGTCAGCCAGCAAGCCACACATCCAGTCAGTCAGCCAGCAGGCCACCCACAAAAGCGAAGTTAAAGTTAATCTAAAGAATTGAAAAGATCACTAAAGCCTACAGCTAACTGAGATTTGAAGAAAAGGTTTGTCGTGTACTCTCATAGTGACCTTATGTGTCCATTGACATAAGGGATGAATAGCTGCTAGTAAGTGTAGAGTTATTTACCGTGCTACATTTTCAACTACCGTAAAGTTAATATTTTTGTAATACATTACAACAAAAAATAAATAGAATTTAATATCTTTAAAAATTGAGTTTTCTTTTACTAATATTTACAAAAAACTATCTTCATTTAAACTGTAAAATCAGGATTGTAGAATTAGGAATAGGATTGTAGAATTTGGATTAGGATTGTAGAATTAGGATTATGATTGAAGAATTAGGATTATGGAATTAGCATGGTAGAATTAGGATTGTAGAACTAGCGATGCACTGTTACCATTTATACTGTGCCATGGTAATATTTCACTGGAAAAAAACAACATAATTTCCATCCATAAATTTGTCTTAAAATATCGAACCTCTTCTTTTTCCAGGTCTTTCTGCAGGACCTTAATGTCCGGGTCAATTGTGAAGTTTTCCAAATCTTCAATGGCCGTCACAGCTCCGAACTTCTTTAACATTTCGGTGTCACAACGTTTCTTCATCACTTCAAGTCTGGTGAATGGAGACAGGGGGGCAAGATACAACAATGATTGGAGGGTTGGGATTGGTGGGGGGGGGGGCGGGGGCAGCGAATGCTACTGCTACGAACAATAGTGTTTATGTATATTGATACGCTTACAGCTCGTCCTTTTTTTGCCGCAAAGGCCGTTAATGAATATACACGGATAACCATGATAAAAGTGATAATAAAAATGATTAAGTAACCAAAAAAAAAGCTTCATACAATTCATATAGAAATATTATGTTGATCAAACCCAGACACTGTAATTAAAAAGGAAAAAAAATCTTTTTGTGAAAACAGAAAATGGTATGTAGGATTTTAAGAGAGCTGTATATATGCAAAGTTTTCTTCAACTGCTGGTTTATGTTTGACAAGAGAGGCACGATCATGGGTTTATGTTGACAAGAGAGACACGACCACTGGTTTATGTTTGACAAGAGAGACACGACCACTGGTTTATGTTTGACAAGAGAGACACGACCACTGGTTTATGTCTGACAAGAGAGACACGACCACTGGTTTATTTTTGACAAGAGAGACACGACCATAGGTTTATGTTTGACAAGAGAGACACGACCATAGGTTTATGTTTGACAAGAGAGACACGACCATGGGTTTATGTTTAACAAGAGAGACACGACCAATGGTTTATGTTTGACAAGAGAGACACGACCACTGGTTTATGTCTGACAAGAGATACACGACCACTGGTTTATGTTTGACAAGAGAGACACGACCACTGGTTTATGTTTGACAAGAGAGACACGACCAATGGTTTATGTTTGACAAAAGAGACACGACCATAGGTTTATGTTTGACAAGAGAGACACGACCATAGGTTTATGTTTGACAAGAGAGACACGATCATGGGTTTATGTTTGACAAGTGAGACATGGCCATAGGTTTATGTTTGACAAGAGAGACACGACAATGGGTTTATGTTTGACAAGAGAGAAACGACCAATGGTTTATGTTTGACAAGAGAGACACGACCACTGGTTTATGTTTGACAAGAGAGACACGACCACTGGTTTATGTTTGACAAGAGAGACACGACCACAGGTTTATGTTTGACAAGAGAGACACGACCAATGGTTTATGTTTGACAAGAGAAACACGACCATGGGTTTATGTTTGATAATAGAGACACGACCATGGGTTTATGTGTGACAAGAGAGACACGACCAATGGTTTATGTTTGACAAGAGAGACACGACCAATGGTTTATGTTTGACAAGAGAGACACGACGGTTCATTATCCTGAAACGAATAGGCGGTTTGCGTTTGGAAATACCACTTTTAGGCAGAGTTAAGCGCTGACAGGCTGTATTCAGTTGAGTGCTGTAAAAGTGGTCAAATTAAGAAGATGGAGTTAAAGAATGAGAATTTAGATAAAGATATGAGAAATGTCTCCTTTTTTTTATTAACAGCAATTTATTGCGCGTGTCATGTATGGGAATTTTAACATTAGAAATAAATTTGCACATCATTTAGGTATATTTGAGCCTCGCATCTCATAATAATGGTCTTGAGTTCAGATATAACACGCCTGGCAGCTCGGCAGTAATCTCGAGTAGCTCGGCAGTAATCTCGAGTTTAGATATAACACAGTCTCGCATCTCGGGAATAATCTCGAGTTTAAGATGCTCCAATTCAATCAATTAAAATAATTGTGTTTAAATAGTATACTAAACTCTATTTGTCCGTGCTTCAACTGCAAAAATGTTTACCTCAAAAGGAATTTGTGCTTTTCCTGTTGCAGTTGAAAATGTTGCTTCTTGATTTCCTGTCCTTTCCTCTTCTGCAATGTCATTTCTCTCCGCAGCTCTGGTATTCGATTTCTTAGCTGCTGAATTGTGTCGTGGCCGGTACAGAGAGCTTCTTTGAGATCCGCGTCGAGAACGAAAATTTGGTTGAGCTTGAGGGACACGGCACAGTCTAAGTTATTCTGCTTCGACTGCTTCTCTTTGATGAACGCTTCCAAATCTCTTTTCCCCGCGTCCAGGCTCTTATCGGCTTCTTTGATTTTTGTCTTCAGCGTGTTTATACTGGCCGTGACCTCGTCGTAGCTCTCGCGCGCAGCAGCCTCCGTTTCGTCGACGGCGAAGCGTTTTTGACGAACTTCGACCACCTGATCGTAAACGTCTTTGTTGAGTTCCGACGGCGGGAGGTCCACGTCCAGGCCGTCGTCATCCTCATCCTCATCTTCTATGTCCATGTCGCTGCTGGATTCACTCTCCTCGTCGCTTTCAGCCACGGAAGGATCCGATGAGACGTCGACGGTTGGAGCTTTCACTGGTTTGGCTAGTTTTTTATTGAAAACCCGAGTCAAATATTTTTCAAACCCGGGAGCTTTGATGGCAATCTGCGTAACTTCAGCAAGGAGAGCAGCTTTTTGCTTTGCACACGCATCAATGTCCTTTTTAATGATGTCCTGCTTTTTCATGAGGACTTTCACGTGGCTGCTGCACTCTTTCTTCTCTCTGTTCGAGTCCACTATTTTCAGTTCGATGGACGCCTCCATGGCCTCGCTCCGCTGAGCCAGGATGAACTCATCAGTCAGAAGTACCATCCTTTCATCAGCTATTTTTAGAAGATATTCAAGCCTCAATTTTCTATGCCTCATTATTTTCAATTTGACATCAAAGGCGAATTTCTCTACTTCTATCAGCTGTGAATAATAGCGTTGATAAAACCTCGCCTTCTCGATGGAGATCTTGGTGATTAGTAACTCCAAGGGAGTCGGGTCGCGTACTATTTCCTCAACATAGTTACCGAGGTCATGGCCTTCTTCTGTCCTGGTTATAAATTCTTCAGTGCGTTCCTTTGTCCCCACCTTTGTCGAGCTCGAGCCCCTGCGATTAGTATTTTGCGGTTGAAACTGTTTTCTCTTGACCGGAACTTCGGCTTTCTTCGGCTGTTTGGTGACAGCCTGCGCTGCGGCAGCTTTCATTTTCTCTTCAATTTGTTTCTTGTAAATCTTAATGTCCTCTGCACTGTAATCCATATAGGAATGTGGATTTTCAACCAAGGCCATCGGCTCAATGTGCGGCACTTGGATGATCTCTTCTGCAGGCAGAACAGCTTGATTCTCCTCAATCAGGCGCCTGTACTCGTTCATCCTCTTCACATACTGGACTTTTTGTTCTCTTAGTGTAAGCATTTTCAAGTTGAACTGTTTTTTAATGCTAAATATAATTTCCTCCAGATAGACAAGTTTCTTACGCGCTCGATGCTCCGTTAATTTTTTGTCCTCCGGCACTTTATAGTCAACAGCCATTTTCAGCTTCATGTCACCCATGTTTGCCATGGCCTTTTCTATGGCTTTGTCCTCTTCCCTCAACTCTTTTCCCTTCGGTTCAGTGGACATGAATTCTTTCCATACTTGCTGGCGGTGAACCTTCCTCTGCTTTCTTTCCCACAGACGAACAAGTCTTTGGTGGATGAATTTATCCATTCCAACTTTTCGTTTCGGTCGGGGCTCAAGTTGTAAGACGGAGCTGGTATGGGATGACAGGTCGTCGTCGAGGATGTCCGACTCTATGGCGCGCGGCGTTCTCTGGTGTTCAACTTTATCTTTAGCGTCCACGTAGAACGGGGGCATCTTTGGCAAACGGAAGGAAGAGACGCAGATATCTGAGTTAAAGGCTTTCAGCATGAACAGGTCCCCGTCCAACGTGTCCTTATACGCAGACTTTAGCTTGTTCAAGGCGATCGTGCTCCTCTCCGTATCCCACGCCATCTCCAGCTCAAGCTGCTTCATCGACTCGGCGAGCTCTTTCTCTTTGCGGGCTTGATTATCGGATGCAATGCAAACCTCCACTTTGGTCAGGCGAGACTCTTCCGGGAGTTCGTTGTTTTTCTTTAATATTTCACAATAGAGCAGTCGCAGTCGGAAGATTTCTTCTTTTTTTGCCGCTTTGTTTCTCTTTGCCGCGGCCAGGAGCGCCATTTCCTTTTCCATGTTTTTAAATGTTTCCAACGTGTAAGCATCTTTCTCCGTAATGTCCTGTACATCACTTGGCACCTCGACTTCCGGTACCTCAAATCTTTCCATTTCTCGAATAACGTCCGCCAGAGCTTCGGGTTCAAGGAAACTGAGAAGGAAGCAGTTTCCGTCTTTTCCGCACGTCACCAAGAAAGACCCGGTCATGTCTATTGCCAGGGCCGTGATGGACCCCCTAACACAATCGTGGATGCCTTTTGTCCAATGAGGGCCTAAATTTTCAAGGTCGTATGAGTAGATGTACCTCTGGTAGCGAATTCTGCCATCTTCAAATCCAAAGATAATGTACTCACCATCATTAGACATGGCGTAGCTGGTGATGGGCACGTCATCAGAGTCTTCCACCGCAAAAGCAGAAATCGGTTCTTCCGGGATGATCTCGTCTTTGTGTTTGTTAGAAATCTTCACGTGATAAATATAGCCAGCATCGAATTTTCCCATGGATATGTACATTTCCTCATCTCTGAGTCCTGGGATCATACACATAATTGGACTGGTCTCGGGAGGGTAGTACGGTTGCCATTTGGGCTTGGGTTTCTCTTCGAGCCTAATTCTCTCCATCTCCTCCGCCTCCTGCAGTAGTCTCAAATCTTGTTCGGATTGCGATTCAAGGCCATCGGCAATTTTTATCCTGTTTTCTTCCTCTAGAGCCGCCTGCCTGGCTTCCTCCTCTTGCCTCTCTCTTTCCAGCTCTTCATTATGACGTAGTTGAGACTTGATGCTGTGAAAAGCGTAGCGCCTTGGCATCTTTGATTCCATGAAATGATACGAAGTCTCATTGTGGATTTGATCCCATTCGGGCATAATGACCTCTTGCAGGACAGCCCCACTGAGAACGACTAGAACCGCCCGGTCATTGGACTCTTGATTTTTATGAAACCAGGTGACGCTGCTAACGGCTCTATATTCTGGCATGGCAACAAAAACCATCGGAAGAAAGTTTTGCTTCGCGTCGAAAAAAAATATCGTGCCATCTTCTCCCCCCGTGACGAAATATTGTCCATCACTGTCTAAAGCCATGCTGGTGATTTTTCTGTTGTGTGGCTTCTTGACGTTTAAAAGTGTGACCGTCATTGGCAGGTGCTTGTTCGGGGTGCCCGACAAAGCCAACACACGGAAGGTCCCATCAGTAAATCCTGCCAAAATGGTCATCCCACTCTCGTCCAGTAAAGGAGATGGCCAGAGTAAGGAAGACCCCGGGGCACTGAATTTGCGATGAGCCAACAGCTCTTTTGAAATATAGTCATAGACTCTGATCTGACCGTCGTGTCCTAGAGTCGCAAACAGATAATTGGTAGAGCACGTCTGGCATGCCACGATAGGTCCTCCGTGTGCAGTAGAGATTTTAACCGGATCTTTAGCAGTATTCAAAAAACTAAGATCCACTTTCCATATAGTTCCCGCTCCATCTTGAGCAAACCAATACACTGAATTGGAATAAGGGTTAGGAACGTTTGGGACTATTGACCAGATGTCAGCACCATCTGCAATTTGTACCTGCGCCATGACTTTTATCGGGACTTTGATGCTATCCTCTGTTGTGTTTATTTCTGATGTATCCACAGCGTCAAAGTTCCAGGTCTTCACCCAGCCATCTTGACCTGTAGTGTAAAACTCACCATCGGTCAGCAAGACTTGCCGGACTATGCCATCGTGACAAGGGTAGTCCACCCTCAGGCAAAGCTCGGCTATGATGAGTCCATTTTCCCATACCAAGAGATTCCCCCATTCGCTACCGCTGAGGACTTTCCCATCTGGCATCTCTACATAACCCTCGATATCAGACAGTTCAGTTCTCCCGAATCGTCCAATGTCTCCTTTCAACTTTAAGCCGGTAAATGTGTGGGCCATTTTCCAAAATTTAATGTGGCATAAACCGGAAGTTGTTAGTCTTCCAGCGAGCTCTTTGGAGAAAGTAACCCTAAAGACATCTTGCGCATGCGACTTGACTCGTAAAACTGGAGTCTCTGCAAGCCAGTTCCAGACTGTTATTAGGTAGTCTGGTTCCCCACCTTGAGAGGCCAGGAGAGTTCCATTGGGACTAAAGTTAATAGACGCGTACACTTTGTTCGTACCTTCTCGTAGCTGTCTAAACAGTTGGAGTTTAGGCCATGACCAAATACCAATTACTGGATTTTTACCCTTTTCTGCGGCAGCAAATAGTCTTCTGCTGGGGTGAACAGCTAGTGCCCCAAATCCAGACCCACCTAGACACGATAAGTAAAATTTATTCATGGTCGTGTGATCCAGAAACGTGAGCACATATCCAGTCATGTACACCAAAGTCTTCTCATCAAGTACATGAAGGTTCGCCATGCGCTGACTGTCATAGCCGAAAGAATCCACCAAATTAAAAGGGGGCTGAACAAAGAAATCAGGGTCACTGCTCACGTGATCAGCCCGAACCCCCTCAGGCGTGTAATGTATTTTAGGAGGTCTCTCGACCAGTTTTTTCACCAGTATTTTTTTGAACTTCTTTTTCGGTGGTTCCGGCTCTGGCTCCGGCTCTGGCTCCGCTTCAATAGTGGCTGCCTCGAAGCCTTCCTCCACGTCAACATCCTTGCCTTCGCCTTGTGTCTCCTCCGCTGTCGTTGACTCGCCTTCTTTTTTGTCCAACTGCAACGCATCGCCCTCTTGCGGCTCTGTCGCTTTAGGCGCCTCCTCGGCGCCGGCCTCTTCACTTTTCGCTGCCTCGTCAATGGCCTTTTCTGCATCGGGGAACTCTTCTTCATCGGAAGCCTCAACGAGCTCTTCAACCCATTTATAATCTTTTTCAGATGGATAAACATCCGGTTCATCGTATTCATCGAGCTCTGCCGCCCACTCAAACTGAATCTGCTCCGGTGGTTCATCGTCTTCCCTCTCTTCGTTAGCCGTGTCCATGGACATACTGGACATGATTTTACTTGCCTCTGCCGTTGTTTCTAATAAAGAATCTCCGGCTTTTGACGGGAGCAGACGAGACTGGGATGGCGTCGGTGGCCTATCGCCTTTAGTCTCCGGAAGATCCTCTTCAGCGGACGGCCGCTCCACGACTTGCGCTCCGTCTCGCTCATCGCTTGACGCCGCCTCTCCTTCGCCCTCTTGATCTGTTGCATCGGGCTGGCTGCCTCTTGGAGACCACTGTCCGTCAAGCGACGCCTCGATATCTTCTGGCCTCGCTTCGTCATCCTGTTCGCTTAGGTCATTTTGGGTAGATCTTCGAGAAGCTTCAGCGCTTTTCTGGCCTGATGTCTTCTTTCTTTGCTCGGGCTCATCCTCCGAATTAGCTTCAATTCAAGAATACAGTAATAGCGTTTATTTGATATAATTAAATGTCGGATTAATTTATATAATATTTTCAAACGTGAACTGTTTTTAAAAGATATACTTTATAAGTAACAGTTCTGTTTCTCAATCTTATGACAGTTTTTTGTGTGAATAATCTGAATGTTGCTGAGACGCCATGGCCGCAAAGCAAACAGCAAAAGTGTCAGTGAGATTTAGAACTGTCTGCTCATTTTAATGTTAACTGAATGCGTTACACTAGAGACATGTGTCGTTATTTCATTTATTACTGTTGTTGAAACAACATTGCAGCCATGGTTTTTAATGCTTGAGAATTATCTCTAACATTTTCTTAGGTTGAAACTGATTGTTCGACTTTAAAATAAGTTTCGAAATAAATGTTTCAGCATAATGATTTTTTAAAATAACCTTTACCATGTTATGATCACAATTCGCCCTTGTTTGGATCAATAATGGAAAGTTGTCGTTTCTTAAAAATTGATTAATTGATCCTCTAAAACAATATTTGAAAAATATTTTATAGTTTACCTTCACTTGCATCTTCATCCTCCATAGTTAAGTCTTTTAACTACAATCACACTGGTTTCGCAGATTTGGCCAGTGTTTTGGTTTATTTGATCGCAATGCCATAATGTAGTTCAATGATTCCTTTGTCAATGTATTTCCAATCTACTCTTTGCCTCATTTTATTTGGGAAAAGTGACGCTAAAAGAATGTAGCGAAACGGTGCTGTCTGGTGTGAGAGTAAAGCTCATCATAGCAATTTCTGTCTAGGTGTGAATTTTACAAGAGTGTACAGTCAGTTGGTAGATAACGGTGATCTCTGCTGGCACATCAAGCAACTCTATCTGATCATTGGACGCTATCGTATTGTACAAAGAGACGATAGTTTAGACATATTTTGAAGATGAATGTAATACGGGGCGTCCTGAGCTGGGAGTGGGGTGCTGAGCTAGGGTTGGGTGCTGAGTTAGGGTGGGGTGCAGAGCTATGATGGGGTGCTGAAGTAGGGTAGGGTGCTGAGCTAGGAAGGGGTGTTGATATATGGCGGGATACTGAGGTAGGGTTGGGTGCTGATATATGGTGGGGTGCTGATTTGTGAGTGGGGTGCTGAGGTTGGGGGGCTGAGCTAGGATGTATGCTGAGGAAGAGTGTGGTTCTGAGGTGGGACGTGGTACTGAGTAGGGTAGGGAGTTGAGATAGGATAGGCTGCTGAGGTAGGGTGGGTTGGTAAGGTAGTGTGGGTGTTAAGTTAGGGTGGGGTGCTGAGGTTTGATGGGGTGTGAGGAGTAAAAGAAATGTAAAACTTAACTAATAATTATTTGTTTTAAAAGTCATTTAGTGAATCAACTTTCGATTGTCTTTAAAACAACAATGTTGTGTAAGATGAATATTCCACTTTCCTCAATTTCGGCAATATATCTACATTAAAAAATGACGTATTTCAAGATATATAGTATAGTGTAATGATTACAATGAAAACTGTGATAGCGCAAAACCGTTAGTATTCTTATTATTAAAGTGGTTTTATCTAGCGCGTTACCCCAGACTAGGGTTATGCCCACGGCACTTCACATAAACATTAGCAGAAAGGAGAAAAAAATGAAACATGACATTAAAAAAACAGTTATATACAGCGGTGTATTGTCATATTCGTAACAAAGGGTTCGCAGTTAGTGAAAAAGCACACGTCGGAAGAAGCGAAATGGTTTCCGGTCAGTTATAAACAAAGATTTTCTATAATAAAGATGAGAAAGTCTGGTAATCAACAAAATTCCTACTAGCGCGACATCTAGCCAGTGACTTGTTCTGAGTTTCACTTTTTTTGCTTAGAGCTGAATTTCGCTATATTTTTGCCGAAAGTCTAAACTGTAACGTAATATTTATGCAATTTATATAAACATTTGTAGAAACGAAAATTTTTTCCAATTAAAAAAATTATGATTTTTTTTAAAATTAGTAATTGATTTTAGGCATATTAATTATTTTGAACTACCGGTTCGCACTAACTTAACCGAACCGGCTCCAAACCACCGCTGATTATATACAATTATTCAAACCAAAAAATGATGCTATTAACAGGTTTGATGCTATTATCAGGTTTGATGCTATTATCAGGTTTGATGCTATTATCAGGTTTGATCCTATTGGCAGGTTTGATGCTATTGGCAGGTTTGATGCTATTGGCAGGTTTGATGCTATTATCAGGTTTGATGCTATTGGTAGGTTTGATGCTATTGGCAGGTTTGATGCTATTGGCAGGTTTGATGCTATTGGAAGGTTTGATGCTATTGGCAGGTTTGATGCTATTATCAGGTTTGATGCTATTGGCAGGTTTGATGCTATTATCAGGTTTGATGCTATTTGCAGGTTTGATGCTATTGGCAGGTTTGATGCTATTGGCAGGTTTGATGCTATTGGAAGGTTTGATGCTATTGGCAGGTTGGATGCTATTTACGGCCTAGGCTAAGAGTAATGATCGTGCACAATAATTTTAAAGAAGAAGACATTTGCAAATTTTAAATGAGAAGAAATTTGAAAAATATATATAAAGTACACATTAGTAATAAACACAGAACAATAAAGAAACCAAAGAGGATTTTATTGCCATCAACATGCCATCAATATTCCATCAACATGCCATCAACATGCCACCAACATGCCATCAACATGCCATCAACATGCCATCAACATGCCATCAACATGCCATCAATATTCCATCAAAATGCCACCAACATGCATTAACATGCTATCAACATGCCACCAACATGCCATCAACATGCCACCAACATGCCATCAACATGCCATCAACATGCCATCAACATGCCATCAACATGCCATCAACATGCCATCAACATGTCATCAAACCATCATCAACATGCCATCAACATGCCACCAACATGCCATCAACATGCCACCAACATGCCATCAACATGCCATCAACATGCCATCAACATGCCACCAACATGCACATATTCAGTTTTTTTTAAAGTCGGATAGAACTTTGAATCATTATTAACGCAAACAAATAATATTACGCAGATGTAGATGTACAACATTCACAGTTTCTTGTGGACATAAAGACGAGGGTATGTGTACTGGTATAGGCATGGGTCATTGTATGGGTATGGGTAATGGTATGAGTATTGGCATGTGTACTGATATGGGTATTGGTATGTGTATTGATATTGGTATGAGTATTGGTATGTGTATGGGTATGGTTATTGGTATGGGTATTGGTATGTTTTGTAGGGTATGGTTTTTGGTATGGGTATTGATATGGTATGGGTATTAGTATTTGTATGAGTATGAGTATTTGTGGGGGTATAGGTATTTGCATTAGTATGGGTAGGAGTATGTGTATTTGTTTGGGTATGGGTATTGTTAAGGGTAAGGGTATTGGTATGGTAATGGGTATTGTCTTTGGTATAGTTATGGGTTTTGGTATTGGTATTGTTTTATGTAACTTTTCACTTGAGTGTTACATAATGTGTAATTGATCTCCGAATCTATAATTTCTATATCGATGGAAATCTGTCAGATACAAAATTCTCCACAACTAATATTTAGCATTAGAAGATTATAATTATACCCCAATAGCTGTACAAATGAAAAAAAAAATATATTTTGTAATCATGATGGGGCAGATCATTGAATATATTGGTAAATGGTTAAGAGGTCAATAATTTATCAAACAATGATCGTATTTATAATTTCTGTTATGAGGTCAATAAAATAATGAATTAAAACTTAAAATTTTGTTAAGATTATAAGCCACCACAGTCATCTAAATTCTAAACCAACATTCTGCTACATTCCCATCATGCATTGTTGGCCAAAAAATTGTATTGTTTTCCCGTCCATTAAAGTGCAGTCCTCGCCCGAGCCTCGGAACTCAGGAAGGAGTAAGCATGTGAAACAGATCGAATCTATCGTCCACAGTGACATAAGCCAACCGCAAGTCTCCACGGATGCACGTGCTGTGTACAAACAACGAAGCCACGTGGAAGACGTACAGAACACCACAACCAACATTACTGGAGATACGAGCCTGGCCGCCTCTAGTGCACGTGTTGTGTACAAACCGGGTACCTGTCCCTGCTTGATGTGTACAGTAAACAAGATCAGGTAAACCAAGTTGTGTTATACGGTTATATGGATTATAAATGAGCAGGTGAAAACGTCTTATTGAGAAGGTGGAATATCTAAATTATTATAGCCTTCTACAATGTCGATTTCACTTACAGATTAATGATTTTTTAAAATTTTAATCACTTAAATAAAATCTTAAATTTAACCAATCGGGCTACAGCAATTATTGTTAAAACTCCAGATAATGCCCCCCCCCCCCCCCCACTAAAAAAAAAAAAAAATAAATAAAAAAATAGAGGTATACATTAATGTTCATTTCACACGATCAAATTTTCGCCAAATTTCTTCTTGAGCGCACTATGTTAACGCTAGGAGCCGTTAAAATCCCAGCACCGCTACCCCAACCGTTGCACATATACCAGTACATGGATTCAGCAACATATTCTACCAGAACAAAAAAGTTCTTTCAAAAAGAAAGTTGCTTCAAATTTGATCGTGTGAACTGAGCATTAATCTTTTGCCCTGTCAGCCTAATTCATCTTGCTAAATATAGACGTCATTTATTATATTAACATATATAAGAGATACAATCCAAAACCAGTTTCAAAACTTTCTAATCCGCTTAACAACGCCATACTTCGACCGGTAATCCAATTGGCAAGCCTGGTTTATGAGGATGCAGCCCGCCTTAATTTCTGACATTTGTTATCGCAGCTCCCACTTTCTTCTCGGTTTTATCGGCTACTTCTTTCATTTCCCTAACTCCTTCCGATAGGTCAGTCGTGGCGCTGGCCGGCCGTGTCTAATCCAGCTAATTCACTAACTAAATCAGCCTTTATGAGGTGACTGAGATAATTAATTAATGAGACAGGGATGAAAGGTGCGTCTTTTCCTCTGAGCTCTGGCTGCCGGGCCTTTCAGCAGGCACACGGCTACCCAAGCGCACATATGAAAGTAATCGAGCAGGCCTCCCAGGGCGGAGCGCAGCCCTGAGGGGGAGACTGCCCTCGCGTGGAAAATGTTAACTAAATAATCACAAACCTCAAGTACCTTATCTAGATTTCGAGATGAGACGACGGGTCCAACCATCAACCCAAAATAGGCCCCTTCATTAAGCCTTTCAATTGTTTTCTTATTATTCAGGACCTATGATGCTCGATTCTCTCGTCCGTGCCAATAGCCGTGCATTATCCGTCCCGGTAGCGTTTCGTTTGTTATGGTGTTGTCTTTGAAGCCACTTCGCTGTTTATTTGGACAAAAAGTGTCTCGTGGTCACGTGATCTGCAATTTTCCCGCGAGGGATTTCGCTCAGTTTCCGGCAACCTTATGAAGAAGTCGTCCACACCTTCCCGCGGCCCCGGTATCGTCTGAATGAGTTTATTTGTGGCTGTCTACGTCACTCGCGTTTGTTTGTTAAGGTAGACGCTTGTTGCCAATACTTCCATGACTTTCAATAAACACACTCGCCCGGCAGATACAATGGATAGTGTTCACCCTTGCTCGACTCCTCAGACGCTACCTGGAATTATACAACCCCCCTCAACAATGAGCCTAGAAATAGCCATATTTTCACCAAGTATTGGAGACACAAGACATATCAGCACAACAGTTTCATTACTTCAAAGATGTACGTACCGATGTATTTTCATCGAGGTTTGATCACGCTAATTGGACGTTATGTATTATAGACCGAATGCCATCAGGATCATGCTAGACCAGGGGTGGGCAAACTTTTTGTGCGGAGGGCCACATTGACAAACTTAAAGCTATTGGGGGGCAGCATGTATATTATGTCCAATTTTTAAATATCGATAAACATTTCCCTATTTTAAAATCGGTAGTTTCGCATTTTAGCATTACATGACAAAGGTCAAGGACTGTTTTAAAAAAAAGAAAATTAGAAAGAAATTTGATCAAAAATATTTTAAAAATCATAACGGTGCATGAAATTCTGTAAAATTCAACAAAATAACTTAAAAACATAGTAATTTTTTTAAATTTCTAAATGCCTTCGAGGGCCACATAATATCAGTTGCCGGGCCGCATGCGGCCCGCGGGCCGTAGTTTGCCCACCCCTGTGCTAGACTCTAGAAGCTTGTGTCTAGTATACAAACACTACAGCAAATTTTCGTTTAAAATACTATTACTGGAAAGCAAACCTGCAACAAACATTGTGTGAACAAACATTCGTTTCAAAACTTGAAAATAATTGCAATACTCCTTAAGAAAAATCATCCAATGTTGTCACTTTGTTTTCGAGAGCTCCAAGCCACCTAGTACTACTTTGCAACACTTGAAAATACTTACAATGCTCCTTAAGAAAAATCATCCGATTTTGTCAATTTGTTTTCGAGAGCTCCATGCCTCCTAGTACTACTTTGCAACACTTGAAAATACTTGTTTACTATCCAATACTCCTTAAGAAAAAAATCATCCTATGTTGTCAATTTGTTTTCGAGAGCTCCATGGCGTATTGCCCGCATTGCGCTTATTTTTGCCTCGATTTCATAGTCTTGTAATTAGAGATTGTTTTAGTCCCTTGAGAATAATGCTAAATTTTTTTCCAGAATTGATAGTTATTTAATTAGACATTGTTTTAGTCGCTTAAGAATTGCGCTTAATTTTTGCCTGGATTTCATAGTCTTGTAATTAGAGATTGTTTTAGTCCCTTGAGAATTGCGCTAAATTTTTGTCGAGAATTCATAGTTATTTAATTAGACATTGTTTTAGTCCCTTAAGAATTGCGCTTAATTTTTGCCTAGATTTCATAGTCTTTTAATTATAGAATGTTTTTGATTAGTACGTTTCGCATAATATTATTGTTTTTGTCACGCATAAATTTTGTCGAGTGACAAAAAAAAAGTTGACCAATCATTTAACATTAAAAATGACGTCATTATTACAACTGGAAACCCCCCCCCCCCCCCAACATTTCATTTCATCTTATGTCTTGTTCAACAAGATCGTTAGAAAGAATTTCCAACTGTCAAAATATACGTTCACTTAGCTTGTGTCACGTGACCTCCCAGTTGTGTAATCATACTTAAAACAACAACCCCCCCCCCCCCCCCAGTGAATACCTTTCACGTTCGGTGATTCTGTGATGTATGGCCTCAGACTGCTGTAGCATGCATGCAACACGTGTTCTGTGTTAGGACCATTTAACATGTGTTGGTACACTACCCCACTGAGCTCGGGTGGGAAAGGGTGGGGTCCGGGTCACACTATAGCTCTCATCTCCAGCTCATTTAAACTCAGGGGTCCTCCAACTTTGGGCATGGCGTCTCACCCCTAGACGAAATCGCGGAGAGCGTGAGATAATGCTATTTGAAAATGTATAAAAATTCGCCATCTTGAAGGAAGTTCGACGAAAACTGATGGAATGAGACAGACTTAATGAAGTTTGAAAGATTTTAACATGTCTTAATGTCGCGAGACAGAACGTAATAGGCGATGAATTTGATTGTTAAACCATCAGAGATTCTGTAGTCTAGATTTGAATGTATCAGAGTTTCTGTAGTCTAGATTTGAATGTATCAGAGTTTCTGTAGTCTAGACTTGAAAAACAATCAGAGTTTCTGTAGTCTAGACTTGAAAAACAATCAGAGTTTCTGTAGTATAGACTTGAAAAACAGAGTTTCTGTAGTCTAGACTTGAAAAACAATCCGAGTTTCTGTAGTCTAGATTTGAAAGTTTCAGAGTTTCTGTAGTCTAGACTTGAAAGTATGCAAGTCTTTCGAAATCTGTAGAGAAATGTTTTATTGAATGCTTTTTAAAAAAAAGTGATATCGAAAACTTAGGGGTACATGATAATTTTTGGAACCACCGATGAACACAATGAATGACTAAAGATGATCAATAAATTATGTTTATAATTACCTCGCGAAAATGGCATCAAAATAACTATAATAATAACTTTTGGAACGATGAAAACGTTTAATTCTGTGTTAAAATTAACGAGGTGGCCATTGGTACACGGGTACCAGAATTGAGAGATTAGATTTAGAAAACGATTAAAAATATTATTGTTGGGTATGTAAGACCAAATGAGGTATCAAATGAAAGATAATTGAATGTACTATACGTTTGAAATCTTAATTCTTCAGTTTTACTTAAATAAACGACCACAAATGAAATCCGCATAGCATTGAGTCTAATAGTACCCGGGTGCGAATGGCGGCGCTGCGTGTCCGGGTCCATTTTGGCTAATGCTATTCGGGTGTCATTTGTAGTTGTTTTTTTAAGTTAAAATGAAGAATTAAATTTACAAACGTATAGTACATTCAATTATCTTTCATTTGATACCTCATTTGGCCTTACAAACCAAAAAATAAAATTTTAAATGGGTTTTTAATCCGAACCTCTAAATTCTGGTACCCGTGTACCAATAGGTGCAACCTAAAATTAATATTTTTTTAATGTGTTACAACTATTAATTTTTTAATTTATTTTTTATTTACAGAAGATAACGCTGCATACCTTTGTGAATCATAACCCTGTACATTTTGAGAATCACTGATTGAAACTTATAGCGACATATAAAAAAAAAAAAATTAAGCGACTTCCAAGGTATTACGATTCCGCTTTCAGAAATCCTCAGGTAAATAGCCTCGTCAATGTTCATGGCTGGTAGGCATTCTGTAGATTATGACACAGGGAGAGAGGAAAAGTGTGCAAGATTTTTACACCGTTCAGACAAACCTAAAACAAATAGACAGCACATGAGTTGAGGAGCTGCTACGGCTGGATTTAATTTTAAAAGTCTTGCTTTTCAAGCACGTGACTTTGATTTTCTCCACATGATTATAATAAAATATAAAAAAACAAAAAGAACGAGGCCCCCCTTCAATGCGCTCGAGGTGGCAGGTTCCATTGCGAAAACGTTAAGTGGCCCGCAGCTTGTGACCTTTCTGGACGGTGAGCGGAATGAGAGTCAAGGCATCCATGCGAGATTGGCAAGGAATAAGCGCTAAAAACGGGCCAGAAGAAAGTACATCAGCATTTGTTGTTCCTAGGCTAATTCATTAACTTCTTAAAACGAGTCCCGTGTGTGTGTGGGGGGGCTTTTTATTAATGTTAACAGTTGATTGCGTGCGGGGTGTAAACAAAAGCCATATGGCGGCGGCTTCTTATTATTAATATTGCTGATATGGTAACCGCATGTTGATTGCTTGTTTAATCTGGCACTCGGGCCGCCTCTATGTGTATGGCTGATGCCCATATGTATGAATAAAATTGTGTATATAGGACTGGCAGATAAAAGGTTTGTGTGTACATAACTGATAGTAGCGCGCACGCGGCGCATAAATCATCATTATTAGTACAACACTTATAGCTATGGTTATATCCCATACAACACTTATAGCTATGGTTATATCCCATACAACACTTTTGGCTATGGTTATATCCCATACAACACTTATAGCTATGGTTATATCCCATACAACACTTATAGCTATGGTTATATCCCATACAACACTTATAGCTATGGTTATATCCCATACAACACTTATATCTATGGTTATATCCATACAACACTTATAGCTATGGTTATATCTCATACAACACTTATAGCTATGGTTATATCCCATACAACACTTATAGCTATGGTTATATCCCATACAACACTTATAGCTATGGTTATATCCCATACAACACTTATAGCAATGGTTATATCCCATATAACACTTATAGCAATAGTTATATCCCATACAACACTTATAGCTATGGTTATATCCCATACAACACTTAAATCAATATTTATATCCATACAACACTTATAGCTATAGTTATATCCCATACAACACTTACAGCAATAGTTATATCCCATACAACACTTATAGCTATAGTTATATCCCATACAACACTTATAGCTATAGTTATATCCCATACAACACTTATAGCTATAGTTATATCCCATACAACACTTATAGCTATAGTTATATCCCATACAACACTTAAAGCAATAGTTATATCCCATAGATGGCACAAGTGTCAATGGATAATAAATAAATATGGATACACGTCTAACTATATGTATACTGTTACAGTTTTTTTCTCTTTATGTCTCGTTGGGTGTATATTGCTTGTATGGTATGGCTTATATTTCTTGTATGGGATGGCTTATATTTCTTGTATGGGATGGCTTATATTTCTTGTATGGGATGGCTTATATTTCTTGTATGGGATGGCTTATATTTCTTGTATGGGATGGCTTATATTTCTTGTATGGGATGGCTTATATTTCTTGTATGGGATGGCTTATATTTCTTGTATGGGATGGCTTATATTTCTTGTATGGGATGGCTTATATTTCTTGTATGGTATGGCTTATATTTCTTGTATGGGATGGCTTATATTTCTTGTATGGGATGGCTTATATTTCTTGTATGGGATGGCTTATATTTCTTGTATGGGATGGCTTATATTTCTTGTATGGGATGGCTTATATTTATTGTATGGGATGGCTTATTTTTCTTGTTTGGGATGGCTTATATTTCTTGTATGGGATGGCTTATATTTCTTGTATGGGATGGCTTATATTTCTTGTATGGGATGGCTTATATTTCTTGTATGGGATGGCTTATATTTCTTGTATGGGATGGCTTATATTTCTTGTATGGGATGGCTTATATTTCTTGTATGGGATGGCTTATATTTCTTGTATGGGATGGCTTATATTTCTTGTATGGGATGGCTTATATTTCTTGTATGGGATGGCTTATATTTCTTGTATGGGATGGCTTATATTTCTTGTATGGGATGGCTTATATTTCTTGTATGGGATGGCTTATATTTCTTGTATGGGATGGCTTATATTTCTTGTATGGGATGGCTTATATTTCTTGTATGGGATGGCTTATATTTCTTGTATGGGATGGCTTACATTTCTTGTATGGGATGGCTTATACTGCTTGTATGGTACGGCTTATATCGCTTGTATGGTATCATCACATTTGTGAGATACATTTTCACTTATTTTTGGAATTTAAAAACCTGGATATCTGAAATTCTAAACAAAATGTTAATCATGACTCCTCCACATCACACCTACGGGCCTAGGAACATCACATCTAAGGGCCTAGGAACATCACATCTAGGGGCCTAGGAACATCACATCTAGGGGCCTAGGAACATCACATCTAGGGGCCTAGGAACATCACATCTAGCGGCCTAGGAACATCACATCAAGGGGCCTAGGAACATCACATCTAGGGACCTAGAAACATCACATCTAGGGGCCTAGGAACATCACATCTGGGGGCCTAGGATTTTGGCGAATCAAATCCTTATTGTACGTTTAAGAACCGGTGATTAATTAGACATTTATTTGTTTATTTTAAATCAATATCAATAGAACTTGCATCCAACAATAATCTGTCACTTGCATCCAACAATAATATGTCACTTGCATCCAACAATAATCTGTCACTTGCATCCAACAATAATCTGTCACAGGGGTTGAATCGTGTTTTAAAAAAATAATAAAATTAGGGCTTCAAAAAATGGACTCTATGCTGACGACATTAGGAAACACAGATTTAGTTCCTGGTCCCACAAGCCTTCCCGTGACGTCAGATGTGTAATAACCAGATGTCCAGTGCAACAGAATTATAAAATTATATAACCAAATGTCCACAATATGATACATTATCATAAAATGGTATAACCATATGTCCACAATATGATACATTATCATAAAATGATATAACCATATGTTCACAATATGCCACATTATCATAAAATGATTTAACCATATGTTCACAATATGCAACATTATCATAAAATGATATAACCATATGTCCACAATATGCAACATTATCATAAAATGATTTAACCACATGTCTACAATATGCAACATTATCATAAAATTATTTAACCATATGTTCACAATATGCAACATTATCATAAAATGATATAACCATATGTTCACAATATGCAACATTATCATAAAATGATATAACCATATGACCACAATATGCAACATTATCATAAAATGATATAACCATATGTCCTTAATATGCAACATTATTATACAACTATATACACAAATCGTGTAACGAGATCTGTTTGGGCTTGGCAGAAAAGGTGCGAACACAGTGTTTAGATCATCAACTTTATAAAGCAAGGGTCAACATAATACGGTCTGGAACCGGCCCGCGATCTGGAACCGGCCCGCGGTGTCAGTTAATCAGGCCAACCAAAGATACTTGAATATGCTTGATAAAGCGTATGGGTCACGAGACGTTGTGATACAATTTAAATTTAAATCTTTTGTTTAGAATACTAGGAGATCTTCACACGTGCGGAGACCTCCTGGCTGCTATGCGCCTTAAATTTACCCTTTTCAATTTTAAATTATTTTATCTAGGTCTCCTTGTTCATTGATTGTAATGTTTGTCAACACATCGAACGAGATTGACGGATGAACATTTGAAAGCAATTCTCTTGATTTAATGAAGCAATACCAAACCAAATATTGATGTTATATCTTGAAAGCCAAACCTCAGTTTCACAATCTCACTAACCTTTTTGTTGCTTAGTTAGTGAGATTCGGATATGTGCGCACTACGTCTGATGTAACTATCTGTTTGCTAACGTCTGCACACCTCTCACCCATGATTAACATGGAACACTCAACTCAGTTTCTAGTCTTTTTCCCCCAGAGCTTTCGTTTTGGCTTGCAGCTATTGTACATAAGGATTATAAGACCCGGGCTCGACACTTTGTCTGTTTTACGGGCCACGGTAGAAAAAAGTTTGGTGACCCCTGATATAAAGGACCATACAAAAGCCTGGTATCTTGACTCATATAAGTTCACCAGGCTCACCATGGAGCCAGGCTCACCAAGTTCACCAGGCTCACCATGTTCACCAGGCTCACCATGTTCACAAGGCTCACCATGCTCACCATGTTCACCAGGCTCACCATGTTCACCAGGCTCACCATGTTCACCAGGCTCACCATGTTCACCAGGCTCACCATGTTCACCAGGCTCACCATGTTCACCAGGCTCACCATGTTCACCAGGCTCACCATATTCACCAGGCTCACCATGGAGCCAGTGTGATGAGAAACGTATCTTATAAGTCTCATGACAAATAAAAATTGCGTTAGGAAAATTGAAAGACGGTGTGTAGAATTAACCCTGAGTTTTTGTAATTTAAATTTTAATGTTTTTTTATTATCAAGTTTAAACAGCCAATTTCATTAACCATTTTAACCGGCCTGTTTAACCATTTTAACCGGCCTGTTTAACCATTTTAACCGGCCTGTTTAATCATTTTAACCGGCCTGTTTAACCATTTTAACCGGCCTGTTTAACCATTTTAGAAAATCAATGGAATCAGCCTATTTAATAAACAGAAAATTGATGTGATAAATCAGGGGGTCACCAAACTTTTTTCATGGCGGGCAGGATAACGGAAAAAATACGAGGGCGGGCCGGATAATCATTCTGTACAATACCTGCAAGCCAGAACAAAAGCGCTGGGATTAAAGGACGAAAAACTAAGTTTAGTATTCCATGTTAATCATGGGTGAGTGGCGTGCAATGCAAAAAACCAAAGACAACCAACATATTTATCTACTTTAAAAAGTTAGCAAAGAAGGCGACGTTAGCAAAAACATTAATTACATCAGACGTAGTGCGCACATATTCGAATCTCACAAACTAAGCAGCAAAAAATGTTAGGGAGATTTGTGACACTGGCGTTTGGCTTTCAAGATATTATCATTGTTTGGTTTGGAATTGCTGCATCCAATCAAAAGAATTGTTTTCAAATGTTCACCAATCCCACTCGTTCGATGTGTTGACTTCATATACTATATTTTTGAAAATGTTTGCTCCCGGACATAAGTTGTTCCATGCATGCTGCAAACGGATGCCAACTCTTCCGTTGTATGAAAGTCCAAATTGACACCACAAATAAACACGAGAAATTGTGAGAGATCAGTAGACTCATCAAGCGCTAGAGAATACCACATCAAGTTCCTAGCTTTCTCGCGTATCTGTAGCACTATGTTCTCTCCAAATTCTTCTGTTCTCCACAGACATCCCCGTATGTTTCCAACACTCCTCTTCCTTTCAACCATGTACTGCCCAGTTTGTGGTAAATATCAGACTATTATATATTAGCGGGAATAGGCTTCGTGGAATTTGATTCTTATTTTATAATTTTTTTTTAAAACCAGCTTTTCATAAAAGCAGCAACCTCAAGTTACATAGTAGGTTTTTGAAAATGATGTCGTCATTTGTTAATTAATTCTTATTTAAATAATACATCTTGTTTTATGCTGATCTGAGTTCAAGTTTGAAACACGTTAAATTTCACCAGTAGCTTTATTTTTACCATTGGCAGTCTGTGATAATGTGATCTGTACGTTAACTCAATATAAATTAATATCAATAGCAAATACACTTCTGCAAAACAAAGTGACCGGAGATTGTATTATAAACGCCGGTCATCTACTTTTAGTGGTTAACATTTTTGGCGCCAGCTTAACTCGATCCCACCAGGCACTGCGATGTGAGTAGTTCTTGTATTCATTTTACATACTGTTTGTTTACTTATTTACTATTAAGATACCGTATTGTACGATTTTGAGACAATATTGTACGATTTTAGGAGTTCGAGGGTAAACAGGTCTGTAATAAACAAGAAAATCTAGATATAATTATTTAAAATTGAAAATGATAAATTAAGGCGCATGGCAGCCAGGAGGTCTCCGCACGTGTAAAAGAACACATAGAATTCTAAACATAATATTGCAATTTAAATTGTATCACAAAGTCTCGTGTTCCAGGCGTTTTATCCAGCAAGTTAAAGTAGTGTCGGCGGGCCGGATGAACTGGCCTCAAGGACCCCTGTGTTAAATGAACGATTCAGTTACCCATAATATCATTTACTTTAATCATCACATTTGATTAACATGCTGAAATTACTAATTAAATGAAAGAAATGTTCATAAGACGAATATTAGAAATAAAGTAATTGGAAAAAAAACTCGCAAATTAACATATACATCTATTCAATAGGCTTAAGCAGATCTTTACTTTTAAGACAGAGTTGAGATTTGTGTTTTGTGGAACAGAAGCCTTTAATTGCGAACAGGGGTGTCTACACAATTGAGTTGGGGGGGGGGGGGGTTGGTTGAGAAAGCAATTGATTCCAATCTGAGTTGGATAAAAAAAAATGCTCCTTAATCATATATCATTTATGGATTTGCTGGGGACTGAACTCAAATCCTAAAATGTGGTGTTGACAAAATTTTTGCCCGCAAAACCCCCGCGCTACCAAAATCTATTTTTTAAAACAATTTTTGGATTTTATCATTTGATTTGCTGAAAAATGTAAAACATTTATTGAGCTATTATCAAAATTGTACAATTTTTTAAAAATCAATGGTTTTCATTGAATTGTCAACAATAGGCTAACAAGTACGATTTTCGCGCCCCTCTTTCTTCCTTACCCCCCCACACACACACTTTTCCCCGCACAGCACTGGAGATTGGTAAACAATTTGGACATGAGTGAGTTGGGAAAGGTCAAGGTTAAATTTGGAGGTTGGGAAAGGTCAAGGTTAAGTTGGGAGGTTAAAGGTTATTTTTTCAAGTTAATAAAATGATGTCACGTGTCCATTTTGTCTGTTAACATGAAAGTACATTGAAACAATCTCTTATATATATATATATATATAAATTTATATATATATATATTGGTTGCCGGAAATTTGTTTGAAAGAAATTTGGTCGACGGAAAATTAATCGACGGAAGTTTGGTCGAGCGGAATTTTGATAGAACGGAAGTTTGAAATTCCTTTCAAACAAATTTCCGGGCTGTTGGCCTGTTGTTTCAAGTCCGACAGGTAGGGTGTATGACTTTTTGTACTGCAGAAATATTGTTTAACTGAAAATGAGAAGTTAACACTTGGACCCGCCGGGTATTTTCTCGAAATACCCGGACCCTGTGTAAAAAGAATCAAGCGCTAAAACCCTAGTGAAGCCCTAGTGAAACCCTAGTGAAACCCTAGTGAAGCCCCAGTGAAGCCCTAGTGAAGCCCTAGTGAAACCATAATAAAGCCCTAGTGAAGCCATTTTTTTTCATAAACAAGAAGCTGTTGCGTGGCTAAAAAAAAGTATTAAAAAATCAAACACTATGCGGTTGCTAGCTTTAGAAATACAAAATCATAATAATATTAACCTTCTCTCCGCACAGGAAATCCTGAGTTAGTTTTTAACAACAACGCTCCGTTAAGTCACATTGGCCCTGCATGTTTTCTTGATCAAATACTTACTGTTTGGTTGATACGTCACATGGCAGCAATGAGCAGCACAATCATTGAAAAATTGTATATTATAATAAGTGAAGTATAAATATAAACACAAGCATAGATTGTTATTTCGCTATCACCGAAGCACCGCTTTAATTAGTCTGGCATCGGATTTACACTTTTTTAAGCGCAATTTCTATTCTTGCGCATCTGGTGAGGCTTATTAATTTACAAAAATAATAATAATAAAATCTCTTGCAACACAAAGAGGCTCCATTTGTTTTCCATCATCCCCCCAACCCCCCCCCCCACACTCATTCAAAACGCTAATTAGACAATCAGATTAATGGCTATTTTGACACCGTCAGATACTCCATGCACATATTAAATCAATCCGTTTTTTTTTTGGAGGCCACCCACAATTAGTTTGATAGAGAGTATATTTGTCTCGGTTTTTATTTTAACACATTATCAGTTGTAGTTATAATTATAGACATTATATGTTGTAGCTGTAATTACATATTACCAGTTGTAGCTGTAATTATACACATTATTAGTTGGGGCTATAATAATAGACATTACCAACTGTAGCTGTAATTACATATTACCAGTTGCAGCGTTAATTATATATATTACCAGTTGCAGCGTTAATCATATATATTACCAGCTGTGGTTGTAATTATACACATTACCAGCTGTTTTGTTGGAATCGTATCAGTGTTTTTTTGTGTACTTGATTAGATGAACAAGGGTGTTGTCACCCACTATTTCCTAAATGATCATACACAAGAACGTTCACCCATTCAAAGATTGTCACTTATGGATCAAGCAGTCATGAAATTTCTGATTTAAATTAATCGTTTTTTATTGTATTCAATAGTAAATGTATTAATAATAAGGTAGTCAATATTAAATGTGTAATGATAAGGTACTCAATAGATAGAGTTTCAATACAGATGACAATCATTTAATAAATTTTTAAAAAATAATGTTGTCCAGACCTCAAACTTATAGCGCTAGGATTTAGAAGCTGCGGGAAATAATTGGGTACATTATGAACTTTTACGTATACCTGAATATGATGTAGTGAAACTTGCGGTCACAACTTTCAAACTGCAGATTATTGTCCATAACGTTCAAGAGATGATTAATCATAGCATTGTGTTCAAGGGCGCTCAACAGCACCTGTCCTGAATGACGCCCCCGTGTCAGACGCCCGTTGAACAATCACATTAGTCGCGACATGTTGTCCGCATATGTAGATACACGATTGTCGTTATTGTTGTTGTTGAACACCTTCCGTCTAAATGATACCACGTGATCGGATTTTCAGGTCGAATCTTAAAGAAGATTCCCATGACCCACCTCTGAACCACCTCTGTCCCACCTCTGACCCACCTCTGACCCACGTCTGACCCACCTCCGACCCACCTCTGACCCACATCCGACCCACCTCTGACCCACCTCTGGCCCACCTCTTTGAATGAGCCAGCACCGAGAAAACCAAACCATCCACATGATCGCAATTCCCTCCCCAAGCGCCACACTTCCCCCAACATCACCACACTTCCCTTCCCCTACACCACCACCACACACGTGCTACGTGCTTCGTCCCAGCCAGACGTGAATCTGCCCAGCCACGTATTTACTCGCTCGGTACCTCCCCTGTTTTGCTTTACGCAATAAAAAGCTAATAGCAACGTCTGTCGGCCAATTTAGACGTTGTGTAAACGGCTGTATCAAAGCTGGGGGGAGGGGGGTGTCGAGGTCATATAAGACCACACATTAAGTAGTTGGTTCTACAGTAGGACACACATTTAATTTAGATTCAAACCGTTTTTTTTTAATAAGTCTACGCATCCCCAAATGAAAGTGTGACACCCATACTTACAACAAACAAAAAAAGTACGCAAGGGTCAAAATCGGACTTTGTAAAAAATAAATTATTTTCCAAAACTATTTTGAAATTGCTAATTTTTCATATTGGGACTTAGAAAACAAACAGCTTGGGTTTTTTTTTTTTTTGTTTTTTTTTTTTCCATCTTTAGTTTCATTTCGGTGGTTTGTTGAGTGTGCGTTATTTGGGATCAACTCGGTTTTTTGTTACCAATCGCGTCATCTGTGATGTTGGGGTGCGGCTCGGATCATGGCAGTTAACTAGCTTCATTGCAACCTGGGTAAAGGGCCACCCGAGTTTAGAGTACACAACAGTTGCTATCTTAACGTGGGGGGCCCGAGGATGTCCTTGTCAAGCTCGGAACAGGTAAAGTCAAGGGAGGGGCAGCTCGTGGCAGGTGCCTGCACAAAGAGGTGTTCTTTCGGACAGGAGGAATTGACACGTTGCGGGCTGTGGGGGGGGGGGCGGGGTGAATGGGGTGATGCGGGGGCACAGTGGGCGGAAATTTCCTCTGAGCACCTAAAGAATAGGCAGTTTAAAATAAAATTAAAATTAGTACTAAATTAACAATTACATAAGGATAAAGATTTGAGAAGAATGAGATTAAATTTACCACGTTTACCACTTAGCGTAGGCTGAAAATCATCGACATTACCACAGTAACAACAGGTAACATCAATCTCTTTCAACATTACCACGGTAACAACAGGTAACGTCAATCCTCTTCAACATTACCACGGTAACAAAAGGTAACATCACTCTCTATTAATATTACCGCCGAAACAACTGGTAACATTAATCCCCTTCAACATTACCACGGTAACAACAGGTAACATCAATCCTCTTCAACATTACCACGGTAACAACAGGTAACATCACTCTCCATTAACATTACTGTGCAAACACAATTTAGACAAGATGGGAAAAAATAAGAAATAACAGCAAAACATATAGCTCTTTGCTTTCAAAGATTATGTCCCCTTTAATTATGTCCCCTTTGATTAAGAAATAATTATGTCCCATTTAATTAAGAAATAATTATGTCCCCTTTAATTAAGGAATAATTATGTCCCCTTTAATTAAGAAATAATTATGTCCCCTTTAATTAAGAAATAATTATGTCCTCTTTAATTAATAAATAAGTATGTCCCCTGTAATTAAGAAATAATTATGTCCCCTTTAATTAAGAAATTATTACATCCCCTTTAATTAAGAAATAATTATGTCCCCTTTAATTAAGAAATAATTATGTCCTCTTTAATTAAGAAATAAGTATGTCCCTTTAATTAAGAAATAATTGTGTCCCCTTTAATTAAGAAATGATTAATCCCATTTAATTAAGAAATAATTATTTCCACTTTAATTAAGAAGTAATTATGTCCCCTTTAATTAAGAAATAAGTATGCCCCTTTAATTAAGAAATAATTATGTCCCCCTTTCATTAAGAAATAAGTATGTCCCTTTAATTAAGAAATAATTGTGTCCCCTTTAATTAAGAAATGATTATTTCCACTTTAATTAAGAAGTAATTATGTCCCATTTAATTAAGAAAAGGGTATGTCCCCTTTAATTAAAAAATAATTATGTCCCTTTTAGTTAAGAAATGTTGTTTTGTTTTTGGACTGAATCACCACCCATCCTACAACACACTGAGCAGACGTAACCTTAGAGTTCAAAGAAAAACTGTCACTTCTGAGGGGGATGTTGATGATAACAGCAATTAATCTACTACGTAGAACTTGTCATTTAATGACTTAGTGAATGATGTTATGAAAGAACGGAATTGTATTGAAATGTTTCGATTAGGTCAAAATCATTTTTACCCACTGATCACAAAGTCATCCAAATAAAAATGCTATTCTAATGAAGTGATGTCCGGACACATGTGCTGTCCAAATTAGTAGTGTCCAAGTTTTGTTGACTCAGAAGGTGTTTGAGCAGCTGCATAAGCAGAATTGGAGCTGGAAGAATAGAAAGGTTGCTGAAATAGCCATGTGTTAGACTTAACAGTAGGTCCTGTTTTCGGCTTTGCTGTAGGTCATGTTTTAGTATTTACCGTAGGTCATGTTTTAAACATTACTGTAATTCGTGTTTAAGACTTCATTGTAGGTCATGTTTGAGACTTTACTGTAGGTCATATTTTAGACCTTACTGTACGGACCCGTTATGCAATACGTTAGCAGATGATTGGCAAATGGCCACGGGCAGCCAGTAGACAAACACAGTGTGGCCATCTGAAGACTTTCCCTGTAATAACTTCATTTGTTGAATTTCTTTCTTAAAGCCTTCGCTACAACAAATATCCAACAACTATCCAACAACTATCCAACAACTATCCAACAACTATCCAACAACTATCCAACAACTATCCAACAACTATCCAACAACTTATTTTTTTCTTCCAAGAAACTTTTTTTTACCTCTTCTCATTGCAAATACATAAATACATAGTGGCCATTCAAGCATCAATAGTGGTCATTCAAAGATAAATAGTGGCCATTTAAGCATAACTAGTGGACATTCAAAGATAAATAGTGGCCAGTCAAGCATAAATAGTGGCCATTAAAGCATAAATAGTGGCCATTCAAGCATAAATAGTGGCCATTCAAGGATAAAAACTGCCCATTCAAGTATTACAATAACTACGCCTACTTTAGTAGAAATGTGTTTTATTTTACGCCATTCGGCAATGTCAGAGGCGCAATGGTCACATGGATGCCTACATGCAAACCGCTATTGCCACCTAGGCTTTAGAGAAAGTAAGAGTTTGGTGTAAGAATCTATTTCAGCGGTTCTCAACCTGTGGGTCGCGACCCCTTTGGGGATCGAACGACCCTTTCCCAGGGGTCGCCTAAGACCATCGGAAAACACTTATACTCTACAGTTATGAAGTAGCAACGAAAATAATTTTGTTGTCGGGGGTCGGCGCAACATAAGGAACCGTATAAAAGACTCGCGGCGTTGGTAAGGCTGAGAACCACTGGTCTACACGGTACGACAATACACTCTGTCTGCATGGTACCACAACACGTTCTGCTGCCTGTTTTTCCCATCTCACGGGGGGAAAAAAAATATCTGCAATCTAATTTAGCTCGTGTATGAAAGTGAACCCCCTAAGCCGCAAAGAATGTTGTCATCCAGTTGAGCTAAAGTACTTGGTGCATTAAGCCGGGAATCACATGAAAGCATCGCGATCTTTACGTTCATTCGCGTTCCTTGGGCCGGCAACAAGATGATCAAAGCATGGACTTGAATGTAGAGAAATAATTAAATGACATTAAGTAACGGCCAAAACAGGGGTAAACAACCGACGCTGTTATTTGAAACTAACGTTATAAGACTAATCGAGTTAGCTCCCCGTACAGCGCTACCTACGTGGCCAAAGAAGAATCGGAAATTCCCCCACACTGCGTGAACTCGACGTCTTCGCACCGGGGTTACAATCACATTAAAATGGACCGCTGGGATTCAATGGGTCTGGAAGTTCAAGGACTCCACTTATTTGACTAATTTTTTGTTTTCTGGGAATTCTTTGAGTCCAACTAGAGGATCAAACAGTGCAAGCAACTTTGTGTGAGCCATTTGGGGCGTGGGGGGGGAGGGGGATTGATTGGACTAGTGAGGCTGGGTGGGAAATTTGGGGACTTGGTGGGATATGAGAGGTATGTTTGGGATAAAAGGGCTGGTGAATGGTGGGACTAGGTGGGATGGTGGGGCTGTGTGAAATGTGGGGCTGGGTGGGGTGGTTCGTGGTATGATGTGGAGCTGGGTGTGGTGGTGGAGCAAGGTGGGATTGTGGGGATGGTGGTGCTTGGTGGGATGGTACAACGTTGGTCTGAGTTGGGTAAAGGAAGTCAGGGTGGGATGGTGGGGCCGGTAAATGGTGGGCCTGGTTGAATGGTGGATTGGGCGGGATGGATGAGGTGGTTGGACTTGGTGGGTTGGCTGGGTGGGGTTATGTGGGATTGTAGGTCTGGTGCGATGGTGGGACTGTGTGGGATGATGGGTTATTGTTACCAAGATGCTACCAATCAAAGTGGATCGGGCTTTCCTGGCAGTGGAGCAAGTCTAGACTTGAAGTCGAGACACTCGTCCTCTAGGACTAGGACTGTAGGACATGCTAGTAGCAATATGATGATTTGATATCTTATATTAGCCCATGATAGAAATTCAATAATAAATTAACTCGGAACAATCGTATTATAAATAATATAAGATTTATAAATATAAATATATCTATATATATATATAAATATATAAATTTATTATCAAATCATTCATAAGCATATATTCTCCTGATAGAATTTGATACATTACCACACATTACCATACATTACCATACATTATCATACGTTATTATTTTTTCTTTTATTATTACACATGTTCAATCACAATACAGGGACGTTAAAGGAAGGGACGAACCCGCGTCTAGTCCACTTATTCGCTTGAACATGAAGGGTCAAGAGAGAGAAATTATTTGTATTTTATGTTACTGACAACGTTTAATTTGACAACTGACAACGTTTAATTTGACAACTGACAACGTTTAATTTGACAACTGACAACGTTTAATTTGACAACTGACAACGTTAATTCGAAAACTGACAACGTTTAATTTGACAACTGACAACGTTTAATTTGACAGCTGACAACGTTTAATTTGACAACTGACAACGTTTAATTTGACAACTGACAACGTTTAATTTGACATCTGACAACGTTTAATTCGACAACTGACAACGTTTAATTTGACAGCTGACAGCGTTTAATTTGACATCTGACAACGTTTAATTCGACAACTGACAACGTTTAATTTGACAACTGACAACGTTTAATTTGACATCTGACAACGTTTAATTCGACAACTGACAACATTTAATTTGACAGCTGACAGCGTTTAATTTGACATCTGACAACGTTTAATTCGACAACTGACAACGTTTAATTTGACAGCTGACAACGTTTAGTTTGACAACTGACAACGTTTAATTTGACAACTGACAACGTTTCAATTGACAACTGACAACGTTTAATTTGACAACTGACAATGCTCCATAGAAAATCGTGAATAGAGCAATGGGCCCCATGATGATGTCATCAAGAAGAAGAGGATTACAGGCACCAGTTATCGAGACATAAATAATTCCAGCAATGAAAATGTGTACATCTGGAATATGTCATAAAATAGGAGCCCCAAAGAAATATGATTGTATTATGAAATAGCAGAGTGAGCATAGACGTATGATGGTGCTATGAAATGGCAGAGTGAAGCATAGACGTATGATGGTGCTATGAAATGGCAGAGTGAAGCATAGGCTTATGAAGACGCCAGGTACTATCAAATAAACTATGTCACATTGTCATTTAACAGAGAGCCGTTGTCTTCCTTTCAAGGAAATGACAGTTAACACATATCAGCCAACGGATCAATTTGTCAAGGACGGGACAGTGAAGCTAACGAATTGAGCAGCTCTGCCTGCTGTAAACAACATAAACAAAATACAGCTCAAGTCAAGGCTACGACTCAAGTCAAGGCTACCACTCAAGTCAAGGCTACTACTCAAGTCAAGGCTACTACTCAAGTCAAGGCTACTACTCAGGTCAAGGCTACTACTCAAGTCGAAAAATTGCCTTGGTCACATATGCATGCGAAGGACGAACAATAAATAAATAAATAAAACACATCATTCATACAATTCCAATCTTATGTATTATGAGAAATAATCATGTTAGTGGGTATGAGGCTTGGGTGGCCCTCAAAACCCATGCCGATGATTTTAACTACGCGGCCGTGAGAAAGCCGCCCCTAGGCAACCGTTTCGTCCCGCCACTACCAACGTCCCGACCGAAAGACTCCCTGGGCGGTGGGGGTTGGTAACGCAACACCAAACCACCGGAGTGGAAGCAAAGCCGTCCTGACCCACAGAGAGTTAACTGCGGACGCTTTAAACGCAGCGTCCTCGGTCGACCGGGCCTCCTCTAGGTCAAGGGGGAGGTTCCCGGCGCCCTCCCGCACGGGCTGGAGTCGGGTTAAGTCCTTCAGTGCTCTGGTTTGTGTGGGGGAGCGCCGGGGGGGGGCATTAAGAGCTCACGCTCGACGGCCCACCGATTCCATCTCTTATGCGACATTTGGAGTATTATGAGAAATAACATTTTGACAATACAATAACGGAAGGCATTATTCTTCATATACTTTTTATAAAATTACCAGTAGGTAACGTTCAGTTGGTCTGGTAATTCCAACAATAAAAATATCATTGATGTGACCATAATATGGATGGGACTTAGCATTGATGTGACCATAATATGGATGGGACTTAGCATTGATGTGACCATAATATGTATGGGACTTAGCATTGATGTGACCATAATATGGATGGGACTTAGCATTGATGTGACCATAATATGTATGGGACTTAGCATTGATGTGACCATAATATGTATGGGACTTAGCATTGATGTGACCATAATATGGATGGGACTTAGCATTGATGTGAACATAATATGGATGGGACTTAGCATTGATGTGAACATAACATGTATGGGACTTAGCATTGATGTGAACATAACATGTATGGGACTTAGCATTGATGTGAACATAACATGTATGGGACTTAGCATTGATGTGAACATAATATGGATGGGACTTAGCATTGATGTGAACATAACATGTATGGGACTTAGCATTGATGTGACCATAATATGTATGGGACTTAGCATTGATGTGACCATAATATGTATGGGACTTAGCATTGATGTGAACATAATATGGATGGGACTTAGCATTGATGTGACCATAATATGTATGGGACTTAGCATTGATGTGACCATAATATGTATGGGACTTAGCATTGATGTGAACATAACATGTATGGGACTTAGCATTGATGTGACCATAATATGTATGGGACTTAGCATTGATGTGACCATAATATGTATGGGACTTAGCATTGATGTGACCATAATATGTGTGGGACTTAGCATTGATGTGACCATAATATGTATGGGACTTAGCATTGATGTGACCATAATATGTATGGGACTTAGCATTGATGTGAACATAATATGGATGGGACTTAGCATTGATGTGACCATAATATGTATGGGACTTAGCATTGATGTGACCATAATATGTATGGGACTTAGCATTGATGTGAACATAACATGTATGGGACTTAGCATTGATGTGACCATAATATGTATGGGACTTAGCATTGATGTGACCATAATATGTATGGGACTTAGCATTGATGTGACCATAATATGTGTGGGACTTAGCATTGATGTGACCATAATATGTATGGGACTTAGCATTGATGTGACCATAATATGGATGGGACTTAGCATTGATGTGACCATAATATGGATGGGACTTAGCATTGATGTGACCATAATATGGATGGGACTTAGCATTGATGTGACCATAATATGTATGGGACTTAGCATTGATGTGACCATACTATGTATGGGACTTAGCATTGATGTGACCTTAACATGTATGGGACTTAGCATTGATGTGACCATAACATGTATGGGACTTAGCATTGATGTGACCATAACATGTATGGGACTTAGCATTGATGTGACCATAACATGTATGGGACTTAGCATTGATGTGACCCTAATATGTATGGGACTTAGCATTGATGTGACCATAATATGTATGGGACTTGGTAGTAACGTAGCTTGAGCTATGGCATACGCTTGTCAGGGACTTTTTAGCCAGGGTGAAGGTCGAAGCACAATGACCAGACAGGGTTATATAGGTGCACAGAATTCACTGTGAAGTTGTTGTCGTCAAAAGATTACAATTTGTACAACTGCAGTGCGTGAAGATTGTGTACAATTTATACAATCTCGTTGATTGAAATCTAAAATACAATGAGTCTCAATAACGCGTTCTTATGATACACCACTCATGGACGTCTTGGACAGACTTTTTCTCTTTTTACACAACTTAGAAACCTTAATGAAGTAGAACAAAGACTAAGAAGAAAATTATCGTCCGAGTTGCAGAAAACAAATCTTTAAAGTAAATAGAAAAGTATTACACTTCTCTTTAGTGAAGATATCACCTGTTAATAGATTAATTTATCGACAATTTTGTTAAGGGTAAACAGTTCTGAATTTTAATTTATAATATCTATAAGGTTTGTGTTACCTAAACTACATGCGTTTTAGTGGGTCACGAAGACAAGTGTAAGAATAACCGGGCCATGTAAACAGTGGCGTAGCGAGCTTAACTCGCGCCCAGGGCACAATACCTTTTTAGCGCCCCCCCCTATTCGAAAATCATACAATATTATATGTAAAATATACCATTTGGTGCCCCTTTGTGAGTAGCGCCCGGGGCATGATGCCCCCCTTGCCCCCCCCCCCTCGCTACGCCACTGCATGTAAATAAGTTTGAGAAACACTGCGCCAGAATGCTGAATTGTGGGAAATTGAGAACAATACCATCGACTTAATGGCGTTTTAAAGATTCCTATTGCGACCGTCAAAAATGTCCATTAACAGGACACACTGGCATTTCTGTTGATCAAACTGGATCATGCCTTGAGATGTTCGTCAATAAGTCATATATTTTCCCTCCCTCTCTTTCTCTCTCTCTCCCTCTCTCTCTCCCTCCCCCTCTCGCTCTCCCTCCCCCACCTTCCTTCATCCCCTCCCTCCCTCTCCCCTTCCCGCTCCCTCTTTCTCTATCCCTCCCCATTCCTCCTTCACTCCTCCTCTCTCTACCCTCCTCTTTCTGCCCCTCGCACTCTCTCATTCCCTCCTTTCCTCCCTCTCTCTCCATTCCTCCCGCTTTCTCTCCCTCGCTTCGTCCTTCCCTCCCGCTCTCTATACATCTCTCTCTCTCTCTGTCTCTCTTTCTCTGTATATTTCCTTTCCCCCTGACCGTGTTTCCAAGTTCAAGTAATTGTAACTTGTCCATTTCTCACGCTCCATCAAGTACGTGCATCTACGTCATTCTTTTTGTTACTTTATCGTCTGCAAATCTTACACATCCAACTCCCGTTTACTTTCTCCCAAGTCCGTTTCGCTCGTGTCTGACACAATTCTCACACACACCGTTGCTCGGACCCCGACCTTCAATTCAGGGCCTCGGTTTGCCTTCAATGTTCACTGCACCCCCCCCCCCAACCACCCCTTACAGTAATACAATACGTGTAACGGTTGCTATGATAAAATCTGATGGCATCGCCCGGTGGTTGCCTGCTACTGGCGGGTTGGTCCAGGAATCACAATAAATCTGATGGCATCGCCCGATGGTTGCCTGCCACTGGTGCGGATTGGTCCAGGAATCACAATAAATCTGATGGCATCGCCCGGTGGTTGCCTGCTACTGGCGGGTTGGTCCAGGAATCACAATAAATCTGATGGCATCGCCAGGTGGTTGCCTGCTAATGGCGGGTTGGTCATTGAATTTCAAGAAAACAGATGGACTCACTGCAACAGAGGACACACCTTTTACCCAAAAATCTATGACGTAATAATTAAAAATCGTCTTTTCTCAGAAATTTTTATGGTCAGGAGTCCATTAGTTAAATATTGCTGGTTGCCATATCAGACGCTAAGATGATGAGAACGTCTTCCAAAAATAAAGTATCATTTAATAAAATGTTACCCTGATCACATGACGACCATGGCTGGGGCTAGAGGGTTGTTAGGCTGTAGATAACTCAATAATAAGTTCGGATATTATTTTGTAAAAAAGAACGTAGATTGAAATTGTTTTCCCTATTGTCTAGAGCAGCGGTTCCCAACCTGCAGTACACTCAGGGTACGCAAAAATTATATTGTGAATGGTGGAAAACCGTAAAGATCTTTTTCTGAAATTCACGTTCACTTATGAGGACTTACAATTCAATATTGAGTGGTATGTTAACAATTCAATATTTAGTGGTATGTTAATCAATCCAATATTTAGTGGTATGTTAACAATTCAATATTAAGTCGTATTTAACAATTCAATATTTGGTAATTGCACGCTACTGGTCCCTCTATCGCTCACCCTAACCCGAACCCTAAATCTATCATAAACAAAGGGAAGTGACTCCCAATAAGGGGACCACAGAAGCACATTAGCCCAATATTTAGTGGTATGTTAACAATTCAATATTTGGTGGTATGTTAGCAATTCAATAATTAGTGGTATTTTAAAAATGTAATATTCAGAGGTATGTAAACAATTCAACATAGAGAGGTATGTTAACAATTCAACATAGAGAGGTATGTTAACAATTCAACATAGAGAGGTATGTTAACAATTCAACATAGAGTGGTATGTTAAAAATGTAATATTCAGAAGTATGTAAACAATTCAACATAGAGTGGTATGTTAAAAATGTAATATTCAGAGGTATGTTAACAATTCAACATAGTGGTATGTTAAAAATGTAATATTCAGAAGTATGTAAACAATTCAACATAGAGTGGTATGTTAAAAATGTAATATTCAGAGGTATGTAAACAATTCAACATAGAGAGGTATGTTAACAATTCAACATAGAGAGGTATGTTAACAATTCAACATAGAGAGGTATGTTAACAATTCAACATAGAGTGGTATGTTAAAAATGTAATATTCAGAAGTATGTAAACAATTCAACATAGAGTGGTATGTTAAAAATGTAATATTCAGAGGTATGTTAACAATTCAACATAGTGGTATGTTAAAAATGTAATATTCAGAAGTATGTAAACAATTCAACATAGAGTGGTATGTTAAAAATGTAATATTCAGAGGTATGTAAACAATTCAACATAGAGAGGTATGTTAACAATTCAACATAGAGAGGTATGTTAACAATTCAACATAGAGAGGTATGTTAACAATTCAACATAGAGTGGTATGTTAAAAATGTAATATTCAGAAGTATGTAAACAATTCAACATAGAGTGGTATGTTAAAAATGTAATATTCAGAGGTATGTTAACAATTCAACATAGTGGTATGTTAAAAATGTAATATTCAGAAGTATGTAAACAATTCAACATAGAGTGGTATGTTAAAAATGTAATATTCAGAGGTATGTAAACAATTCAACATAGAGAGGTATGTTAACAATTCAACATAGAGAAGTATGTTAACAATTCAACATAGAGTGGTATGTTAAGTAATTGTATCCACACAAATAGTATCTTATATCATTGTATAATTGGAACACCGTATCATTTAATGAACGCTCGAGATTGCTAGGTTTTATTGATTTTTTGCAAGTGCTTCGGCAAACTACTATATTGCCATATTTATTTTTTGTGTTTCGTTTCAACTATACCTTACCGGAAACGGAGGCCATTTTTGTGCTAAGAAAGAGCTTGAACTCTTGCCTTCTACGTGCTTTAGGAATAATTATCACAATAATCATGACGCAGCTCTCGATTTGAGGTTATATATATATATATATATAGTGGCAGTTTGATTCGAGTGCTCATTCCTGCTAAAATTTATCATTTTAATTTGTAGGAGAAATAATTGATAGCCCTTAAACAGTTAAATTATTTTAACTCAAATACATAAGAAAACAAAGTAGTTCCAGCAAATTAGAACTAAAAAAAAAGCCATCAACTTTAGCGTGTATGCAATACGTAAGCTTATTTCACAGTGACCTGCACAGCACAGAAATAATAATAAAACAACCACAGATGCGGCAAGCTATGATATATAATATAATAAGATTACCCAGAGGCGTAGCTAAGGGGGCAGGGAGGGCCGATGTCCCTGGGCGCCAGACTAGTTAGGGGCGCCAAAATGTGCTTTGATATTATTTTATTGATGAAACTAATACGTTTGAGAGTTGAAAAAAGAAAGTGAGTCTCTTTAAAATGAATACTGTCCCCGGACCCAACTACAAACAACAGCTGTAGTTAGCAACTAATCTATATGTTACATCTAAAACAGCATGGGCCTATTTTTTTAAAAACAAAATGCTTTAAAGCTGTAATTCATGTTGTTTTCATTTTGCTAGGTCTCATGGACATTCTCTTAACGCAACCCGACAATTTCATACTTTTTAGATTGTGTTTAACCGAAGGACCCTGACTCCGCTATGAGGGTGGAGGAATTATAAAATAGTTTCGCATTGTAATCAATTGTGAATTTCAAAATTAAACCAAAGATACGTTCATTGTATTTACAGCAAAAATACCTAATTATAATTTGTAGGAGGAACAAAAATTTACTATTACAAAGTTAATTGGTTTAGTTTGCAACCATAAATAAGGTGGATTAATAAACATTACACTGCTACTCATGAAAGGTCAAGGCCGTTGTTGTGATAAACAAATATTTCGGATGTGATTGGTTTCAATGTAATTACAATTCCAGAAGAATTTCTCTACCGAACGATCGGTCTCGTATGTCAATCTGGGATGACAGTGAAATGCGTAAGCAGTGGATCCACAGCCTAGATATATAGGCATCTACTAAGCTGCAGAACTGAAAGCACCGTCACTGAATTACGTAAAATATAAAAAAAATTCGGACAGATCTTCGGAATAAACATGAAAATAGAAATTGCATATCCACAAAATTTGTGGTCATTGGACTTGCACTAGAGTGCCTGCAGCGTAACGGAGTACTAGAGTACATGCATCTTAACTGAGTACTAGATAGCCTGCAGCTTAACGGAGTACTAGAGTACCTGCAGCCTAAAGGAGTACTTCAGGACCATCATCTTAACAGAGTTTAGAATACCAGCATCTTAAAGAAGTATATTAGAGTATTGCAGCTTAACGGAGTACTAGAGTACCTGCATCTTAACGGAGTACTAGAGTACCAGCATCTTAACGGAGTACTAGAGTGCCAGCATCTTAACGGAGTATTAGAGACCCTGACGCGAACATCGATGGGCCGCAAAGGGACAGAACCAAACTTTAAACCCGAATGATCTCGCTTGATCGTCGAGATCTAAATGTCAAAACGAGAGCGGAAATGCTGCCGCAAACGACGCCGGCATGGCTGGGCACGAGAAGCCGAGCTCGTGAGAAACTTTACCCCGGGGCGTTGCAATCCAGTTTTTTTTTAAGACCGTCAGAAAACCGCCGTCTAGCAAACACTTTCGTCTTAACACGAGAAATAAAAATGCATGTTGGGGGGAGGGGGTGGTGGTGAAACAGGGCAGGGGGGGCAGCAGAGAACTCACGAGCTGTCTCATTGCTTCACTTTGAGCAATGCCGGGCCTATTATTGGCATGTCAAAACAGACATTTATATGGAACACTTAACTCGACGGGTAGCCCCCGGTCTCTCGAGTCCCAGTTGAAAGTTCGTAACAGCGTGTTAGCAGCCTTTCTAACACGACTCTTAACTGCTGGGGCTGCTAGGATATGATCACCCGCAGACAGTCATTTACATTTAAAAACTAACAGAACCACAAAACAAAAAATGTGTTTAAAGAAACAATTTTACAGATGCCACACGCACAGCATCCAGCATCCGCTAGAACGAAATTTGAACCAAGCCCTAAAGCGCATTATTGAAATTTTACCGTTTAGAACATTTATTTTTAAACACAAGTCCGAATGATCTCTTGTCGAAAAGAAACACAAATGTCTATAAACAATTACCTAAACACAACTAATAATCACAACTTTTAAAATATTTATAATGCAATATTTGGATTTTTTTTTTTTTTAAATATCATTTTCTTAAATTAGATGAACATTTTTTTTTTTAAAGGATTTTTTGTTTTATAATTTTTAATTTTTCTTTAAAGAGCGGTTGCGGGAAAACTTGATGAAAGCCCATGGCGGCAGAGAGGGCTTGCAGACTATCAACACGCATGTTAACGAAGGCGATTAGTAAATATTCCGGCTCGTGTATTATGAAACGCGCACAAGCAACAGACGTGAAGAAAGTGCAGCAGCCATGGATTAGTGCTACCACCTGGGGTAGTAGCCGTGTGGGGTATGGCCACCTGGGTGTTAAACAGTGTTGGACTAGGCCTGACGTTAACAGGTGGAACTCCAGAAACTTCAGTGTAAATCATAGCTTCCTGATTAAAAAAAAAAAAAAAGAAGAAAAATTGGACATTTCTAAAGGGTTCAAAAACGTTTTTTGGGAGGCACGTGTGTAGATATATAAGGAGTGAGCAATGCTTTGGAATACAATAAACCAGAGGAGGCAAAGAAGGCGTAGACTTTTCATACAACGAAAAAGAAAATAAATATTCACAATCCCTTCCTACAGGGCCGGCCTTAGGCCATTGCAGCCTATGCGGACGCAATGGGCCCCGCACTTTGATAGGCCCCGCCCCGAATTTATTTTCTAATGCAAAATCTTAATTTTGACTTATTATCTCTTATCCTCTACCCAGAATGGGCCCCGCGCAGTCTGTTTCGCATAGGGCCCCGCAATTGTTAGGGTCGGCTCTGCCTTCTTATAACGGATCTTTACTTGGTTTTTTATTTTCTTGTTGTTGTTGTTGTTGTGTGGTTGTTTTACAACAACAGACACACGTAAAATGGAGAAAGAATGGTTAAATTAATCTGTAAATTTCTGCATTATTATCTAAAAATGTAAGTAAGAGAAAATGTTGTCATCGAGTTTGAAGGTACTTGGGACTGTCATCTAGATCCAGAGATCTTTGGTGTTATTATTTTGGAACTGTTAAATAGATTGTCAATTTGAACCGACCTGATGACGTCAAACAGATTGTAAATTTGAACCGACACGATGACGTCAAACATATTGTCAATTTGAACCGACCTGATGACGTCAAATAGATTGTCAATTTGAACCGACCTGATGACGTCAAACATATTGTCAATTTGAACCGACCTGATGACATCAAACAGATTTTCAATTTGAACCGACCTGATGACATCAAACAGATTGTCAATTTGAACCGACCTGATGACGTCAAACATATTGTCAATTTGAACCGACCTGATGACGTCAAATAAATTGTCAATTTGAACCGACCTGATGACATCAAACAGATTTTCAATTTGAACCGACCTGATGACGTCAAATATTTACTTTCTCGTAAAGGTACAAGATTGGACAAATCCTCATAATTCTGAATTGTAATCTGAATTGGAAAAACTAAATTTAAGATTTTTCTAAACATAGTGTGAAAAAAACTGTAGTGAGAATTATTTATATTCATAAAAGAGATGGTCGAAATTTTAGTTTAAAAGGAAAATCTCTTCTAAATGGGCCAGACATTTATGACATAAATAAAATAAGAGTTATTTAATTGAGAACCACTTTTATTAATGATATAAAACAATATTGATTGGCTTGAGAACCTCAGATATTAAGAGCAGGAATCGAATGTCAGCAGTCCTCTCATCCCATTTCCGGTTTGATTCTTGTCATAACTAACTGGAATTTTCGGCCAAGTTTAAGAGAGGCTTATTTCACAGTAAACCAAAATACCGCTTCCCCACCCCACCCCCCATGTCCACCTGTTGGCCGCATCTGCTGAGAAACGCGTTTTTCATACGGCAGGAAATGAATACCAGTTTGTTATTAATTTTTACACTCGCTACCGCCTCCTTATATGCCTTAAGGGGAGCCTCTTCATGGGAGTTTTTCCTTCGTTTTAACTCTCTCTCTTTCTCTCTCGCCGACGGCCGGGATATACCGCTCCGAAACCCTACGTCGCTCACTCCTCTACCTAATTCAAACGAATTTCTCTTTTCCCTTTTTAACAGTTCTCAGCGACCGCAGAGTTCTCTGCTTGAAGCTCGAACGGGCTCTTAAATGCTGCTACTTGCACCATAGCTCAAACCAATTTTGATTTGATCACCTCAAGAGGTGATCCCACGCTCACCTGGACCATCCATTGCCTTCCCCAGTGTCTCGAGACACTTGAACGTGATCCAATTCTAGGGTAAGAAATTAACCACTTGACGGGGGAGCTCCGGGGATAATTTCCCATTCTGATGGGGGATGACCGCGGGGGGGGGGGGGGACGCCCCTGGGGAACGCGAGGAAGGTTTGATGAATAGAGTACGTGTTAGAAATTGTCAAACCTCCGGCCACTGCTTAAATCATGTCGTGGATTCTATGGTGGAAGAGGAAGTGGCGGTGTCTAGAACGATTACGAGCTGACTGCGTCCAACTATAATAACATCCGAAGTTCTTTTCATATAAACCACAGGATGGATAGGCGTATTGCGCGGCGTTAAAGGGTGGGTGGGGGGCACTGTAAGATAACAAACACATGTTCAGTGAAAGTAAAGTAACTCTTGGATAACATGTCCTGTTATCTCTTGGATTATATGTCTTGCTATAAGAGATTTAACGGTAATAACTCTTGAATTGCATGTCCTGTTATAAAAGGTTTCACGGTAGTAACTATTCGATTGCATGTCATGTTACGAGAGATTTAACGGTAGTAACTCTAGGCTTACGTGTCCTGTTATCTCTTGGATTAAATTCCTGTTATCTCTTTGATTATATGCCCTATAATATCTTTGATTACATGTCCTGTTATAAGAGATTTAACGGTAATAACTCTTGAATTGCATGTCCTGTTATAAAAGGTTTCACGGTAGTAACTATTTGATTGCATGTCAAGTTACGAGAGATTTAACGGTAGTAAGTCTTGGCTTACATGTCCTGTTATCTCTTGGATTAAATTCCTGTTATCTCTTTGATTATATGCCCTATAATATCTTTGATTACATGTCCTGTTATAAGAGTTTTAACGGTAGTAACTCTTGGATTACATGTCCTGTTTTCTCTTGGATTACATGCCTTGTTATAAGAGCTTTAATGATAGTAACTCCTGAATTACATGTCCTGTTATCTCTTGGATTACATGCCATGTTATAAGATATTTAACGGTAGTAACTCTTGGATTACATGTCCTGCTATACGAGATTTGACTGTAGTAACTCTTGGATTACATGTCCTGCTATACGAGATTTAACGGTAGACACAACTGAATCTGTTCGTTTATTCAAATCTCCAGACAGAATCTATGAGATTAAGGTAGACCTTAACAGTTTTACAGCGATTATAGGATGGACATTACCAAGCATAGCTGGTGATTTTGTTACATACTTCTTCTTCTTCTATATTTCGAGGGCCTACGATCAATGAATAGATCATTCTGGCTCCTATGTTTCAGAGGGGTTCGTGATGTTACTGTGCATGGTTTTGAAGGGGGATACTGGTTGCAAGGGTAACTCAGCAATGGTATTATGAACTGGGAGTTGGAAGACAGGAGGCAATAGACGCAAATGTGTCAAGTGTAGTCGCCTCAACTGTTGCTTTTGGAAGCTTGTTCCAGTCCCTTATTGTCTTTGGCAGGAATTAGGAGCTCCTGTACTGAGTTCTTGTTTTTAAAAGTCGGAACTGCTTGTCGTGGCCTCTTTAGTTTGTAATTGTATTACTTTTATTTAAATACATTTTTAAAAAGCATTTTTTTAAAAATATTTTTTCAGGAGGTTGCATGTGGCAACCAGTTAATAAGGAAACGGATTGCTCTTCCAAATCAATCAGAATTAAGAATGCCACTACTTATCGATTGGGGTTATGAATGGTATGAAGTGGGTTATGAATGTTATGAAGTGGGTTATTAATGATATGAAGTGGGTTATGAATGATATGAAGTGGGTTATGAATGATATGAAGTGGGTTATGATTGATATGAAGTGGGTTATGAATGATATGAAGTGGGTTATGAATGATATGAAGTGGAAACTAATTAGGCTTAAAACCCAAAGATCAGCGTTTCCAACATGCCGGTTCACAACCCGGTATCGGGAAATGAAAACAATAATACCGGGCCGAGGAAAAAAATCTCAAAAATCCGTTTAGGAGTTGTTTTTGATTTTTTTTAATGTAGGTTAGGGTTTGGGGGGGGGGGGGGTTCTTGACCCCCCCCCCCCCCACAAAACCCTTGAATAGAAGTAACTAGTTGTGAATGGGAATTGTGCAAGCGAGTCTTAAAGTTAACCAATTGGATCTGAGGATAAGAATATATTTTTCTTCAATTCTTAATTTTCTACTTTAATCAATTTATCATTAATCAATTATTTATCATTAATCAATTATTTATCAAGTTTCTGTTGATGTCTTTATGATTTTTTTGATTGAAATATATAAAAACTGTATGGACATAGGACATAGGTCACAAAGGAGAGGAAGAAAAAAGAACTGGACCACACAAAAAAAACAGTTTGGGAAACGCTGCCCTGGATAAAGAAATAAATTTTGTCAAAGTGATAATTTTATCAGTGGAGTGAAGGGCAAATACAAACTGCTGCAAAGATATTTTATCCTTTTATTACTTTTATTGTTCATTAACTTGGTTTAAGCGGATTAGTTTGGACTTTCTTGATATAATCTAAATCAATGGTAAATGAAGACACAAAAGTTGTACAATGATGAAATCTACACACACACACACAGTAAAGAAAGCGCTGTCTCGTAGCAAAAATAACACAAACGAAAGTATCTCGTGATAAATGATCTACCTCCTCCTTTCATTCAATATATCGGCCTTATAGTCGGTTTCACATGATTCCAGAAACATAATACGCCTAGTACTCGCTTCCGGCTTTTTCTCCAATGTCTACCACATTCGAAAACGAACAGACTATGGATTTTTTACTTGTAGCCCAAGTCAAAGGCAGGCTATTTTTAGCTACCCACACCCTAATAATAGCGCAGTACAACCTAATTGGGTCAAACAGAGTTCACAGCAGGGAAAGAATGAAACAAACAAATCGCCCACATAACACTTATAATCCAGGATTCATGATTAAAGAAAATTTTAAAAATTACAACTGATGAGGCATCGCAACGCAACACGTCATGAAACATTCATTCACCAATATCTCGTGAAATTTGCACCCAACAACATCTCGCGACAGATGCATCTAACATATAAATATTTTTTAAGAACGGAATCCATCTTTCACCTCCTGGCAGAATTGTTTAGATATTTATGTTTGCAATCACACGCCGTATATGACCGTGTGAAAAAATATTTATACTATTTATAATTTAGGCATCTCTACGCCGTTTTGCTTTAACCATTTACTAATTTTACGACCTCTAACCGGCACTTAGAATAAATCAAATTCAAATATGTGTCTCAGCCGCATTATTTGAGAACCCTTGCCTGACTTCTCTCACTCTTGCAGGTAGCTTGCCTACCCTGAGAGCAACATTAATAATTTGTAAGTGCCGCAGCCCGAGTCAGTGACATGGCCGTTGATTGCCAAGTCTCTTCACTGCCTTCTATAATTATCCTCGCAGACGTGGGACATGAGCAACTGTAGCGACTAACGCCGTATCTGCGCGTAGGTTGTATTGTGTAACGACCGTGTTTCCCTGGTGATGTCTGCGGCGATGATGTTCCCGTTATCTCCAGCAGACGTTGATGATGCGAGGTACACGTTAGACAACAGCAAGAGAATATTAGCCGGCCAGACTTTCCCATTAATCAGCAACTCCAAAAAGCAATGACCCGTAACCCCGGAGTTCCGCACGGCGTGTGACCTCGTCCGTGGTCAGACCATTGTAATGACCACACCGAGTCATTTCCTTTTAGGTATTTGACATTTGACCTTTGGCTTCAGTTTTTTTGTACCCCCAAATGCACTGACCCCAAATTATATAATATATAAATGTGCTAATAAATAAGCTTGCTAATTCCAGTTTGTCTGTCAATAAACACTTACTTCCCCGGGGTTACACAATTTGATAGAAAGAAACAGATCTGAATGTTTTTCTTAAAGACCTCCCTTCATGAATTTATTTACTATCTGAATGGGCTTATCGGTGAAGTAAGTGGACCCAAGGGCCAAGTACATTTTAAAACACAACCATAACCGCCCCTGATGAGAGCCGTTTGTGATGTCATTCCGGTCGCTCCTTTGGTAAAATTTCAAAACAATTATTTATTTTTGTTGTGATACCTGGAGATATGATTCAGAATGCATTGAACAAGTGTCCGTAGTCACGCGGTCACTTGGTGAAACAGGACGAAAGCATTGTGGTTAAGTGATGAGAGTGATTCAGTATGACTACACCATTGATTTACAAATGGATTCATAGTGGCTAGCGGCTGGACGGATGGGTCAGTGCGATTCTACCGTTCCGTGTGATTCTACCGGGTCAGTGCGATTCTAACAAAAATTAAGAAGATCGAGACTCATCATTAAGACTGAACTTACTTTGGAGATACGCTTGAGAGCTGGCAATTTGAACTTTACAGTCTGGTCAATTTTAAATACGCTATACCAGGCCTGCACAAAAGACGACCCGCGGGCTGCATGTGTGTCTTTCTTTCTTTTGGCACGCACACGTTTTTTCATCAAGTATTACGGCCCGCCTTACATTTTGATTCGTGCAGGCCTGCATTAAATCATACCCTAGCAGGTCTCCCACTGTCTGGGGGTTCAACTGGTTGGGGGTCCTGCTGGGTGGGTTTTTTGTAGTAAGGGGTACTGCTGGCTCGAGGTTCGAGAGAACAGACCGACGATACTGGTAGAAGGCTAGACGACTTTATGTGGGGGAAATGCCAAATTGTGGCAGTAATATAAGTCCCAGAACCTGCCGTAAAAATAACGGGAAGTGGCGACTGACCGATAGGACGGAAATGAAAAGTGAAACAGCGAATCTTTTAGCTTTGTCTTGTTACCTCAACTAAATAACACAAAAACATTCTTTTTCAAGTATTACCATTGAATTCAATAAATTAACCATTAAAAGCTGTAGATTATAATATATGTCATACATAAAAAAAGTGAACATTTGTCTGTGGATTTGTGGGTTTCTTCCGCATACTTTTTTAATGGATAAATGGATGTTGACCAAACTTGGCACACATATTATTATTATTATTAGTTGTCTTATATAGCGCGGTACCCCAGCCTAGGGCTGGGCTCACCGCGCTGTACATAAAAATATAAGAAAAAGAGACATAATCGTGACAATAAAAAAAAATACATGTATGTAATAATGAACAGCTGTATAAAGACAAACAAAAACATATCCAGAATTATCCACAGTGATTTACTGGGGATTTTGAACTTTAAAAAATATTCCGTTTGGGGCAGGGGGTCGTAGTGAGACAAATAAATAACATTACCAAAATACTCCAAGAATGGATAGATCTAGACCGAACTAAGTACACATACACTTAATACATATTCAAAGACCGATTGTTACTAAACTCATAATATCCACTCCTTTGTGGCCGGGTGGGCCCCATTTCAATGTACGTATATATAAGTTATATAATTAATATCAATAGGCTGAGATAACACTGTAGGTTCTCTGTGAATTGATGGATCTAGGCCTAGGTCCGCATTGAAATATCGGTGGATTTAAAACTAATAGTATCCAATCCATTTAGGGCCAGCCTAGATTTTTTTAGAAAGTTCAATGATTTTAAAAGACTAGATGTATGGCTTTTTTAAAACTATTTTTATCGGACAAATTCTAAGTTTTAACTTCCTATTTATCTGAATGATTTTTATAGAGCCCACTTTCTCGGGCAAACTACAAGGGTACCTTATGGAATGGACCCTTATTGGGACACCTCTTTTAACTTAAATAAAAAATGGTTATAGTTATGGCATTTAATAGTATAATTTTCGTATTTGGTAAACATACCCTTCATAATCCAATAGTGGAACAAGATCCCACCGGGAACGTGATCTATCCGGATCCTACCAGGGAACGGGATCCAACTGAGAAAACACGATCCCATCTGGTAAATGTATCACAACAGAAAATAGATCGAAACATGAATGGGATTTCACGGGGTACGGGTTCCCACCGAGGAACTGGATCCCATCGGTAACGTCATCAAAGCAGCGAACGGAATCTCACCGCGTAAGGTGATTCCACTGAGAACAGGACCCTAACGGTCTCGTTATCCTATCGGATCACACCATGATCGGGATCCCACCATGATCGAAATCCCGACGGTATCGGTACCAGTGAGAACGGGATTCCATCTAGAAACGGTATGCCAATGAAATGGGATCCCATTTGGAAACGGGATTCCATCATAGAACATGATCCTATCTCGGAACGGTATCTCATTGGGGAACGGGAACTCATCTGAGATCGGGATAGCTTTGGGCAAGCAAATGTTGACTAAAGTTATTATACATGAGAAAAAAATATTTTTTTAAAAATTAGATCTTTTTTTTTTTACTTTAGCCATGTGTTTCTTTTTTACAGGATCCTTAATTTAGATTTAGCTGAATGGCTATTGAAAAAAAGCGTATGCTTCAATGGGAAACGCCGGATAAATTGGCTAGTATATAATATGCATGAAGGCGAAAATTTGACTGTATGTCTTTCCGTTTGTTCCGCATACGTTTCTACATGGATTAATTTATCGTGACCAAACATGGCACGCATATCCTTCATTATCCAGAATATAATACTTGGAAGTTTTGAGCTTTACAAAATAATCCTTGCGGGGCTAGGGGCCTCAAAATATTTTTTCCCTGATATGGGCTATATAAATAAAAGTTTAAATATAGGCTAAATTATTGGTGAATGAATCTAGACCAGTCTATGTGAACATAGACTTGATTATCTATATTCAAACACATATGGTAAATTAACTATAATCTCCACTCCTACGTGGCTAAAAGGGGGGGGGGGGCAATTGAATCTAATGGGACCAGGGTGCGAATGGCGGCGCTGCGTGTCCGGGTCCATTTTGACTAATGCTATTCGGATGTCATTTGTGGTAGTTTATTTTAGTTAAACTGAAGAATTAAGTTTACAAACGTATAGTCCATTCAATTATCTTTCATTTGATACATCATTTTGTCTTACAAACCCAACAATAATATTTTTAATAGTTTTTTTTAATCCTAACCTCTCACTTTTGGTACCCGGGTACGAATAGCCACTTCGTAAGAATTAAACGAACTTTTAAAACCATTACGTATAGTTCCAACAAAGGTTAAGCAATGCTAACTCAAGCTATACTAGGTCAATCTATACTAGGTCAAACTATACTAGGTCAAACTATACTAGGTCAATCTATACTAAGTCCAGCAATGCATACTTAAGCTATACCAAGTCTTGAAATAAATATAGTCATCCTCATGACAAGTTGGGGACCTTAAAAAAAATTCAATGAAATCTTTAAATAGAAGTCGTAAATTGCTTATCAATAGCAACTTCTAAGTTTGCTCCTGTGAGCACTCAAGGCGATAGCTGAACTCAGAATCTAAACCTGGAGAGTAGGCAGCCATCTTCCAGCACGTGCGCTATTAACTTTTTCCAACATCAAAGATCTGGGCGAAACCGCACAGCTTTTCCGTGGTCGGAAAATTGGGTCTTAAATCAAGGCTGACCTGACCTTATAGTGTGACCTTTAGAGATGGAGTTTCATGGCTGGAGTCAGAGCGTTCTAATCAAATGTTCAAAAATTAACTTCGATTACGTGGGACTTTTTAAATATTTTATTCCAACACGTCCGATAACTTATCAAGAACTTAAAGATAACTCAAATGAGACTTAAAATATCGGCCATCCTGACTCGATTTTTAACCTCTTCAACACATATGAGTTAACCCATGCAAACCCAATTGTTTCTCCATAAATCTTTCTCTTTAAGTTATTTCTTCATGGGTCCGGATTTGAGATTATTTATTTCTGCGACTACGAGTTTCGTTACTAAATATCTTGTTGTTCTCTAAGCAGATAATCCTACCAAATATTTTTATTACAATCCTAACAAATATCTATAGTACAATCCTACCAAATATTTATATTACAATCCTAACAAATATATTTATTACAATGCTACCAAATATCTTTATTACAATCCTACCAAATATCTTTATTACAACCCTACCAAATATCTATATTATAATCCTATCAAATAGATTTGTTACAATCATACCAAATATCTTTATGACAATCCTATCAAGTATCTTGATTACAATCCTACCAAATATCTGTATTACAATCCTACCAAATATCTTTATTACAATCCTAACAAATATCTTTATGACAATCGTCTAGAAAAGAATTTTGTTCGCCTTCACATTTCTCGGACTAAAACATGACATGGAATATTTGACACATATCTGTTACGTTCTTCACTATTCTAGAGTGTTGGTGCAGTTTTGTCTAGGGCAGGGGTGGCGAACCTTTTTTCTGCCAAGGGTGCTTTGGACAATTATAGCGCCATTCGCGGGCCATAAAAAAATCAGGACCGGCGCCCCAGGGCACACAAAATGTTTACGCCCCCACACACTTTTTATATATTATCCACCCATTACAAATAGAACGTTAACTGGAGAAAATATGATGCAAAGTAATATAAGTTATATCGCCATTATTTTTTTTTTTTGCGATTAGTAAGTATATTAAGATATGTGTTAAGATATGTATTAATATATTTTTTAAATAACAAAATAATCTCGCGGGCCATATACGGATCCCGGATCAGACGTTCCCCACCCCTGGTCTAAAGGATAATTCTGTCCCTGACGTACAGCTGTATAGGGGACTGCAACTTCCTGAAAAAGCAGGGGTTTTTGCCCTTGTTAATCTTTCTCGCCTAGAAATTAGAAAAAAATGTCTCAGATACAAACGTTTTTTCCCCCACAAATTCGCAACGCTACACAGCCGCGTGCCCGATCTACAAGTTCTGCTTTATTTCCTGATACCGGCTGATGCAATTCCCGTAAATATTTCTTAATTTCTTCAACTCGCCAGGTCTCAAATGCTGTTTTCGCCATGTGAGCAGCCATCTTTGTACTTTCTTTGTACTCCCCGGTATGAACGATAACTCTGGGTGACAAGGGAAGTTGCAGTCTCCTATAGAAGGCTCTGTACAGGAATATCTTAAAGAACTGATTTATAAACATGTATCCTTAAAGAACCTGCGGTCTTCAACACAGTCCTTACTGAGAGTTGCCAGTGTGGATGGACACAGAAAGTAGTCATACGGAGTGCGCTCTTTTGAAGCGATAGCGCCAAAATTATGGAACAGTTTGCCTCAACCTTTGAGAGAAATTGAAAAATTTTAAAAACATCATTTAAGACACATTTAAAGACTTTTTTCATTAAATAGATTTAAGAACACCAGAGCGCTGTGAGCATGCTGAAGTGGCATGGATGCAAGCGCTAAAAGTATTCAATCAATCAAAAACTTGCTGTCCATGGTTTATTCATTACGAAAAACTAACGCGCTGTGCGATATCATATTACACAAAATGATATCTCAGTACACACAATGATATTATAGTAAACAAAATGATATCATAGTACACAAAGTCCTAAGAGCAGATAACAACATTGACTAACCCTCCAGTCACTCTCAGAAATACACCACTATCCTTCTGCAAGCTCTGAACCCTACAGAACTTAACACACTGACATGCCTCTACCGATAATTCAACATGCCAACTGCCACCCCGTTATCAAACAGCAGTTGAACTACTCACTAGTTTATTGACCTCTCATAATCCGAATAAACCTAACCGGCCGTCACAAGACCCGACCAATCACAACTGGCCCTCACAAGACCCGACCAATCACAACTGGCCCTCACAAGACCCGACCAATCACAACTGGCCCTCACAAGACCCGACCAATCACAACTGGCCCTCACAAGACCCGACCAATCACAACTGGCCCTCACAAGACCCGACCAATCACAACTGGCCCTCACAAGACCCGACCAATCACAACTGGCCCTCACAAGACCCGACCAATCACAACTGGCCCTCACAAGACCCGACCAATCACAACTGGCCCTCACAAGACCCGACCAATCACAACTGGCCCTCACAAGACCCGACCAATCACAACCGGCCGTCACAAGACCCGACCAATCACAACAGGCCCTCACAAGACCCGACCAATCACAACTGGCCCTCACAAGACCCGACCAATCACAACCGGCCGTCACAAGACCCGACCAATCACAACTGGCCCTCACAAGACCCGACCAATCACAACCGGCCGTCACAAGACCCGACCAATCATAACTGGCCCTCACAAGACCCGACCAATCACAACTGGCCCTCACAAGACCCGACCAATCACAACTGGCCGTCACAAGACCCGACCAATCACAACTGGCCCTCACAAGACCCGACCAATCACAACAGGCCCTCACAAGACCCGACCAATCACAACAGGCCATTACAAAACTAATCCCGAACTCACGATCAACAACTATCCGATACATAACCAATCACGCTCACAAATTGTGAAGTTTTATAATTTAATAAATTACCCAAGATAATTGGTTCCCAATGACTTCATCTTTGTCTTCAATTAAATGATCATTAATTATTGCGTAGACTATATTTGTGATAAATTCTCATGAATTGCTTTATGTTTGTTTGATGACCCAATAAGAAAGAGAGGCCAGAGTCAAGTATTTTAATAGATTACTATTTTAGTGAGAATTTTATAAATATTGTAAATTTGTTGAGGCGAACACAGTGAGATGATTGAGGTGAATACAGTGAGATGATTGAGGGAATACAATGAGATAATTGAGGCGAACACAGTCAGATGATTGAGGGAATACAATGAGATAATTGAGGCGAACACAGTGAGATGATTGAGGCGAACACAGTGAGATGATTGAGGTGAACACAGTGAGATGATTGAGGGAATACAATGAGATAATTGAGGCGAACACAGTGAGATGATTGAGACGAACACAGTCAGATGATTGAGGCGAACACAGTGAGATGATTGAGGTGAATACAGTGAGATGATTGAGGTGAATACAGTGAGATGTTGACCCTTGTTCCAGCCCTCGCGTTTTGCGTGCCACGGCTCGCGATGATACGGGTGTATACGAGATGATTGAGGTGAACACAGTGATATTATTGAGGCGAACACAGTGATATGATTGAGGCGAACACAGTGAGATGATTAAGGCGAGTACATGGAGATGACTGAGGCAAATTTGAAAAGTTGTCCCGTGTCATTTCCAAGAGGAATCAACAAGAAGCTATTACCCCCAAATATATTTTTTTCCCGGGTACATTTTCTCCATTGATTTGAAATGGAGTAGTGCACAGACTACTGAATTAAAAATGGTTTATTGAGTCTATTTACACGGAGATATTAAGGACAACAATAAATGAGCTAATTAAAAAATCCTCAAAAATGACGTATACAAGTCACGTGCACACAAGTTTACACCAGATACTGAGCCACTAGTAACCACTACATATTGGGTGAGTGTTTCTATTACACCAGCTACTGAGCCACTAGTAATCACTACATATTGGGTGAGTATCTCTATTACACCAGCTACTGAGCCACTAGTAATCACTACATGTGAGGTGAGTATTTTAATTACACCAGCTACTGAGCCACTAGTAATCACTACATATGGTGTGAGTGTTTCTATTACACAAGCTACTGAGCCACTAGTAATCACTACATGTGAGGTGAGTATTTTAATTACACCAGCTACTGAGCCAGTAGTAATCACTACATATGAGGTGAGTATTTTAATTACACCAGCTACTGAGCCACTAGTAATCACTACATATGAGGTGAGTATTTTAATTACACCGGCTACTGAGCCACTAGTAATCACTACATATTGGGTGAGTATCTCTATTACACCAGTTACTGAGCCACTAGTAATCACTACATATGAGGTGAGCATTTCAATTACACCAGCTACTGAGCCACTAGTAACCACTACATTTTGGGTGAGTATCTCTATTACACTGGCTGCCGAACCACTGCTGACCACCACAAATCGGTTAAGTTTCTCTATAATTACACTGGACAGATGCAGTGTTGCAAGATGAAAAATGTCTTTGAAAAATATAATTTACCCTTCATTACACCAAGATTTGTATTTTTACTCCCATGAGGAGTAATTTACACCTTCTCGCCGAGCCCGGAGTCTATAAAGATGTTCTGAGTTGATTAGTGATATTGAGAATAGATTATTGGGGTTTTTGCTCTACAGATTATTCTCGTTAGTTTTTTTGAACATTGTGTCCAACTTTCCAAAGTTAACGGTTATTTTAAATAGTAATCACTCCCCTTTACCACCCACGTTAGCCTCCCCCTAACACCCACCTTAACCTCCTCCTAACACCCCTTTTTACCTCGTCTTAACATCCACCTTAACCTCCCCCTTCTTTTAGATCTGAAAATGTGGAAATATTTTCCACCATGGTAGAAATTTGTTCTTCTTCTCATCAACTTTTCTAGAATGTCAAAATTTTGACTATTGTAAACATATATATTTTGGGGTCATTATACGATATAAGCTAGTTGCCTGAAATAATCCGCGATAGTAAAGGGAAGTAATGCGCTTGAAGCAAGCTAGAGTTCACGGGAATAAACAGCCGCGGGCGAACACTAAACATGAGAAAGTCACTTACAGTGGTGTCCCCTTGAAAGTCTATTTCGTCAAAACATCAACATTTTTTAGACGCTGCTACCCCAGTGAAGGATTGGGGGGAGGGGGGGAGAGGGTAAAGGGGGATGGAAGGGAACCCGAGCCACTTGAGCGACAGCGAAATCTCGTAGCCTGGATGTTGATGCCGAGGGCTGGGAAATCCAAGACTGTTAACCTCTGTGCTTGTTCTATGTACATGGGTGAACTATTTTATCCAGACCCAGAGCGGAGCGCCTCCTTTAACTTTCTCCTCTCATCCAGAAAGTAGTTCCTCCGATTTCACTCTCCCTCCTTCCAGTGCAGTATCGTACCTCCGATGGCTCTCCCTTCCCCCCTTTTCCCCCACATCTCTCGGCCACACATAACTATAGATGTAAATATTGGGTCTGCAAGATCTCCGGTGTTAAATCTCCGAAACGTTTGCCAGAACTCTAAAAAAAAACTCGAATGTCTGGCTATAAATTATACACAACAAAGAATTGCAACTTTGCTTATTTTTACCATTCCCAAGTTTTACGTCTGCGGCTTCTATTTGATTTCCAACGTTAAATTTAAGGACATTCTAGGCGCCTCCAAAATGACAAAGTTTTATTTTTGAATCGAAGGTTGAATTGAGACCCGAATTCCTGATGTGGGTTGTGGGTTGTGTAACAAGATCAAGAGCTCAACCTAAAACAATTATCCTAGACTTACCAATATCATCAGTTGTATAGTGTTGAGAGAGCCGTCTCAATTTTAAAAACAGAAAATAAAGAAGAAAAGATATTAAAAATCAGCTTTTAGGCAACCCGTTTATGCATTAATGAGAGGGAGAGAGAGAGATAGATAGAGAGAGAAAGAGAGACAGAGATAGAGAGCGAGAGAGAGATTATAAATATATATGGAGAGCAAATGAGAAAGAGAACAAATAATGAGAATTTGACGTACAGATCAAACTATTGCATTAAATAATGTACCAGAAAGTTCCGAGCTAATAGTAATTGAATTGCTTTAACATTCATTTGTTTGTCTGATCATTTGCTCTCATTTAGTTGACGGTTGAAAAGTTTTGCAAACAGTTAAAGGCCAATATTAGTGGAGAACCTCGCGCCCCCCCCCCCCCACCCCAATTCCGTATACATCATTTCTTGAAATGCGCTGCAGAAGATAAAATGATTTAAACCTTGCCCCCCCTCCCCACCCCACCCCTAAACCAAGCTGCCACCATCTTCAAGACAGGTTTGGGGGTAGACGACACAACTTCTCGTGGAATGAGCATCCAGACACGCATGGCATAAAAATACACCCGTATCATCGCGAGCCGTGGCACGCAAAACGCGAGGGCTGGAACAAGGGCCAAGTGTGAGTGCCATGTCGTCTGAAGGAAAAGGATTAGTTTTGGCTGCGTGCGTAATTTTGCTGACCAACCCCTCGTCTATTGCTTGCACGTGCAGGGACCGCTCAGTGTTGGAGATACAGGTCCCTCGTCAGGCCTCGCGTGTTTCGATGTTCTAAGGAATCGCTGTTATCGATAGTTGCACGGGGGCTTCAACAGCCGCACGTGCTAAGTGCCCGAGACTTAAAACTCGTGGATATGACCCGAGAGCCCTTAAAACTTAGGAGATTGACTTGAGAAAGAGTTTCACGTTTCACATTCCTACGAAATTGGATTTTTTTTTTTTTTGCCTTTAAAGACTTAATCTGAGTTGTGACAAACACAGTCCGTGCTAAATTCCCTTATTGGTGATGCGTATACTATTGTTATTGTTAATACATCTAAGTTTTTCCGACCTGTTATCCAAATCAGTGCGTGAAATAAAATGAAGATCAACCTTGACCTTTAGGACCAGAACGTTTTTAAAAGAATATCTCATGAATTTTAATTGTTTGTCAAAGTCAATGTTTCTGCTTCGCACTGCTGCAGTGAGTGGTCAATACTGAGAGGAGTTAAGCCAGTGAGTGGACACACATTATGGTGCTCATATGTCATCAAGACTTGGATTCAGTAAATAAAGACAAAAGTTATCAAACAGGTAGGACGCATTTGAGAGTTACGCTATTAGAGTATTCAAGATTAGATATCACTTAGAAGACAAATACCCCAAGATTGTCTTTCATATAGAAGACAAATACCCCAAGATTGTCTTTCATATAGAAGACAAATACCCCAAGATTGTCTTTCATATAGAAGAAAATCTCCCGAACGGTAAAGTGAAATTAGAATATAGATGTTATTTCCCAAGTTCTTTCAAATGTATTCAAATTTAATGCACAACTGGTTATCTAATGAAACGACAAATCTAAACGTACAGTAGCGCCGGATTGAATTGTGTTCATTTTTGTTATGATAAATTATTTGTGACCCCGATTTCGTTCATGAGCATTTCTCCGCTTATGTTCATGAACCGTAATGACGTCTTATAAAATAAAGCTTGTCATATTTGAATTGTCGCAAGTGAAGCAGACGGATATAAAATACGGTTTGATAGTATCTATAATGTACGTTGATAAAATATTTCTTCTATCAATTCACCATTCTTTCAATGCTTAAAATCATCTATAGTTAGAATGAAGCAATCGATGTAAATAATACAATGATGGATTCAAAACAAAATGCAAATTCTGTAAAAACAAATTACTGTCAATACAATGGTTTGATATTGTCCGTTCATGTACTATATACACTATACTGCTATTACAATGGTTTGATATTTTCTTATCATGTACCACTTTCTTGTTTGTGCAATGGTTTGATATGATATTTTCCTATCGTGCTATATCCACCATCCTGTTAGTACAATGGTTTGCTCTTTTCCCATCATGTGCTATGAAATATCGTGTTCGTAAAATGGTTTGATATTTTTTCTATAATGTACTGTTCACTATCCTCTAAGTAAAATGGTTTCATACTTATCTTTCATGTTATGTATCTCAACACACACCGAGAATGTAAACCAATTTCCTACAAGTGGTTTATTCAAAATGTGGCTTTATCTTCCAGAACATTGTGATAAGTCTACAAATATTTTGGGAACGTATCTGGTCACTGCTTATGTATTTATAAGATTTTAAAATATTTTTGGGGGGCCTATTCTTAAATTATCATTTCAAACCTGGTGGTCTTATTTAAAGGATAATAATTGACGGTCTGCGTTGTCTTGTTTTCTGATGAAGGCTCTAAGCCGAAACGTCCAAGTCTTTTGTCCTGACTATGAATTCAAGTTTAGCATAACTTTTTCTTATATTATTTGGTCTTCTTTACTGGTGTATTTTTCTTTAGAAGAACATATTACTTAAACCATCTCAAAACTCATTTGTGTGTAATGTATTTCAGGTTTGGCGATGATCTCTGAACGACCTTCACCTTCCAACAAGGACCTAAATGACAACAATCATCTCGACAGCAAGGGGAATGTCGCCAACTCTAGACTTGACTCAAGTGCTCTATCCCCTGTTACTAGTCCGTCGAGCTCGTTGGCCGACCTGTCCACGGACGGCGAAGTGGACACTTTCCATTCTGACCAACAAAATCACTTCCAAAACAATTTTCATGGACAGATTTTCCACCAACAGCCATATTGTCAAAAATCAGAAACTTATTTCAGTTCAACTCAATTGAACACAGAAGATAAAAGATTACCCAGGAAAAGACCTTTCACGTTATTAGCAGACGACGGAGCAGTAACAGACTCAAAATTTGAACTATGTGAAAACATGAGCCCAAACTACCTGCATCAGGATAACCCATCACATGACCAGTCACGTGAGCGGAAGTCATCAGAAAGCCGTGATTCCATATCATCGAAAGAGGGGAGCAGTCGGAAAAAGGTGAAAAAACAAGTCCAGTCCATAGAGGACCTCCAGAATCAGCGAGTGCTGGCCAATGTCCGAGAGCGTCAAAGGACACAATCTCTCAACGAAGCCTTCGCCCAGCTGCGCAAAATCATTCCAACACTTCCGTCAGACAAACTGAGCAAGATCCAAACACTGAAGCTAGCGTCCCGTTACATTGACTTCCTGTACCAGGTTCTGCGGACTGACGAGCAGGACTCTAAGCTGTCCAGTAGCTGTAGCTATGTGGCTAGCGAACGGCTCAGCTACGCTTTCAGCGTGTGGAGAATGGAGGGGGCCTGGTCAACTCTTGGACACTAACAAAGATGTTCCATTCTATCATTTTTTTTTTGGTGAGTATTTGTTCGGACAAAGTGTCAGCGATTATGATGAGTGTGTCTTGTGTAATCGTCCCTTCCATTGCCCCCCCCCCCCCCCCCCCGCATCACACACACTACCATGAGATGAGTTATTTTAGATCTTATGTTTCATCGCCTTGAGCTACCTTTAGATTTATTTTTGTCAAGAACGTAATGGATTTGTACGTGAAAGTCGGGACAAGTGGTTGTTGACATAGACTATGAATACGTGTTATGTGCCGTGGCAGTTAACTTCCATTGTCTCAGTTAATGTCCAGGGGCTCAGTTAACGTCTAGGGAATCAGTTGACATCCAGAGACTCGGTGAACGTCCAGGGACTCAGTTAACGTCCAGGGACTCAGTGAACGTCCAGGTACTCAGTTAACGTCCAGGGACTCAGTTAACGTCCAGGGACTCAGTTAACATCCGGGGCCTATCCTAACACTTCAGTGTCCTTTTTTGCACCAACTAATATTTTCGTCTCCAGTCTTCTCATTTCCCAAGCCGACTTCCCCATGTTTCCCCACCCACACACGCGAGTTCCCCTAAACACCACCTCTACAGTCCACCACACAACACCCCAGCACCCCACCTTCCTGCTACATTATTAATTTGACCCACACATCCACCCAGCTGCAATGACCCACCTTTAATTTAGATAGATTTAACAGCCCTTCCAAGAGATAAGGCACTTCCGACCGACCACAGAATTAGCACTTTTTTTACCCGTTTACCTGATGCCCTAATCACCAACTACAAAATGCCATGACCCATAAATCACCTTTCCTGTTAACCCGTCTCCCCCCAAAACCACCCCCCCCTTAAACCACACACCCCCCCCAACCGCCATCGGTCTCGTTAGATACATAAATAATAGGCCTGGACAATTATTTAGACTTTCAAATCCTACAATTTTCCTATTTGTATTTTTCTCAGTGAAACATATCATAGACACTTGGATTTCTTTCCAAAACTCTGTAAGTGAATACAAGACTTATTATTTCCGTTAGTTAATTTTAGCAGAACTGGAACAGTTCCTAGATGGCTTTATATAATCAACAATGGAAAAATTAGAAAAAATTTTTATTTCGCATTTATTTTCTTTCTTTTTTTTTTTCCTGATAGTTATGAATTTTAAGTTTGAGTCATAGAGGTTTAACTTAACCTCCGAAACAAACTTCAGATCTAAGGTGTCTGTGTTGTAGATGTATATATTTGTATTTGCAGCTAGCCTCATTAATAATATTAATGCGCTGCTGTAACTGTATTTTTGCCTTCTTTAACCGTCTCAACGGTAACACTTTTCATGATGTTATTTGAATAAATAAAAATAATAAGTAAAAACGGTGAAAATAATTTGATATTTAGTCAACTTGTTCGAGGCGTTTCATATTTTGTAATGTTGTGTTCATAGACTAGAATAATGGCCAACCGTTCAATGTTGTGTTCAAAGACTAAAATAATGGCCAACCGTTCAATGTTGTGTTCACAGACTAAAATAATGGCCAACCGTTCAATGTTGTGTTCACAGACTAAAATAATGGCCAACCGTTCAATGTTGTGTTCATAGACTAAAATAATGGCCAACCGTTCAATGTTGTGTTCATTGACTAAAATAATGGCCACCTATTTTATGTTGTGTTCATTCGTTAAATTAATGTCTTTTTTTTAAGGTTAAGATCTTTGCTTTATAAAAACTGTCTTTTATTCATTCGATCAACACGATTTTATCATTTAAAAAAAGAAAACATTTCAAAAAATACAAAAAACAAAATTAATGTTAAACAGTATAAGCGAGAAAACCCAACCTTTTTCAAGCGATAAATTATCTTGTGTGTTTAATTACCTCCCATCATTCTTCAAAGGATTTTGAAAAAAAAATATTTAAATGAAAGAAGAACGAAGTGTGTAAATTATGCAAAGTACAAGTCAGATAAACAGTCTCGCTTACTCCCTGCCTTACACTTTGAAAACATTAAAATTTAGTGAAGCCTTCTTTAATCCCTCTAACCACATCTTCCCCTCCATCCCCGTTACCCTCCCCCCCCCCCCTTTTTTTTTCTCCTAACGTTCGACGCTCCTTATGTCATTACCAATTAAAACTTCCGGTTGGCCTGATTAATGATGACAAGCAGAAACGAAACTGTCTGCTGCCGCCCGGAAACATAAAAAGGCAATCTTCGAGGCTTTCAAAATGTGGATAAAAACAAACGAGCGCGCCGAAGGAGAATTGGATGTTTGAACATTAAACACAAGTGAACGCTGGTGTTGTGTTGCTACAGCCACGATTGTTGGTCTACGCTGTGTTTAGTTGTTGGTGTTCGTTGGCCTACGGTGTGTTTAGTTGTTGGTGTTCGTTGGCCTACGGTGTGTTTAGTTGTTGGTGTTCGTTGGCCTACGGTGTGTTTAGTTGTTGGTGTTCGTTGGCCTACGGTGTGTTTAGTTGTTGGTGTTCGTTGGCCTACGGTGTGTTTAGTTGTTGGTGTTCGTTGGCCTACGGTGTGTTTAGTTGTTGGTGTTCGTTGGCCTACGGTGTGTTTAGTTGTTGGTGTTCGTTGGCCTACGGTGTGTTGTCTGTTTGGTATACCTTAAAAAAAAAAAATGTTCATGTTTATACAGTTGAACTCGGCTCGTGGTTGGAGGTCTGTGGTACCGCCAAAAAAAATAAAAAGGGATCAACTGAAAACTGCCTTTTCCATTCATAATACAGATGTTTGAATGCACAATACAGATGTTTGAATGCACAATACAGATGTTTGAATGCACGCAAGGTTAAAATTTGTGAACTGTTAATTAACGATTCATTATTACTCTGTTAGAAAAACACATATTATTCTCTATGTATGTATGTATGTGTGGCTGTAACGCTATGTTCAATATGCGCGCAAAATAAAACTCCCCGGAGTTAACACTCATATTGTCCCCGCCATTGTGATCCGGGTTATTTGTAATAAATTATAATCGACAAGCTAAATCCCGCCACAACATGGCGGCCACAATGCAAGAACTTCCATCTACTAAAGTACTTAACAAAACATGCAATCAAGTAAAGCACTTTATCAGACTCCCCAGTTAGTGCTACCCCCCCCCCCCACTCCGGCCCCTACAGCGGTACGCCACCGCCCATGAATTATATTAATATTCTAATATCCTGCAACCCACTTTTAGACGTCAGATTTACTGCAACAACTATATCATTAGATGGCAGATTTACTGCACCAACTATATCATTAGATGGCAGATTTACTGCACCAACTATATCATTAGATGGCAGATTTACTGCACCAACTATATCATTAGATGGCAGATTTACTGCACCAACTATATCATTAGATGGCAGATTTACTGCACCAACTATATCATTAGATGGCAGATTTACTGCACCAACTATATCATTAGATGGCAGATTTACTGCACCAACTATATCATTAGATGGCAGATTTACTGCACCAACTATATCATTAGATGGCAGATTTACTGCACCAACTATATCATTAGATGGCAGATTTACTGCACCAACTATATCATTAGATGGCAGATTTACTGCACCAACTATATCATTAGATGGCAGATTTACTGCACCAACTATATCATTAGATGGCAGATTTACTACACCAACTATATCATTAGATGGCAGATTTACTGCACCAACTATATCATTAGACGGCAGATTTACTGCACCAACTATATCATTAGACGGCAGATTTACTGCACCAACTATATCATTAGATGGCAGATTTACTGCACCAACTATATCATTAGAAGGCAGATTTACTGCACCAACTATATCATTAGATGGCAGATTTACTGCACCAACTATATCATTAGATGGCAGATTTACTGCACCAACTATATCATTAGATGGCAGATTTACTGCACCAACTATATCATTGGATGGCAGATTTACTGCACCAACTATATCATAAGATGGCAGATTTACTGCACCAACTATATCATTAGATGGCAGATTTACTGCACCAACTATATCATTAGATGGCAGATTTACTGCACCAACTATATCATTAGATGGCAGATTTACTGCACCAACTATATCATTGGATGGCAGATTTACTGCACCAACTATATCATTAGATGGCAGATTTACTGCACCAACTATATCATTAGATGGCAGATTTACTGCACCAACTATATCATTAGATGGCAGATTTACTGCACTAACTATATCATTAGATGGCAGATTTACTGCACCAACTATATCATTAGATGGCAGATTTACTGCACCAACTATATCATTAGATGGCAGATTTACTGCACCAACTATATCATTAGATGGCAGATTTACTGCACCAACTATATCATTAGATGGCAGATTTACTGCACCAACTATATCATTAGATGGCAGATTTACTGCACCAACTATATCATTAGATGGCAGATTTACTGCACCAACTATATCATTAGATGGCAGATTTACTGCACCAACTATATCATTAGATGGCAGATTTACTGCACCAACTATATCATTAGATGGCAGATTTACTGCACCAACTATATCAGAAAAACAAAGAAAATATTACGCACCAAACGCACTCGCGCTGTTTTTAAGAATCTCACGTAGCACAACTATCTGTAATATATTTCGTGAAATCAGCGCCATCTATTGTTGTTAGTGACATTGTTACATAGAAAATTATGTAATTGATGGGATAAAATACATACAAACAAATGTTGCATATATTCCTCACGTGATTCCTGTCAAAATGATATTTGATACAGTTTACGTTTCTTATCCCATGTCAACATAACAAAATACTTGATTAGACACTCGATTGAAAAATAATTCGTTGATAGATAACTGATACATAGACTGCTGTTAGGTAACTGATTTCGAAGGCAGAAAATCGATAGGTAACTGATATTGGAGGCGGAAAATTGAGGTAACTGATATTGGAGGCGGAAAATTGAGGTAACTGATATTTGAGGCGGAAAATTGAGGTAATTGATATTGGCGGCAGACAAGTGATAAGTAACTGATATTGGCGGCAGACAAGTGATAGGTAACTGATATTGGCGGCAGACAAGTGATAGGTAACTGATATTGGAGAAAGAAAAGTGATAGGTAACTGATATTGAAGACAAGTGATAGGTAACTGATATTGGAGAAAAACAAGTGATAGGTAACTGATATTGGAGGAAACAAGTGATAGGTAACTGATATTGGAGGAAACATGTGATAGGTAACTGATATTGGAGGAAACAAGTGATAGGTAACGGATATTGGAGGAAGACAAGTGATAGGTAACTGATATTGGAGGAAGACACGTGATAGGTAACTGATATTGGCGGCAGACAAGTGATAGGTAACTGATATTGGAGGAAACAAGTGATAGGTAACTGAAATTGGAGAAAGACAAGTGATAGGTAACTTATATTGGCGGCAGACAAGTGATAGGTAACTGATATTGGCGGCAGACAAGTGATAGGTAACTGATATTGGAGGAAACAAGTGATAGGTAACTGATATTGGCGGCAGACAAGTGATAGGTAACTGATATTGGCGGCAGACAAGTGATAGGTAACTGATATTGGCGGCAGACAAGTGATAGGTAACTGATATTGGAGGAAACAAGTGATAGGTAACTGATATTGGAGGAAACAAGTGATAGGTAACTGATATTGGAGGAAAACAAGTGATAGGTAACTGATATTGGAGGAAACAAGTGATAGGTAACTGATATTGGAGGAAACAAGTGATAGGTTACTGATCTAGACGGCAACGTTAGTGTGCGTGTTAACGGCTTTCTTACGTCACCGTGCCGAATGGATTAAAATACGGGAAACAAGGTTTGAAAGCTACAGAATTTATTTATTCTTAGAGTATGGTAGCCCGAAATAGGAAAAGAAAATGGATACTGTCTTCTAACATACATACAGTATGGGTTATTGACAGCATGACATAACATAAGTATATATAACAGGCAATAAACAAGTTGGATAACTCTGGATAGCCAATGTTTTACGGGTTATCCAAAGTAAGCATGAGAATATTCATGTTCGCAAACATTCAGAATCTATTTTGAGCACGGACACCTCCGAGCTACTCTATGCGTGAGCTAACCTACAATTCTAGATACTCGGCTACTACAGGTACAAAGTCGAACACGTGGTACTTATGTCAGTTTACATTATATGTACTATACTAACATAGTTGTTAGGTGTATATAAGCGCAGACGCGAGGGTATGTGTAAGACTTAAGCGCCAAGCAGTACGTTTAGCTCCAGCACTACAATGTCTAATTGAAGGGCTGAGTAGAAAAAGTACTTAAGTTACAATTTTCCTAAAATGAGTTAAGACAGGCATTATATTTAATTTACTTCCCCTGAATCATTCCTGTAAATATCATTCATGAAAAATGTCCACAAGTGTTTGATACAGAGTTACCTCGAGCAGATTTTAATGTATCTAAATAAGAATTTAAAAATTTTAAACTCATTTTTCTCAAAACTTCAAATATACACTTAAGTACTTTTTCTACTCGGCCCTTCAATTGTTAGTTGGATACTGGTATACACGCTTAGTCTCTTTGGGACTTAACGCACTTCAGTATGTGTAACTAGAGCACGATATAAATCATGGCTGTATACGCATGCACACGTTGAGTCTATGAAAGACGTTTTGAATATGACGAGATTATTTTATGGGGTAATTCAATGAACTCGATAAATAATTAATTTTTAAAAAAGCTACTTACTATTATAAATAATGAATAGGAATCGCCCATGCCAAACACCTACTCAAGTTTACTCTATATAAAATTAGGATAGAACAATGCGCATGACTACCTACGGAACGGTTACATACGACCTGTTGTAGCCTGGGTTTTACCCGAGCTATCATAGTTGACTGAGCTTTACATCATGTACCTCATTGTTGACTGAGGTTTTTAACAAACTTTAAATCACACAATTGGCAAATTTTTTAAAACAAAAAGCATTTTAAAAAACACAGAATGTAAAGAAAGTGTTTTAATAATTTATTAAATAGAGCATATTTAGGCTAACGATTTCTGGAAGACGGATTTAATCCTTATGTTTATGTTGGTGTTGCTTAGATTTAATCCTTATGTTTATGTTGGTGTTGCTTAGATTTTGTTGCTTCAAATGTTATTTTTAAAAACCTAAATTTGTGTTTTAGAGTCAAATTAGTGTATGCTCCATGAATATTCCAGTTATGTTCCATGAGTAATTAATTTCCATGTTATAACTGTTTTCGACTTGGGACTTTTATTTTAAAACACTTTAATTTTATATAAACTTTGTTATCTTTTGAGTACGTAGCGTCTTAAAAATGAATCACAGCTTGTAGAAAAATAAAAAGCTAATTTTACAACCCACCCCCTTTTCTTTTTTCAAAAAATTTTACGTGACATTTCAGGGATAACTCCAGTAACACCGGGGGGGGGGAAGACAACTAGCAAATCTTTCAATCTCTTAAACTCCAAAACATCCATGCCAAGCAATCATGCCAGAAGATCTCGTTTTTAACTTTTTAAGTTTAGTTCTCTAGTTGATCCAACATTGGATCCAACAGTGGTCCTCTGGTTTCTCTTAAATATATCATAACTAATTTGGAGTTCAATGAAACAAATCTTCATCAATAGATCATCTCATGGAGATCAATATTTTGACCAAAAGTAGTGTTGTGGTTTAATGAATGAACGCACTTAGTTCACAAGATGGCGCTGTGGTTAGGTTATCTTGCGATCATAAGTATTTGAATAGGACATACGTTACAACGTATCTCTGATTTCATCTTTAAAGGGGCCCATTTAAGTGACCTACTTTTTAAGAAAAAAAGCGCTAAGCATATAACGGATGTTACGATAGTGTGGGAAAAGTCGTAAATAAGTTACACATTATAAGATGTGGAGAAAAGTAGTAAATAAGTCACACATTATAAGATGTGGCAAAAGTCATAAATAAGTTACACATTATAAGATGTGGGAAAAGTCGTAAATAAGTTACACATCATAAGGTGTGGGAAAAGTCATAAATAAGTTACACATTATAAGATGTGGGAAAAGTCGTAAATAAGTTACACATAATAAGATGTGGGAAAAGTCGTAAATAAGTTACACATAATAAGATGTGGGAAAAGTCGTAAATAAGTTACACATAATAAGATGTGGGAAAAGTCGTAAATAAGTTACACATCATAAGATGTGGGAAAAGTCGTAAATAAGTTACACATTATAAGAATAATCTCTTTGTGGCCAACAAAACCCCATATTTTATGAGCACATATTCCCAGAATATGTTGTTGTACCACAGAGCTTCTTAATTATTATCAGAATATTTATCTACTTATTTATAATATATTATTTATTTTGAAGACCTTCAGTTTTTAAATAATAATAATAATAATAACGTCAACAATTATTGCCAGAAGGCTTAAGACCAACGAATCACTGGCGCAGAAAAAAAAAAGGGGGGGGGGGGAGAGGTGGGGCGGAATTTTCGGCCTACTGCAGATATTTTTTTTCGTGTAAAAAAGGCGACAAAAAATCTTTGCCCGCCCCGGGTGGCACTAACCCTAACAACGCCCCCGCTACGAATTACACGTAAGTTTAAAACAGGCGCTGTTTCTACACGCCTACATGACGTCATAAGTCAGAGTCGGTGTCATATAGTTGGAGTCGGAACTGCAATTAGCGTCTCACCCCGCATCATTTGTTTAGACTAGAAGAGCCCTACTTAAAGTGTGTTTTGATAGGATCTACTAGCGTTCATTGTGGTCTCATACATATATTGCGCTTCAAATGTATTCATATAAAATCTGAAAATCATGGTAACACATCAGTGCTTGCTAATCTACAAATTAGTGATAACATTGTAAGTCTCTGAGGTCACTGGGATCACTGAGGTCACTGAGAAAACTACTTATAACTACGAATGTTTACAAAGTAGGTTAGCAATATACGCTCATTTCCCCTCATGTACCCGGGGCCATCGGAAGACAGGGGGCATGGGAAGATAGGGGCATCAGAAGACAGGGGACATGGGAAAATAGGGGCATCAGAAGACAGGGGGCATCATTAAACAGGGAGACCACTGCATGGACGGGGGATCACTGTATTAGAGAAACACAGCCGCGGCCAACCAGCCGTTAAGCAACAATTGCCCACCCCGTCTCTGCTATTGAGCTCTTGTCCTGGCAAAGCGATTTGCCTGTGGGGGTCTTATCTCTCGTCAAGTCTCGGCGAAACTGGTCGTACACAAAACAAACACACATTGGTTATTTTACCTTCTTTTCCCCATTACTCACTAACATTGCAGTGGCCCCAGGGCGCTGAATGAATTTAGTGGGGCGTCAAACATCCGATTGATATCGAGAGCACACAGAGCCTGGGTGAGCCGCTCAGCGGTTCAATCTAGTCTTAGTAAATATCCTATAAGTCAAGATGAATATCTTTAACGGCCAATGCTTTCTATCCATTAATTACGGATTGCGGATTACCACAAACGCATTATTTTTGTAGTTCACTTCGAATCCTACTAAAAACACCAAGCAACACTTGATAAGTTCACATATTTTTTTTATTAGTAAGGCTATGACTTGACAAAATATTGCAAACATAACCACGCATGTAGTGAACGTGTTGTGAACAACCAAACCACCCCCCCCCCCCCCCTCTCATTGTCCTCAAAATGGTCACATGATTCTAAATAGTGCGAGGTGACTGAATGGAAATGACTTTCAACAAAAAAAAATTGAGGATTTAAAATTCCCGCGTTTTTCGTGTTGTTGTTTGTGAAGAGAAAGACAACAGGCGCTGACTAGAACCACAGTTTAATGCGTCTGCTGATTTCAACGACAGATTAGGGGTTGCCCTTCCCTTAAGCACTGTGGAAAATAAGGCAAATATCCCACGCTGAGAAAGACCGCCACAGCCACGCTCAATTGTGTGTGTATACCACAGCCACGCTCACCACGCTCAATTGTGCGTGTATACCAGCCAGACTCCGAAAAAATCACCTGTTGTTTTTTTTGGTTTTCACTGGCGATGACAACACTAACGCGCTGGCCAATTGTTGGACGCTGACGTGTTATGTTACTGGATCTGTTTAGTTAGAAGCAGATCGGCCCCCACGATTTCCCACGGGCCTCTCTGGAACCAGCGGCACCTGGCCTTGACAGTAACTTGTGGCTATTTATAAACCCCATAGTGGAATAGCACAAGACGAAGACACCAAAACTGACCTTTTTCCGGAAACAGAATTTCTCAACTCTTTTATCATTGATTTATTTGGCCTTGTAAAGGGAATGATATTAAATGTTGATCTCATATGATATTAAATGTAATATAATATGAAATTACATGTAGTTCTAATATGATATTACATGGAGTTCTTATTATCACTGACTCTTCTATACATGTTAATTGTATCGGTTCTGTCAGTATCACAAATTAATGTGAATATTTATACTAACTTAAAGACAAAGCAAACGCTACCTTGAAGTGTGGCATGATGGTAGTGTGGCGTGATGGTAGTGTGGCATGATGGTAGTGTGGCATGATGGTAGTGTGGCGTGATGGTAGTGCGGCATGATGGTAGTGCGGCATGATGATAGTGTGGCGTGACGGTAGTGCGGTATGATGGTAGTGTGGCATGATGGTAGTGTGGCGTGATGGTAGTGTGGCATGATGGTAGTGCGGCATGATGATAGTGCGGCATGATGATAGTGTGGCGTGACGGTAGTGCGGTATGATGGTAGTGTGGCATGTTGGTAGTGCGGCATTATGGTAGTGTGGCATGATGGTAGTGCTGCATTATGGTATTGTGGCATGATGGTAGTGTGGCATGATGGTAGTGTGGCATGATGGTAGTGCTGCATTATGGTATTTTGGCATGATGGTAGTGTGGCATGATGGTAGTGTGGCATGATGGTAGTGCTGCATTATGGTATTTTGGCATGATGGTAGTGTGGCATGATGGTATTTTGGCATGATGGTAGTGTGGCATGATGGTAGTGTGGCATTATGGTAGGTGTTCTTCGAAAAAAATGTCTAAAGTCCATACATTTAATGCTATAAAGATTCCACACATTATAAAGAATTTTATTGGTACCAAAAATATATGCTTGTGAGCCTTAGTTAGCCGACTTTTGCTCTACAAATCAAACCACGGTATTCATTCTTTCTTTCTATTCATCTCCACATTTGATGTTCCAGATAGACACCAGTAGTTGATAGATTTCTTCCTTAAATCTCGAAACAAACAAATGGTTATATTTGACATAGGATATTTCTACCACCACAGTTTCAATGGATAAAGAAATCCATAATTGAGTTGGCAGACGAGCGTATCCACTTCCATACCTGATAAACCTATCTTGATGACACGTCAGACCTTATGATACTCGCTGGCGAAGTTATCTTGATATCAAGTCATCTCTTGTCGCCTCCCTTCAGGAACAAATCTAGTTGACGTGTTGTGCCTGATTTCAAACTCTACCCAGCGGTTTTCGTATTGTGACGTATGTATCACTAACTACATTTAAATCAGTGCACACAGTGGCGTAGCGAGCTTAACTCGCGCCCGTGGCACAATACTTTTTAGCGCCCCCCCCCATTCGAAAACCATACAATATTATAGTAAAATATACCATTTGTCGCCCCTTTGTGATTAGCGCCCGGGGCATGATGCCCCCCTTTCCCCCCCCCTCACTACGCCACTGAGTTCACATCTAATGCATGCACTCAATTATATTTTATAATATTTTATTGATAATTTTTTTGTGTTTGTTTTTAAGTTGCTCAAATCTGATCAATTTAAAAGTAATCGATATTCGAAAAAAAGTATTTTCTTACAAAAATGGTTTTGAATAATTTTATATTTATAATTTAAATGAAACAATTAGACCTACGCATAATGTATTTCAAATTGAATTGTAAAAAACACAATACTAACTTAAATATGCTTTAATTTTTAATGATTTGGCGAAAACATTGGGTCAGATCAGTGGCGTAGTGAGGGGGGCATCATGCCCCGGGCGCTACTCACAAAGGGGAACCAAATGGTATATTTTACTTTAATATTGTATGGTTTTCGAATAGAGGGGGGCGCTAAAAAGGTATTTGGGGGGCGCTAAAAAGGTATTGTGCCCCGGGCGCGAGTTAAGCTCGCTACGCCACTGGGTCAGATGAAGTAATGGCCTGTCATTGAATAGCATGCATGAATTGTTTGTAGCAAATTTTGAACAAGTCCCATAACTCACAAAAATAGATGACGTCATATTTACAAGTTTCTGCCATGTCGCCAGAACTAAGGTTCACTTACCAACGGCCCAAGGTTCACTTACCAACGGCCCAAGGTTCACCTACCAACGGCCCAAGGTTCACCTACCAACGGCCTAAGGTTCACCTACCAACGGCCTAATGGTAACCTACCAACGGCCTAAGGTTCACATACCAGCGGCCTAAGTTCACCTACCAACGGCCTAAGGTTCACCTACAAACGGCCTAAGGTTCACCTACCAAACGGCCTAAGGTTCACCTACCAAAGGCTCAAGGTTCACCTACAAACGACCTAAAGTTCACCTACCAACGGCTAAAGGTTCACCTACCAACGACCCAAGGTTCACCTACCAACGGCCTGAGGTTCACCTACCAAAGGATCAAGGTTCACCAACAAACGGCCTAAGGTTCACCTACCAACGGCCCAAGGTTCACCTACCAACGGCCCAAGGTTCACCTACAAACGGCCTAAGGTTCACCTACAAACGGCCTAAGGTTCACCTACCAACGGCACAAGGTTCACCTACAAACGGCCTAAGGTTCACCTACAAACGGCCCAAGGTTCACCTACCAGCGGCCCAAGGTTCACCTACCAAAGGCTCAAGGTTCACCTACCAAAGGCTCAAGGTTCACCTACCAGCGGCCTGTCATCCATAAACATGCGGCTCCGCCTGCGGAGATTGAGAAACGCGGGGGTCCGGGGATGTGGTGTCTAGGCACCTGATGACTAGTGAAAAGTAAACCTATCCTGGCACGAAGCATCTACCGCGGTATTTACGATGACTTGTACCGAATTGCTAACGAATGAGTTACATAATTAAGTATGAAGTTGATGTCTGCTCGCCCCGACATGGCATCCTCGCGGCCTACTCGACTCGTGTTGTGACACAAAACTCATGTTTAATACACTTTTACTAATCTCCCCCTTTTTCTAGTAACTTTCTCTCCCGTTACCCCCAAAAAACAAAATGATCTAATTTGTGCCGCACGGGTTATTCCTGATGCCACCTAATTGTGCCGCCTCTGCCTCGCCTAGAATTATTGAAGGCGGATCTCACCAAGAAGCAAGGGGGTGGGGAGTGGGAGGGGGGAGTGTGAGGGGGGGGTAGTTTTATACTCCGGGTTAGCGTAACAGACTGAATCTAGGGCCGAGTTACTGGTCAAGACAGATGATGAAACAAAATTATACGTTACAGCATCGCTAAGACATCAGGAACAGTTGTTTTCTATTTAAATCTCCTCTGTGGGTCTACACATTATTTACATTGATGATTTTAAAAACATATTATTCCAGTGCAGAGGATGCTGCAAAATATCCAGTTAAACAAAAGAATGGCGCTACAAAAACAAAGATAGTGTTTGATCATAGAACTAAAACAAAGATAGTGTTTGATCATAGAACTAAAACAAAGATGGTGTTTGATCATAGAACTAAAACAAAGATAGTGTTTGATCATAAAACTAAAACAAAGATGGTGTTTGATCATAGAACTAAAACAAAGATGGTGTTTGATCATAGAACTAAAACAAAGATGGTGTTTGATCATAGAAATAAAACAAAGATAGTATTTCATCATAGAAGTGGAGTGTGTCGAAAAATACGACTCTGATTGCAACTGCAGGAAAAATCATCTTCCGGCCGGTACAATCATAGCGCTACCAATCTTACTTACCACCCCAGGGTTTTCACTACCATATGGTACGATCATAGCGCTACCAAGCTTTACCACATCTAGTGTGTTCACTGCCATATGGTACGATGTCACGAAGCTTCCTTCAAATGAAATGATTACAAACGAAACGCTGGAGCCAAAGGTCTATACAGTTATGATCATCTTAAAGAAGGTGAGAATCCCTGTGTAACAGCTCCGAACCCCAGCATGTCCACGACATAAAACCTCGTGCAACTTAAGACAAGGTTTAGAGTAATCCACGGTGTAGCTTAGCTGCCTCGCTGCATTATAACGCAGTCCAAGGAAAAAGTTAGGTATTGCGTAATGGGAATCCCAGCTCTAATAAGCTGAAACGGCTGGCATCAGGAGAAATATGATTGACGGCTTGCGTTTCAAATTGGCGTATGAACTCAGATATAAATGGGAGGGTAGATTCTTTCTGGTTTCATTATTTCTTAGGCTTTTTCATTCTGTTTTTTGCTTTCTTTCTTTCTTTTTATCTTCCTTTCTTTCATGCTGTGTATCTTTCTTTGTGCTTTTTTCGTGCTTTGTTTCTTTCTTTTGTGCTCTATTTTTTCTTTTGTGCTTTCTTTCTTTTGTGGTTTCTTTCTTTTCTGCTTTCTTTCTTTTGTGGTTTCTTTCTTTTCTGCTTTCTTTCTTTTCTGCTTTCTTTCGTTTGTGCTTTCTTTCTTTTGTGCTTTCTTTCTTTTGTGCTTTCTTTCTTTTGTGCTTTCTTTCTTTTGTGCTTTCTTTCTTTTGTGCTTTCTTTCTTTTGTGGTTTCTTTCTTTTCTGCTTTCTTTCGTTTGTGCTTTCTTTCGTTTGTGCTTTCTTTCTTTTGTGGTTTCTTTCTTTTCTGCTTTCTTTCGTTTGTGCTTTCTTTCTTTTGTGGTTTCTTTCTTTTCTGCTTTCTTTCATTCGTTTGTGCTTTCTTTCTTTTGTGGTTTCTTTCTTTTCTGCTTTCTTTCTTTCGTTTGTGCTTTCTTTCTTTTGTGGTTTCTTTCTTTTCTGCTTTCTTTCTTTCTTTTGTGCTTTCTTTCTTTTGTGCTTTCTTTCTTTTGTGCTTTCTTTCTTTTGTGCTTTCTTTCTTTTCTGCTTTCTTTCTTTTCTGCTTTCTTTCTTTTGTGGTTTCTTTCTTTTCTGCTTTCTTTCGTTTGTGCTTTCTTTCGTTTGTGCTTTCTTTCGTTTGTGCTTTCTTTCTTTTCTGCTTTCTTTCGTTTGTGCTTTCTTTCTTTTGTGGTTTCTTTCTTTTCTGCTTTCTTTCATTCGTTTGTGCTTTCTTTCTTTTGTGGTTTCTTACTTTTCTGCTTTCTTCCTTTTGTGCTTTCTTTCTATCTTTTGTGCTTTCTTCTTTTGTGCTTTCTTCTTTTGTGCTTTCTTTCTATCTTTTGTGCTTTCTTTCTATCTTTTGTGCTTTCATTCATTAACCTGATAGTTGTTACCATTGAAAAAGTTCCTAATCTTGTTACAAGTGGCACTACGAGTCGCAAGTTTTGACCTGCAATTTGGAATGGTAAAAATAAGGATTTAATGGCAGAAAATTTAATTGAAACAGAATGTGTAGATGTGGAACCAACCATGAAATAATGTTTCCAGTCCGGTATCCTGAATGTGTGGCTCTGTTTTCCAACCAGTGAGAATCTGTCAGGTATCAGATATGGCTTTGTGTTCCAGCCAGTGAGAATCTACCAGGTACTCAGATATGGCTTTGTGTTCCAGCCAGTGAGAATCTACCAGGTACTCAGATATGGCTTTGTGTTCCAGCCAGTGAGAAGCAGGCCTGGCTTAGATGTATAATCAAATTAAGGGGAAAACACTAAAAGCTTACACTATATTTTTGAGACCACTTCAAGTCCGTTGAGCAAGTTAAAAAGTCTTGTATTCTGTGCTAGGCCACTTGGGGTAAGGGTGATACGACAAAAGCTAACACAGTTTACTCATCAGAAAGAATCCGTTTAAAGGGGCATCTCAACTAAAGAAGAGAGTTTCATTTAAGGGGCTGGTCTGGGGTTAAAATTGTGAAGTTAAAATTGTGACATAATGGAGTTTGGAGCGGGTTCCGATAATGGGTCAACTTCATTAGACCTTAACGATATAAATGTTAAATATATTTTATTGATAAAATTGATATATTTCCTTATCTGTAACTTAATACCTTGATGATAAAGAATCATTTGTCGTTATGAAGTGGAAATCGTGCCATGGTATGGGAGCTTGAAATTATAAAGTGGAAATCATGCCCACGGTATGGTAGATTGAATTGCTAAATTCCTAACAGAAATTTTGGAAGTGATCTGGAGATTGTCTTACACGCGAGGATGTGTGTGTGGGGGGGGGGGCGGGGAGGGGGGGGCAAATGATGTTTGAGGTTTCTGGGAAGCTTGGTTCAAGTACGTGAATAAGAAAGCAGACGGACGAGTCAGTGTTGGCATTCTCATAGGAAAATAAGTCAACACGCCAATCCATCTGAGGTGTCGGGGGACTGCCGAAATGTCGGGGGACTGCCGAAATGTCCGGGAACTACCCAGCAGCCGAAGAGCCAACACATTCAGGCAATGGTGGGTGGTGACTGACAGTTTATTGGACGTTAAGTTGCCAGAAAGTACCATGTATAGCAAGTGGATACAATAATGTGGAGTGGATGAGACAATTGTAAACGCATAATTTGTTTTAACGTGCAAACCAACACAATTCATTGCAATTCAAAAAATATTAATTAATTATTTTTTAAATGAATAAAGTATTATTTAATGTTCTTTATTGTTAGTGTTTTGCTCTATGGTTTATGCGCGTAGGTGTATTTGTTTGGTCATGTTATCCCATTTGTTTGGTCATGTTATCCCATTTGTTTGGTCATGTTATCCCATTTGTTTGGTCATGTTATCCCATTTGTTTGGTCATGTTATCCCATTTGTTTAGTCATGTTATCCCATTTGTTTGGTCATGTTATCCCATTTGTTTGGTCATGTTATCCCATTTGTTTGGTCATGTTATCCCATTTGTTTGGTCATGTTATCCCATTTGTTTGGTCATGTTATCGCATTTGTTTGGTCATGTTATCCCATTTGTTTGGTCATGTTCTCCCATTTGTTTGGTCATGTTATCCCATTTGTTTGGTCATGTTATCCCATTTGTTTGGTCATGTTCGACCATTTGTTTGGTCATGTTATCCCATTTTTTTGTCAAACAAATGAATCAACCAATAAATAATGATCATTTAGATTTTGAAGCACAGGGGGGACAATCGTGAAAATCGCAAATACAAATAAGACTTACTACCCCTATTTTATTTTTGTAAAGCTATAAATACATGTTAACTTATCTGGATGTTCTCTTTACTAGTTGGTAAAATTATAAGGGGTGGGGGGGGGGGGGGGGAAGAGAAAATGTTTTTAAAAATTAGTGTTGTGTTATTCGTAGATATAAAAAATACCATTATAATGAAAGTGCCCGAGGATGCTCCTGTTATTTCAGGATATCTCTTCAAATCAACTTCTTTGTGTTGATCTTATGGCATTAATTTTTTAATATCTATTTTTGTAAACAAAACTTATTTTATTAATGTATTTCTAAAATGAATCATTTATTTGCCTCCTCAGATGTTCCAATAAAGAGACTGATCATTACTCTAGTGATGTAAAGAACGGAGAAAGATCGGGAAACATACGGGAGACCAAATCGAGAATGCAAAGATCATTGTCCCGCCACATTTCATTTCAGAAATCTTCATTCATTTTTTTTGTTTGTATTTTGTTGCTATTAACAAAAAAAATACAGTTTTCGTGATTGCCTCGTATGCTGCCTAATTCTCTTTCCTAAACTAAATCCTATTCTAATCAGACACTGCCCAAGTTTGTAAGGCATTTGTTGTCAGTCAATGCAGCTTGAAGAAGAGATTTAGTCGTCACCCTCTGAACAAATGAACATCTCCATGGAGACACGTTCACATGTATGGAGGTGTTCAAATCTTGAACAGAGGTAAAATAATGGAGAATCGATACAAACAAAATGCCAGAGTACATGCCAGAGTACATGCCAGAGTATATGCCAGAGTACATGCCAGAGTACATGCCAGAGCACATGCCAGAGTACATGCCATAGTACATGACAGAGTACATGCCAGAGTACATGCCAGAGTACATGCCAGAGTACATGCCAGAGTACATGCCAGAGTACATGCCAGAGTACACGCCAGAGTACATGCCAGAGTACATGCCAGAGTACATGCCAGAGTAAATATGAACATAACACAAACATAAAAATACACCACAACCCCATTTCATATGAGACAAGCTATTTAAGCGGCTCCCGTCGCATTGCTTCATGACATCCGTTGATTTTCTGTGATGACATTTAACAATTGTATTTTAGTTGTTGTTGTTTAAAAAGTGAATACACATTTATTTGTCCATTAATGGACCTTGAAAACTTTAACAATGTACATTGAAAACCTTAACAATGGACATGGAAAAGTTTAACAATGGACATTGCAAAGCTTAACAATTGACCTTGAAAAGCTTAACAATTGACCTTGAAAACCTTAGCAATGGACATGGAAAAGCTTAGCAATGGACACCGCATAAATCACATTTAAGATGAACAGCCCATATGCTATATAGCAGACACAACTATTTTAATCAGACATAATTATGTGATGGTGTCTAGACTCTCAATTGAGACCAATCTTTGACTGTTCTTTGAGACCAATCCTTGACTGCTCTTTGAGACCAATCTTTGACTGTTCTTTGAGACCAATCCTTGACTGCTCTTTGAGACCAATCTTTGACTGTTCTTTGAGACCAATCTTTGACTGTTCTTTTGGACCAATCTTTGGCTGTTCTTTGAGACCAATCTTTGACTGTTCTTTGAGACTAATCTTTGACTGTTCTTTGATACCAATCTTTGACTGTTCTTTGAGGCCAATCTTTGACTGTTCTTTGAGACCAACCTTTGACTGTTCTTTGAGACCAATCTTTGACTGTTCTTTGAGACCAATCTTTGACTGTTCTTTGAGACCAATCTTTGACTGTTCTTTGAGACCAATCTTTGACTGTTCTTTGAGACCAATCTTTGACTGTTCTTTGAGACCAATCTTTGACTGTTCTTTGAGACCAATCTTTGACTGTTCTTTAGAATCCACTCTATATCAGGATTTGTGCCCCTTGAGTGTTGATAATTTATGCAAACATGTTTGTGACCTCTGGTTTAGAATTATTTACATATCTCACCCCATTCCTGATGCTGCCAGTAACTGATATGTTGTCAGTGTCTGATATGTTGTCAGTATCTGATATGTTGTCAGTGCCTGATATGTTGTCAGTACCTGATATGTTGTCAGTGCCTGATATGTTGTCAGTACCTGATATGCTGCCAGTAACTGATATGTTTTCAGTGCCTGATATGCTGTCAGTACCTGATATACTGCCAGTGCTTTATATTTTTCAAACAACTGGAGCATTATTTGGTTCAAAGATTTGAATTATCACTTATCATTAATGACTTATCATTAATCACTTATCATTAACGTAATTTTAAAAAAAAATTATTATCTCTTTTCTAGCTTCTTTGGCATTATTTATCTGAGTTTGACGCTTTGATTTATGGGACACGTCATTAAATTTAGGAAAAAACTTGCTATTTTGAGCAAGCGTTGTGTGTGAACAGTGGTTTAAACTCAAAATTCAATGAAGCAAAATGTGCAGTGCCGTCATTATAATATATAAGGCTTAAAGCTTTGCCTTCAACTGTAATATCCAAGATATGTTCGAAATATTTCAAAATGGCGTGTGAAATGTTTCTCCACAATTTGAATTGATTCTCTGCCAGCTGTGCCTATAATAATCAGAACTTTTTCAAGTAATAATCAGAACTCTAATGATATTCTGCGCCCTTCGCATGCGACGATAAGTTGGGCCGTATTTTGTTTTAAGATGAGGGAGAGTTGCTTAGTTCGTCCAAAGGCAGGAACAGGTCACGATGACCATTGTGAGATTCTAAGTTCCGATGATATTGACGTGATCAGTTAGAAGAGCGATGATTTCCTCAGACTTTGAGAACCTCTATTTAGAACTTTCATAACAGCGAATAACGTATTGATGACATATAATGCTTTTTTTTTTATTTCCCTTAGAAACAGTTTTTTCTAAAAAGCTGTATGGATTTTATTTGGTTCCAAAACTGTCCTTGTTGTAGCACTAGAATGAGGGACGTCCTTTTGGTAGGGCAGGGCGGGACATTTCCCCCCCCCCACCCCCGAGTTTGCAGGTTGTATTTAAATTGCTATGTTCTGTGGCGGCTCCAGTAATAAACAACTTAACAGGTTGACCAAGTTTTGGTTTTGACTACCCCCCCCCCCCACCCCCCAAAAAAAAAAAAAAAAAAAAGAAACTGAAGTGACGCTCCTGACTAGAATTGATATGTTTCCAATAGTGTCCTTGCTTTAGTACCATGTAGCATAATAACGTAACTTCTGTTTTTATTTCTCAACAGGTGCTTCTTAAAAAAAATACAACTTACTTCATTCTATATTAAAAATTCACTAGGCAACATGTGTCTCACAAACAAAATAACATATCTTCTTGATTGAACCAGATCTTAAAAATTCACCCAAAAAATTAAAAGTACTAACATACAAACAAATATACTCACATATGAACAGAAAAACTCACTACAAACAAAACTTCTCGGAACAGAAATAAATTACTCATTTACAACAACAACAAAAAAGTCACCTCTACAAACAAAGAACTATCTAGAAAAATAAGTTTTTGCTACAAACAGAAGTTCTCACATAATAACAGAGGAACTCACATACAAACAGAGGAACTCACATACATAAATTGAAGTCATCACGTAAAAGCAAAAGCACCAAAGTACAAACAAAAGTACTCACATACAAACAGAAGTACTCACATACAAACAGGAGTACTCACATACAAACAGAAGTATTCACATACAAACAGAAGTACTCACATACAAACAGAAGTAATCACATACAAACAGAAGTACTTACATACAAACAGAAGTACTCACATACAAACAGAAGTACTCACATACAAACAGAAGTACTCACATACAAACAGAAGTACTCACATACAAACAGAAGTACTCACATACAAACAGAAGTACTCACGTATAAACAGAAGTACTCACATACAAACAGAAGTACTCACATACAAACAGAAGTACTCACATACAAACAGAAGTACTCACATACAAACAGAAGTACTCACATACAAACAGAAGTACTCACATACAAACAGAAGTACTCACGTATAAACAGAAGTACTCACATACAAACAGAAGTACTCACATACAAACAGAAGTACTCACGTACAAACAGAAGTACTCACGTATAAACAGAAGTACTCACGTATAAACAGAAGTACTCACATACAAACAGAAGTACTCACATACAAACAGAAGTACTCACATACAAACAGAAGTACTCACATACAAACAGAAGTACTCACATACAAACAGAAGTACTCACATACAAACAGAAGTACTCACATATAATAGTAGTGTGCCTGCTACTACTTAAAAGGGGAGAGAATACAGCAATCGCCTTATAATATTCTTTATCTTATATATTTATGTGTATGAAATTTTAATTTCGTATATTGCATGTGAATTATGTTGAATTGTGTGTATGAACTATGAATTTTGAATTTTATGTATGAATCTTGAATTGTTTGTATGTTAGAATAATTGGAGGTCACGAAAGATAACTCCACAGAATTTTTTCATGATCTAATCAAAATAATTTGTTGATGTCATAGATTTTCTAAAATTACAATTGTATTATTTGTTAAACATGTCCGTCTAGTTAAATATTACACCACCAAACGCATACACATAAACATAGTTGACACTATTTGATCATGTTGATCTGTTTCAAGTGCGTGCCTTTTTCCTATCAATTTCCTTCCACAAATATTTGATTATTTTCTACTGCCTTAAAATCTATAAGAATAAAGTCAATAATTTTAAAATTGTTTTCTCGTTGTGACGTCATTTCACTTGATCGTGTTCTGCTCTTTTTTATTAATCATTATTTTTTTTTTTAACTTCATAAATTCACTTACCATAAACTGTATGTTAAATGGTTTAGAGTTAGGGTTAGATTTTGTGTTAGGGTTAGGTTAGGGTTAGGGTTAGATTTAGGGTTAGGGTTAGGTTTAGATTTAGAGTACGTTTAAATTTAGGGTTAAGGTTAGAGTTTTATAAGTTTAAGATTTGTATAAGCGTTTCATAAAAGTCAATCTATAATATTAACAATAATATAAGTATTGATGATGAGGCGATCAATTTCCACGCATCAATTTAAAGTAAGGGGCGCTCAAAAAAAATGGTCACGAAGAATGTAGCCTGGAACCTTATCACGTCAACGGCTTCCACGGGTTTGTAGGTCTGACGAAGCTGTCAATCACGTAACTCTGCATGTGTAGCAGTTGAAGGTATTGCTCTCTGGACATAAAGCGGGCCACGGTGTAAAGTCAGAGACTACAGACCGCACACCGCCACGGTGACACCTGTGGACAGTCTCATGGTGTGGCCATATCTTGTGCTCTAGGATTGTGTACATTTATACTCTTAGGAAATCAAGTGCCCACCGGACCTCGGGGTAGGCAGATATCAAGTATATAGAGTATCAAGTATATAGAGTATCAAGTATATAGAGTATAAAGTATATAGAGTATCAGGTATATAGAGTATCATGTATATAGAGTTTGTTACGTTTTAAAGTCAACCTTTTCGTTCATGTAAAATACAAAAGCTGTATAAAAAGTAGATCTAAATTTTAAAAAAAGAAATATTAGCCAGTAGAATGGTGTAGAACTTTCTTATCACAAAACAGTTTTCCATAAACATTTGCTTGTAATGATTGTGATAAGGGTTTGGTTGTTGTTTTTTTTAAGCAAAGAAAACAAAGGAAGAGTCAAAGAAAACACGCCTACTCATTTTGAAACCATAGTAAATGTAATGTATGTGGTACATGTGGTAGATGCTGTACATACAATGCATGTGTTACGTGTGGTAGTTGCTGTACATACAATGCATGTGTTACGTGTGGTAGATGCTGTACATACAATGTATGTGTTACATGTGGTAGATGCTGTACATACAATTATGTGTTACATGTAGTAGATGATGTACACACAGTGCATGTTTTACATGTTGTAGATGCTGTACATATAATGCATGTGTTACATGTGGTAGGTGTTGTACATATAATGCATGTGTTACATGTGGTAGATGATGTACATACAATGCATGTGTTAGATGTGGTAGGTGCTGTACATATAATGCATGTGTTACATGTGGTAGATGATGTACATACAATGCATGTGTTACGTGTGGTAGATGATGTACATACAATGCATGTGTTACATGTGCTAGATGATGTACATACAATGCATGTGTTACATGTGGTAGATGATGTACATACAATGCATGTTTACATGTGGTAGATGATGTACATACAATGCATGTTTACATGTGGTAGATGATGTACATACAATGCATGTGGTACATGTGGTAGATGATGTACATACAATGCATGTGGTACATGTGGTAGGTGATGTACATACAATGCATGTGGTACATGTGGTAGGTGATGTACATACAATGCATGTGGTACATGTGGTAGGTGATGTACATACAATGCATGTTTACATGTGGTAGGTGATGTACATACAATGCATGTTTACATGTGGTAGGTGATGTACATACAATGCATGTGTTACATGTGGTAGATGATGTACATACAATGCATGTTTACATGTGGTAGATGATGTACATACAATGCATGTGTTACATGTGCTAGATGATGTACATACAATGCATGTGTTACATGTGGTAGGTGATGTACATACAATGCATGTGTTACATGTGGTAGATGATGTACATACAATGCATGTGGTACATGTGGTAGATGATGTACATACAATGCATGTGGTACATGATGTACATACAATGCATGTGGTACATGTGGTAGATGATGTACATACAATGCATGTGGTACATGTGGTAGATGCTGTACATACAATGCATGTGGTACATGTGGTAGATGATGTACATACAATGCATGTGGTACATGTGGTAGATGATGTACATACAATGCATGTGGTACATGTGGTAGATGATGTACATACAATGCATGTTTACATGTGGTAGATGATGTACATATAATGCATGTGTTACATGTGGTAGATGATGTACATACAATGCATGTGTTACATGTGGTAGGTGTTGTACATATAATGCATGTGTTAGATGTGGTAGGTGTTGTACATATAATGCATGTGGTACATGTGGTAGGTGTTGTACATACAATGCATGTGTTTGATGTGGTAGGTGTTGTACATACAATGCATGTGTTACATGTGGTAGATGATGTACATACAATGCATGTTTACATGTGGTAGATGATGTACATACAATGCGTGTGTTACATGTGGTAGATGATGTACATACAATGCATGTTTACATGTGGTAGATGATGTACATACAATGCATGTGTACATGTGGTAGATGATGTACATACAATGCATGTTTACATGTGGTAGATGATGTGCATACAATGCATGTTTACATGTGGTAGGTGTTGTACATATAATGCATGTGTTAGATGTGGTAGGTGTTGTACATACAATGCATGTGGTACATGTGGTAGGTGTTGTACATACAATGCATGTGTTACATGTGGTAGATGATGTACATACAATGCATGTGTTACATGTGGTAGATGATGTACATACAATGCATGTGGTACATGTGGTAGATGATGTACATACAATGCATGTGTTACATGTGGTAGATGATGTACATACAATGCATGTGGTACATTTGGTAGATGATGTACATACAATGCATGTGGTACATGTGGTAGATGATGTACATACAATGCATGTGTTACATGTGGTAGATGATCTACATACAATGCATGTGTTACATGTGGTAGATGATGTACATACAATGCATGTGTTACATGTGGTAGATGATGTACATACAATGCATATGTTACATGTGGTAGATGATGTACATACAATGCATGTGGTACATGTGGTAGATGCTGTACATACAATGCATGTTTACATGTGGTAGATGATGTACATACAATGCATGTGGTACATGTGGTAGATGATGTACATACAATGCATGTGTTACATGTGGTAGATGATGTACATACAATGCATGTGTTACGTGTGGTAGATGATGTACATACAATGCATGTTTACATGTGGTAGATGATGAACATACAATGCATGTGTTACATGTGGTAGATGAAGTACATACAATGCATGTGTTACATGTGGTAGGTGATGTACATACAATGCATGTGTTACATGTGGTAGGTGCTGTACATACAGTGCATGTGGTACATGTGGTAGGTGATGTACATACAATGCATGTTTACATGTGGTAGATGATGTACATACAATGCATGTGGTACATATATAAAAGTAGCTTTTAAAAAAAAACGGTTTTCGTTGCATGTTATTTCTATGATAAGGGATAACAACAATTCCTTTCAAGTATAGTAAGTACACAGCAAATGACCCCCGACTTGAGCTGCGTGTTCTATGGTATTCGGATCTAGTTCTTGTGCTACAATCTACAAGCCTATTTGATGACACATTAGATTAAGGGTTTCACAGCCTTTTATATACCATGTACCCTTAAGAATTGTTTTACCAAATCTCGCAGCCACTGCAAAGAAAACAAATCATATTAAAATTGGGTCAGGCCCGCACCAAGGAAATTCTGGGCTCCAGGCATCTGACAGAGTTCGGGCCCCTTTCGTGTTCCAAACATTTGGGTATATTTTAAAAATTCGAAAAAGGGCCGGCCCCTAACTAGCTCGGGTCCCTAATAACTGCAATGGTTGTCCCCCCCCCCCCCCCCCCACTCTCCCAGATGCGGGCCTGATTGCGTAAAAACAAATTGAACTTCTATTTATTTATTTTTTAAATTACTAAGAATCATGCAAAACTTTGAAAATAGACTTGTGTTTTATTACAAAACAGAAATATATTTCAAAGAGATTTAACATTTTTTACAAACATTTCATAACTGTTATTGGCTTCTCTGTAACATCACTTACCTTCTCACCCTTGAAATATCTAATACAAATTGTATCATGTATCAACACACACAAAATAAATCATGTATCATCACACACAAAATACATCACGCATCAATATAATTTCAAAAAAATTATCAACACAGTAAAAAATACACAATGCATCAAAGCAATACAAAATACACTAAGACTAAACACAATAACAAATTATAAACTATTTTACAATACAAAATGCACTATGTATCAACACAATACAACATATTGGATGATACAAATATATTAGCATCTAGTATCTTATGATACAAATATATTAGCATCTAGTATCTTATGATACAAATATATTAGCATCTAGTATCTTATGATACAAATATATTAGCATCTAGTATCTTACGATACAAATATATTAGCATCTAGTATCTTATGATACAAATATATTAGCATCTTGCATCTTATGATACTAATATATTAGCATCTTGTATCTTATGATACAAATATATTAGCATCTTGTATCTTATGATACAAATATATTAGCATCCTGTATCGTATGATACTAATATATTATCATCTTGTATCGTATGATACTAATATATTAGCATCTTGTATCTTATGATACAAATATATTAGCATCTTGTATCTTATGATACTAATATATTAGCATCTTGTATCGTATGATACTAATATATTAGCAACTTGTATCTTGTGATACTAATTTATTAGCATCTTGTATCTTAAGATAGTAATATATTGGCACCTTGCATCCAGATGATTAAACAACTCGCCGTGTCGTCTCTGCTATGGCTCGTGACATTAGCTGTCATGATCTCATGTCTGACAGCACAGTGCCCCGTACCTGCACCCTGTATCTGTGACATAAGCGTCCATTGTGAGGGCCGGAATCTGTCGTCCATTCCAAAGTCAATGTCCAGCGCCGGTCAACAATTTCTGGGCTTTTATCTTAGTCGGAACCACATCAACACGGTAACCAAGGACGCTTTCAAGGTAAAACAAACAAAAATGTGTTGATATAATAGGTTCTCAAACTGTTTATTATTTCGCTAAAGAAAAAATCACACGATGCGTGAGAACTTGAACAAACAAGAAGGAAATCTCTAAAGTTTTTTTTTACTGTCATCTGATACTTGCTATACTTCTTTTTGTCTTGTTTTCTGATGTAGGCTCTAAGCCGAAACGTCAAAATCTTTTGTCCTGTCTATGAATTCAAGTTTAGCATACCCTGTTCTAGTGTCTTTGGCGAACAAAAAAAACACAATATTATGAAACTGATAGTTACAATAAGACTTTACAACACCATGACTTTCCAAGGTGAGATATTATCGAATTTGTCGTAAAAAATAAATTGTTTCTAGATCTTGACCTAATTCTCGTTTTTTATGCCTCTGTGGCCCACTTCCATTAATTAATGAGGCAAAAATTTGCTTTTTTTTTTTTAAATGAGATTCGTTTTTTTTGGGTAAATTTTAAAAAAACACTTTAAATAAAGGTGGCATATCGCATTAGCGCAAATCGGCCACTGGTAATATATATATATATATATATAGGTTGTGCCAACGTATTGTTTTCATGCGATAACTAACTACCGCACGGTTCACTGGTGTCAAGTTCTTGTACTCAAATGTTGTATCTCAATAGAACATCGTCCTATTTCCTAAACTGACACACTTTCAATTGTCGTTTACAAAATATCTTGCCAATCTCATCTTCCTATTCGGAACTGTTTGGAATGCATTGTAAAAAAACAATAACCAGTTTAAAACGGATTTCCGAAAAGCGATAACCGGTTTGCCTGCCCCCCACACACTTTTTCCCCCACAAAAATATATCAATATCCCTATACAAAATACTCCCATAACCCCCACACACACTTCCCCCCACCTCCCACACTCACTTTAAAAAAAAATTACTAATTTCCCCCCGCGGTACTCGTCTCAACAACCACCCTTCCCTTGCACAGGGAACGTCCATCTTAGTTCAAACCAAATTGACCATCTACCCCCACAATCTCTCTCTCTCCACCATCAACCCCTGACGTTGTAAAGCTAATTGCAGGGCCACCCCTGACTCAATGGCCCGTTACGGAGAAGTAGGTCAACTATTGGAACTATTTCAACGTCAGCCTTTTGTTTATTTACAGAACTAAAGTAAACTATAGATTGCTTAATTATTTGATGTCCTTGATGGTCCATCGAGTCAAGGCTCCTCTGATGTGCGTGCGCTGAGAAGTTGCTTTTAATGAAATGGCTAAACTTCACGTTTTGGGCAATGCAAATACATATGGCACGAAGTAGAGCAAAATAATCATCTAAATAACTCTTCATTTCATGACATACAATTGAAAGCTATAATAAACGTTTATCTCTAAACACTCCACTGCCTGTAACGTGACAGATAAAAACAAATAAAATAAATACCTTTAACTTCTACTTTGATTGAGTCCCTTGTAGCACAGCATCCACGAAGTTCACCGACATCACGTGGTGCAGACGTCACACTAAGGTTGGGGTTAGTTTTAGGGTTAGGTTCAGGGTTAGGTTGAGGGCTAGTGTTAGGATTGGAGGTTAAGGTTAGAGCTTAGGGTTGGAGGTTAGGGTTAGTGTTAGGGTTGGAGGTTAGGGTTAGGGGTTAGGGTTAGTGTTAGGGTTGGAGGTTAGGATTAGGAGTTAGGGGTTAGGGTTGGAGGTTAGGGTTAGGGTCGAATGTAGACTTGCTGAGGCCCTGAGATATACAAAGTCCAGAGGCCCCTTACTGTTTGTAATGACATGATATGGTCAAAGAAAAATTAAAAATATATAGCTGGCAGATTGTGAGGCCCTAAGCTGTAACTTATTAGCTTATAGGTAAATCCGGTACTGGTTTACTGCTGTATATCAGGGGTGGGCAACCTACGGTCCATGGGCCACAAGCGGCCCGCTGAAACGCTATGTCTGGCCCACATAAACTTTCCGTGAATTGACTTAATATTATTTGTAAAATTACAAATTGTGAATGATTATCTTTAAAAGCCTTTGACAATTATTTATCACCGTGTAAAAATTTGACACTTCAATAATAATAATAATAACAATAATAATCAAAGCAAAATTATAAAATGATTTTATAGCTTTTTTCGAAATGAATTGTCTAGAATTCTAGCTTTCTAGAAATCTAGTATGCTCCCATCAGTACAAAAAGGTCTGCACAAGTCTACTCAGAAGTTAAAGACCTTTATACGTTTTCTACTAGGGTTTCGTCGTGAGCAGCATTGACCTGAGCCATAACCCCATTACCTCATTTGACACTACTGCTTTCCTTGGACTGGAGGACACCATCCTGGAGCTGAACCTGGAAGACACGCATCTGACCAGTTTTCCAGCGTCAATCGCTGGTCTCAGGAACCTGCAGACATTAAACATTCAGAGTAACCCCATCCCTGGAATACAATCAGCCAGCACCGTCATCATTGGTCAATCATTGATCAGGTGAGTCAGATGTCACTGGTCAATCCTTGATCAGGTGAGTCAGATGTCATTGGTCAATCCTTGATCAGGTGAGTCACATGTCATTGGTCAATCACTTATCAGGAGAGTCAGATGTCATTGGTCAATCATTGATCATGTGAGTCAGATGTCATTGGTCAATCATTGATCAGGTGAGTCAGATGTCATTGGTCAATCCTTGATCAGGTGAGTCACATGTCATTGGTCAATCACTTATCAGGAGAGTCAGATGTCATTGGTCAATCATTGATCATGTGAGTCAGATGTCATTGGTCAATCATTGATCAGGTGAGTCAGATTTCATTGGTCAATCCTTGATCAGGTGATTCTGATATCACTGGACAAGCCTTGATCAGGTGAGTCAGATGTCACTGGTTAATTATTGATCAGGTGATACAGATTTCATTGGTCAATCATTGATCAGGTGAGTCAAATGTCATTGGTCAATCACTGATCAGGTGAGTGTAAAATAAATTATTGGTCAATATGTTTTTCAAATTTCGAATTTTCTTTCAAAATCGCCCTGACTTAATTTCATATGAAACCAATGTAACAATGAAATATATGCGGACTTCATGAAATACACGAATTTATATAATCCTTTCGTTATTCATTTTTTTTGGACTCAGTTGCCAATAAACAAATAAGATAAGGTAAGATAAGATTCTTTTATAGATCCAAATAAATGGATATGGGTTGTTTTTTTCGTTTTTAGCAATAGCTAAATATTCTTACAAAGACAAGCATGTTTAAACATTTTATACAATCACATGAAAAGTATTTCTCAAAAGACATTCCTTCAGAAACTGGTCCCATAAGTCAACATTCAACTAAAAACATCCGTTTACTTCTAATATCGCTGATAAATTATAAAACGAAAGTATTAAATAAGCCTAACAATGGGTTGGGAGTTACGGCAAGAAACGAGATGCGTTCTACGTAGCTGCGCGTAAAGTAAATAAAATAAATGAATATGTGTGCACAATATTGTTATTTTAGTATCGAAAATGTATCATTTCAAAACTTCAAAAGCGTTTCCGTATACCCCACCCCCTTTTTTTTTTCTCCACACAAAATATAGGAGCAACTCGCCGAGAAGGCAATAAAATCAGTTGTGCAAGCGACGCAATCTTAGTAGACAACATTTGTTAACCGAATATAAGTTGATGTTTTGGGGGGTTTTATGGTGTTTTTTTTCAGTTTCTCCTTGGGACGCACGGGTATACGATATTGGCCGTCTGCTCTAAATAACTTGGTCAGACTCCAGACTTTGGATTTGTCCAACAATATCGTGTCGTTTCTAAGAGACGGGGCGGTGCATGCCTTCGCCAACACCCTGACAGAGCTGCGTCTGATCAACAGCAGTCTAACTACTTTCCAGGCAGAGTTCTCCAAGCTAACCAATCTTTGGGTGAGTTGTACCTGATAGATCGGGAGTTAGATGGGTAAGTTGTACTTGATAGATGGGGAGTTAGATGGGTAAGATGTACTTGATAGATGGGGAGTTAGATGGGTAAATTGTACCTGATAGATCGGGAGTTAGATGGGTAAGTTGTACTTGATAGATGGGGAGTTAGATGGGTAAGTTGTACTTGATAGATGGGGAGTTAGATGGGTAAGTTGTACCTGATAGATCGGGAGTTAGATGGGTAAGTTGTACTTGATAGATGGGGAGTTAGATGGGTAAGTTGTACTTGATAGATGGGGAGTTAGATGGGTAAGTTGTACTTGATAGATCGGGAGTTAGATGGGTAAGTTGTACTTGATAGATCGGGATGTAGATAAGGGATCTAAAACACACTTTTCTTATAAAGCAGTTTGTATGTGACTCACTGTGTTATAGAGATGGGATACTTAAATGACATGCTATTAAGATCTTACACAATAAAAATGTAATTATTAATGTAATGTAAAAGTATGATGTACACTAAACATTAATGTAATATGAAAGTACACTAGACATAAATGTAATGTTAAAGACACTAGACATAAATGTAATATGAAAGTACATTAGACATGCATGTAATGTTAAAGTACACAAGACATAAATGTAATGTTAAAGGACTCTAGACATAAATGTAATGTTAAAATACAAAAAAAAACTCCGTTCATTTCTAGCTGCTGGATTTGTCTGCTAACCGCATCTCTTCACTTCCTGATGGAGCATTGAAGAACATGTCTGGCACACTGAGGAAGTTCTCCATGTCGTCTGCTCAACTTCATTACATTCCTGATGCTTTAGAAGACTTAACGGTCTTGGGGGTAAAGGGCTGTCTTCGTTTAACAACATGTCAAAGATGGGTCAAAGATGGGCCAAAGATGGGTCAATTTGCTAGGTTTTTAAAAAATATATATCAGGAGCGTCATTTCAGTTTTTTAAGGGGGGTGGGGGGTTGCAAATACCAAAACGTGGTCGGCTTGTTAAGTTGTTTATTACACGAGGTGCCACAGTACATATCAATTTAAATAAAACCTACAAATTCAGGGGAGGGGGCAAATGCCCCACCCTGCCCTGCCCAAAAACGTCCGTGATATCTATATCGGTTCACCCCTGGGTAGAAGATGGAGAAGGTTGGGATGCAACTTTAGGATTGTTCGTTGATATTGACAATGATCCTAATATCAGTAGGGACATTATCTAATATTTGAATTCGAGTGTTGCGCTAGCAACAGTAGAGGTGACATCTGACATTTGTTTTCTTGTCACGTGACCAGGAGCTGGATCTAAGCAACAATCCCATGGAGTCCAACTACAATGACATTCTCAACACCGGAACCAGTTACACCTTCAGCAAGTCATCGGCGACGCTCAAGGTCATCAATCTGTCCTACTGCCATCTGATGGCGCTGCCAAGGGCGATAACTAACTTAACGAGTCTGGAAGAACTTGACCTAAGTGGAAATAAAATTGTCTCCCTCTACGACAACCTCTTCGTTTCTCTGACACAGCTGAAGAAGCTGATGCTGAATGACAACCCTCTGTCACGAATACCGTAAGTATACAAGATTGCATGTATATAAGAGACAAAGAAGTAAATAGACAAATCTTGGTTTCATAAACAATAATGTAGACATCGTTCTCATTTTACCATTGCACAGAGTGCAAATACACTGTAAAATAAGTTCTAACACGTAGCACTGCTATAACTCTATAGTAACTGACATACGCTAGAATTCCCATATTTCATCAATATATTAAATTATGTGAATACGTGTTTGCTGGTACCCGAGTGTTTGCTTTGAGTTCCACTAGTTCCATGCCAATAGATCAGTGAGTCGCGCTGGTCCTGCCAATGTCCAATATCGTTGGAACTCTTTCACTCCCAACCCCTTGTTCCCGAATACGTCGTATGAAACTATGTAAACTCTTGCGAAATGTGTCATCTTTGCTGAAGACGTGCTATGCATTCTGATGTAGCAGACATGCTGTGTATTCTGGTGTAGCAGACGTGTGTAAATTCTGGTGTAGCAGACGAGCTGTGTATTCTGGTGTATCAGACGTGCTGTGTATTCTGGTGTATCAGACGTGCTGTGTATTCTGGTGTAGCAGACGTGCTGTGTATTCTGATGTATCAGACGTGCTGTATATTCTGATGTATCAGACGTGCTGTGTATTCTGATGTAGCAGACGTGCTGTGTAGTCTGGTGTAGCAGACGTGAAAACTGGGTGTACAAGACAACTTTGCAAGCACCGCAATAAAGTTTAAATAACATTTTGGAGCAAGGTTTTTTATTCCTAAACCTAACATTTACTCTCAAAGGCAGTTACAGTGTAAACTCTCACTGGTGACAGATATGTTATATTCATTCTGTTCGAAGGTACAAATCCTTCTCTGGCCTGATTTCCCTCACTAACCTGAACCTGGCCAGGTGTTATCTGTCCTACATCCCAAGCTCCTCAATACCTGAGATTCACGAACTTAATACGGTAAGTTAAACCTAAACTAAATACAGTAATTTAAACCTAAACTTAATACAGTAAGTTAAACCTAAACTAAATACAGTAATTTAAATCTAATCTTAATACAGTAAGTTAAACCTAAACTTAATACAGTAAGTTAAACCTAAAGTTAATACAGTAAGTTAAACCTAAACTAAATACAGTAAGTTAAACCTAAACTTAATACAGTAAGTTAAACCTAAACTTAATACAGTAAGTTAAACCTAAACTAAGTAAGTTAAACCTAAACTAAATACAGTAAGTTAAAGCTAAACTTAATACAGTGAGTTAAACCTAAACTTAATACATTATTAAGTTAAACCTAAACTAAATACAGTAATTTAAACCTAAACTAAATACAGTAAGTTAAACCTAATCTTAATACAGTAAGTTAAGCCTAAAGTTAATACAGTAAGTTAAACCTAAACTAAATACAGTAAGTTAAACCTAAAGTTAATACAGTATGTTAAACCTAATCTAAATACATTAAGTTAAACCTAGAGTTAATACAGTAAGTTAAACCTAAAGTTAATACAGTAAGTTAAACCTAAACTAAATACAGTAAGTTAAACCTAAACTAAATACAGTAATTTAAATCTAAAGTTAATACAGCAAGTTAAACCTAAAGTTAATACAGTAAGTTAAACCTAAACTAAATACAGTAAGTTAAACCTAAAGTTAATACAGTAAGTTAAACCTAAAGTTAATACAGTAAGTTAAACCTAAAGTTAATACAGTAAGTTAAACCTGAAGTTAATACAGTAAGTTAAACCTAAAGTAAATACAGTAAGTTAAACCTAAAGTTAATACAGTAAGTTAAACCTAAAGTAAATACAGTAAGTTAAACCTAAAGTTAATACAGTAAGTTAAACCTAAAGTTAATACAGTAAGTTAAACTTAAACGTAATACGGAAAGTTACAACAAGATCATATTTCATTTTATTAAATAATTTTTTTTTAAATGTTTTTAAGCACGTGAAGTTCATCCACATTTCAGCAAAAATACTATAGGTGTATTTTTTTTTTAATGCCAAGTGGCCCCCGGGGGGGGGGGGGGAGAAAACGTTAGGTTATGGTCGTTTTGTTTCTCTAACTCTTCAATGAACACCTTATGATTGCTGTAACTATTGGTTGTTCACCTTATGATTGCTCTAACTATTGATTGACCACGTTATCCTCAGCTGGACTTGTCCAACAATCAAATCACAAGCATCTTGGACTTTGCGTTTCCCGGTGCCAACAAACTAACTGCCGTTGATCTGTCAGACAACTCAATACAGATCGTTCAAAATGATGCCTTTAACAGCGCACACAGCATTAAAATATTAAAGATGTCAAGGTCAGTCTCGTGACACGGACATCCATAAACAGCGTTGACCCTCCAGATGGGGGGAGGGAGGGGTAGTCACGAATTGTGTGACGATGTGTGATAAAAGTGTCTAATTTTTTTTACAAATTTGTGACGATTTAAGGGCCGGGGGGGGGGGGGGGTGCAAAATTTTGTGACTTTATTTATGGATGGTCCCCAAAAGTCAAAAATATCATTCTTATGTCAACATTAACAGAAAGTTCTTGACATCCCTCACAATATAATTACTTATGTAGCAACATAAAATTAACGACAAGATGAACTTTTCCACTAAATAAAACATCTATTTGTAACACTGGATATAAACTTTTAATTTTTAAAAACCGGAAATCCGAAAACACATAGCTATTAACTGGAATTTGTAATCATTTTTTTTTAATTGCAAGTTTCAAAGACTTGCTGAACAGAGAAGTTTAAGAACAAATACAATTTTCAATTGTTCCATTCAGGTAATGTAAATAATAGAAGGGAGTGGCAAAATGCTTGGGGCCGCCCAGGTCGGCACTAACCCTAGCTAAGCCTCTGAAATTATGTTTGAATTTTTTTCCTCAGATGTTCTTTGACCAATTTACCTAAGCCCCTCTCCAAGGCTGATGGACTTCGGACAGTGTATGTTGATCAGAATCCAATCCCTTGCACGTGCGACCTCAGCTGGATCATGGGATGGCAAGCTCAGTCTGGACTTATCCCCAACATCGTGGGTCGGTGTGACAACGACCCTAACATGTCCCTCGGTACTTTCGTCAACAGCAAGCTGCGCGAGTGCGACTCTCCGGTAACACTGTTCAACACCAGCTCCGGCCCTGTCGTGCCATTCGGTTAAACGAACCAGTGGGTGGATACCTAGTTGACATCCGAACGAATCACCCTTGACGGACCTCATTATTTAGACAAATGTTTATACACATATTTAACAACAACAACAAAAACAATAATTAATAAATAACCCGGACTTTCTCTAACCTTGACCTAATCTTGTTGACCACAAACTTGACCTTACGTTGCTCCAGCCTAATAAAAGAGTTTTAGATTTTGGGACATGTGAAGATTATCTCACTAAGGTCGAAAATCTAATTTTGAAAACGTATTTCTGTTTGGTACAAGGTTTCAAACTTTCAAAATAATTGTTTTCAGTACCGGAAGAAAAGGTTTCTTTTTACTCGAAATTATCAACACATACTCATGTTTGATTTCAAAGAAATCTCATAAAATTAAAGCCACGGATGCAATCATGCAAATGAAGAAGTTTTGTTGTTCAAAAAGTCCACTGTTAACAAGGAAAGACTTCAATAGATTAGTTTACAAAGGTCACTCTCTAATTATAACTCTTCCTTTGTGCCCACAGAGTTTCTTGGAACTGTATGATAAATTATGTGTTTTCCTTTAATTATGAATTTCTCATTTAATACTATTAGTGAACATTAAAGCAATTTGACTTAGAGACTATTTGTATTATTGATAAAACTGCAGATAGCTTGATGAAAAAAAAAATCGACTTCTGTAATTAAATAATAACAACATTAATGGACGGAGAAAGTCGACAAATTTCTTGATTTATTTGAAAACCAGTACGGACGACATGTACAGAAATTGATGTAAAATAAAATTGTTTACAAAAATATGATTGTGTTTTATTTGTATCTGATGTTTAAGAAATTTAATGAAAATAAATTTGAAGAATTGATGTTAAACTGTTGTATGTTTCTGTTGTAGTACTGTGTATATTATATTTATATTAATACATTAAAATATAGATTCTCTTGTTCAATGTACTGAATATTTAATTAACTCATCTAAATAGGAGCACATTTCATTTCTCAACTTAGGGATATCCTTGTATTCATTTCCTACACAAAAATTTGAATATGTGAATCTTATGTCAGCATTTTAAGAAAACTATATTATAGTGCTATAAACTTTAACATATTTCTATGTGTTCATTCCCTCCCAGTCTGAAACTGATAGATATGAAATACTCCATGAAACGGCAAATGAAATAATAATTTAAATAAATCCAAATCAATCATTGCATGGATCATCAAAAGTACAAAAATCTGGACAGCAAGAAACTGAAGGACTGCAGGAAATTGAAGCACACCAAGAGACTGAAGGACTGCAAGAGACTGAAGGACTTGACGAGACCGAAGGACTCCAAGAGACTGAAGGACACCAAGAGACTGAAGGACACAAAGAGACTGAAGGACACCAAGATACAAAAGGACATCAAGACACCAAAGGACATCAAGAGACCAGAGGACACCAAGAGACTGAAGGACTTCAAAAGACTGAATGACACCAAGAGACCAAAGGACACAAAGAGACACCAACAGACTGAAGGAATTCAAGCGAATGAAGGACTTCAAGAGACTGAAAGACTTCAAGAGACTGAAGGACACCAAGAGACCAAAGGACACCAAGAGAATGGTCTTCAAGAGACTGAAGGACTTAATGAGACCAAAGGACTCCAAGAGACTGAAGGACACCAAGAGACTGAAGGACACCATGAGACCTAAGGACACCAAGAGACTGAAGGAAACATGAGACTAAAGTACACAGAGACTGAAGGACAACGAGAGACTGAAGAACTCTAAGAGACTGAAGGACAACAAGACTAAAGTACACAGAGACTGAATGACAACAAGAGACTGAAGGACTCTAAGAGACTGAAGGACTCTAAGAGACTGAAGGACTCCAAGAGACTTAAGGACACAGAGACTAAAATACACAGAGACTGAAGGACAACAAGAGACTGAAGAACACAGAGACTGAATGACTTTGGCAAAGCTGGTGAATAAATCTAACAAGGAATTAAAACAAAAGATTCAAATTAAATTCATGACAGAGCAATGGTTCTCAACCTGTGTTATATCTTTAAATGATAAAACTATAAAATAATACTTAAAACTAAATAAGTTTAAAAACCACTGTAAGGTAATTCATGACCTCAGTTGGAGATATACTGCATAATTAGCCTAATTAGGGAAATGTTAATTATGTAGTCTCAATGACCTCACCTCTATCATGTTCTGATGTGTCTGTCATCATTAGTTTCATGTTCTGACAGAGACACATGTCATTTAGTCTCATTGACCTCAACTCTATCATGTTCTGACTGAGACACATGTCATTTAGTCTCATGGACCTCACCTCTATCATGTTCTGACTGAGACACATGTCATTTAGTCTCATTGACCTCACCTATATCACGTTCTGACTGAGACACATGTCATTTAGTCTCATTGACCTCACCTCTATCATGTTCTGAATGAGACACATGTCATTTAGTCTCCTTGACCTCACCTCTATCATGTTCTGATTGTGACACATGTCATTTAGTCTCCTTGACCTCATCTCTATCATGTTCTGACTGAGACACATGTCATTTAGTCTCATTGACCTCATTTCTATCATGTTCTGACTGAGAAACATGTCATTTAGTCTCATTGACCTCATCTCTATCATGCTCTGACTGAGACACATGTCATTTAGTCTCATTGACCTCATTTGTATCATGTTCTGACTGAGACACATGTCATTTAGTCTCCTTGACCTCATATCTATCATGTTCTGATTGTGACACATGTCATTTAGTCTCATTGACCTCATCTCTATCATGTTCTGACTGAGACACATGTCATTTAGTCTCATTGACATCATCTCTATCATGTTCTGACTGAGACACATGTCATTTAGTCTCATGGACCTCACCTCTATCATGTTCTGACTGAGACACATGTCATTTAGTCTCATTGACCTCACCTCTATCACGTTCTGACTGAGACACATGTCATTTAGTCTCCTTGGCCTCACCTCTATCATGTTCTGATTGTGACACATGTCATTTAGTCTCATTGACCTCATTTGTTTCATGTTCTGACTGAGACACATGTCATTTAGTCTCCTTGACCTCATATCTATCATGTTCTGATTGTGACACATGTCATTTAGTCTCATTGACCTCATCTCTATCATGTTCTGACTGAGACACATGTCATTTAGTCTCGTTGACCTCATTTCTATCATGTTCTGACTGTGACACATGTCATTTAGTCTCATTGACCTCATCTCTATCATGTTCTGACTGAGACACGTCATTTAGTCTCATTGACCTCATTTCTATCATGTTCTGACTGAGACACATGTCATTTAGTCTCCTTTACCTCCCCTCTATCATGTTCTGACTGAGACACATGTCATTTAGTCTCCTTGACCTCACCTCTATCATGTTCTGATTGTGACACATGTCATTTAGTCTCACTGATCTCATCTCTATCATGTTCTGACTGAGACACATGTCATTTAGTCTCATTGACCTCATTTCTATCATGTTCTGACTGAGACACATGTCATTTAGTCTCCTTGACCTCATCTCTATCATGTTCTGACCGAGACACATGTCATTTAGTCTCATTGACCTCATTTCTATCATGTTCTGATTGAGACACATGTCATTTAGTCTCCTTGACCTCATCTCTATCATGTTCTGACCGAGACACATGTCATTTAGTCTCCTTGACCTCATATCTATCATGTTCTGATTGTGACACATGTCATTTAGTCTCATTGACCTCATCTCTATCATGTTCTGACTGAGACACATGTCATTTAGTCTCGTTGACCTCATTTCTATCATGTTCTGACTGTGACACATGTCATTTAGTCTCATTGACCTCATCTCTATCATGTTCTGACTGAGACACGTCATTTAGTCTCATTGACCTCATTTCTATCATGTTCTGACTGAGACACATGTCATTTAGTCTCCTTTACCTCCCCTCTATCATGTTCTGACTGAGACACATGTCATTTAGTCTTCTTGACCTCACCTCTATCATGTTCTGATTGTGACACATGTCATTTAGTCTCACTGATCTCATCTCTATCATGTTCTGACTGAGACACATGTCATTTAGTCTCATTGACCTCATTTCTATCATGTTCTGACTGAGACACATGTCATTTATTCTCCTTGACCTCATCTCTATCATGTTCTGACCGAGACACATGTCATTTAGTCTCATTGACCTCATTTCTATCATGTTCTGTCCTAATGCAAGTGCTGTCATCATTTGTTTCATGTTCTGTCCTAATGCTAGTGCTGTCATCATTTGTTTCATGTTCTGTCCTAATGCTAGTGCTGTCATCATTTGTTTCATGTTCTGTCCTAATGCTAGTAATACAATCTAAAACTCAGATCTTGTTCAAATGGAGAGTTTATTACAGGTACCAACAAATCAAAATCATAGTTAACAAGAGAATGAAAGGTTGCTATATAAGTTCACCCATAAGCTGCAGTCTCTGCCATTAGTGCCACAATCATGGGGATACAATGTTAAAATAGGTTTAAATCAACAAGACCCTACCCTACTGTTACCACCCCTGTCTTCACATATTAAAAATACATAGTAACTAAAATGCTTTAGTATATAATTACAAGTATATACAGTATATAAAAACATACCTTCTAAATGTAGGTCATACAATGTGCTACAAAAAGTTTTGTTAAGTGCAGTTCAAAAAAAAATATTTCTAGTAAAGACTATTTTTTAAAGATATTTCTAATTAAGGTAACATGAAGTAGAATTTAGTGTCATCAAATAGACAAATATCATAGTGTAGCTTTTCCTGGAGTTGTTGCGTCACACTGATGTAGTAATGATCTTAAAGCTGGTTGTGGCAGATCAGCAGTTCACAATCTGTTTAAAGATCATACTATGATTAAAGTATAAAAACTCTTCCAAAGACTTGCATATTACAGACTCTCTAATAAAAATTAGAAAAATTGTCAGCGCATTGTGTTGAACTGAACAGAATGTTTCCAAAAGGCAAACTTAGTTTTCTACTAGTGGCTGATAGAACATTTCATTAGCAGCAGCCCATGGTCTATTTCCAAATCATACAATAGGATATACAACAATATAGATAGTAAAGTTATCTCAACAGTGTTGAGTATCAAAGACTCGGGCCGATCTAGAACTTAGCTCCACTGTCTGACTCAGTGAATTGTACAACAGAATGGCAGCATTCAGTTAGACACACCTTTCTACATTAGTATTACAGTGTTTGAAATAAAATATTCAATAATTTTGACAGAACACAACATAGCTTTATGACTTATAAAAATGTTGGATAAATAGTTGAGAAAGTATCTACCTTCCATTGCATGTTTGGCAATAAAAGGCCACTTTCTATAGGCAGGTGGTTTTCAACCAGAGTTCTAACCCCAAGCCAAACACTACAGATCTGTCACAAACTCTCTGCATTTAGATTGAGCATGTTCATGTCACAGAATGTCTGCATTTATACTGAGCATGTTCATGTCACAGAATGTCTGCATTTATACTGAGCATGTTCAAGTCACAGAATGTCTGCATTTAGACTGAGCATGTTCAAGTCACAGAATGTCTGCATTTAGACTGAGCATGTTAAAGTCACAGAATGTCTGCATTTAGACTGAGCCTGTTCAAGTCACAGAATGTCAGCATTTAGACTGAGCATGTTCATGTCACAGAATGTCTGCATTTAGACTGAGCAAGTTCATGTCACAGAATGTCTGCATTTAGACTGAGCCTGTTCAAGTCACAGAATGTCAGCATTTAGACTGAGCAAGTTCATGTCACAGAATGTCTGCATTTAGACTGAGCCTGTTCAAGTCACAGAATGTCACATTCCATTTATATAACAACAAATTAACACAATGCATTAACACTTTGTGCTGTATCTAGGAGTTAAGAGTGGGTGTCTTTTAGAGTCTTCGAGCAAAAACGGAGACCAGACAGGTTTAGCTTTATGATAGACCTCTCAAACACTCAGGTGAATCGATTGTCCAGGTCTCATCCGTCTGTTGGGTTAGTTAACCGTCTCATGTGTTAACTGTTTGCCCAATAGGTCAACTGTCTGTTGGGTGAGTCTGTTGGTCTATTGAGACCACTACGCTTTAAAACACAGCTTATTAGACTTAACTCATTTCTTACTGATAGTGATCCAGATGGCTTTGCTTCAAAAATAGTTGAAAACCACTGTATTTTGACAAGGTCTGACAAAGCCATGATGTTATGTCAGCTACTGTCATGATGTCTGACAAAGCCAAGATATTATGTCAGATACTGTCAAGTCATGTTTGAATAAAGAAAATAAATGAAAACTTAAAAATATCACAGAATTGGAATAAATATGCAAAATAATCATTTCACACTGACATTAGCAGCAATTAAGTTCTTATGTAGGATTGGATAAAGAATGATTTAACATTCCAGACATTTGTGATCCCAAACACATGTGATACCAAACTAGTGATGCAATAGGATCATGACTCAGGCATTTTTCTATGGGACATTTGAGCTCCTACATAGCAACCGAACGTTTTTAATTCATAAGCTGCTCTACACATAAGTGGACAATCAACTTTTGAAAAATGTTGAATCAGATCAATGTATTAATTTGTAAAGTATTTTAAAATGAATTCTTGGGAAATTCCCAGTAGTCGTCTCCCTTCATTAAAATGAATTCTGGAGACAATCCCTGTAGTCTGCTCCCATCATTAAAATGAATTCTTGAGAAATTCCAAGTAGTCTTCTCCCTTCATTACAATGAATTCTCTGGACATGCCCAGTAGTCTTCTCCCTTCATTAAAATGAATTCTTGGGGAATTCCCAGTAGTCTGCTCTTATCATTAAAATGTGGAAAGGAAGTATATTTCTGAAAAACTTTGTGTTATTTAAAGAACCCCCCCCCCCCCCCCCCCCACACACACACACAAACTAATGCACTGAATTATAAATCCTGGCTACCTTAAAGAGCACTTCACCAAATGTTTTAAAACTGAAAGACGCTGACTACATTTTCTAAGTTCTTTCAATATGATTTGAATATTTTTGCAGTATCCTGGTTATCCAAAAGTTACAAGGATTAAAGGTCAAGAAACAAACAGGGTAGTTAGTATGCAGGTCATTCAAGCACAAATCAAATGTTAGCATAAGAGGAAGTCATACTTCTAGTTACAGATTTAATTAATTTAAAAAAAAAATAATAATTCCAGATTTAAAAATTACCAGATTCCAAAAATGGAAGTATAGTATAGAAGTCTGCTTTATGAACCCAGCTTGATAAATATTTTAAATTAAACCATTAGAAAAATCATTTAGTAAATGATGTTTGAGCTGATTTATTAGATTGTCTTAGATCAAAATCCGACTCCATGTAATTCCATGACTCATTCAATAACTGAATTTTTCTACAAACTGACTTTATTGGACACAGTCCTAAGACTTTGCTCAAGAGAATTCTAATAAATTATGATTGCTCTTTTAAGCCAGGGCTTTTTCCCGCATCTAGTAAAGAGATATTTTTTAAACATGGCAGCACTTTTTGTAAATAGTAAAAAATGCAATGATATTCCATGCAGTTGCCAATACCTCTCATGAGTGAACCCACTGCCTGTATGTGGTATGTTTGAAATTTTTCTCATAAAAGTACAGTCCAATGGGCCACTCTTCCAGAAGTGATACGTAACCATCAATTATAGACAAACTAATTTGATGTAATTTGTTTCCTAGCACACAATACCACAAGTGTTAAAAAATATATATCAATCAACTTGATTTATACATCAAGCGACTTGATTTATGCATTAAATATTGATGAAAGTGATCATGATATGAAATAATACATTAGACAATTCTCAGTTTTGGAAATGTCAATACTTTAAAATATAAGACCATTTGCATATACAGCTAAGACATGTTGGCAATATTGATGAGACCAGTCAAAAAAACTGGCAATCTTTAAAAACTTTGCTCTCAGAGCTAAAAGGGTTTTGGGTTTGAGGCTGTTAAAATATTTATTCTGGTGGAATGATTTTTCTGTGGAGTTGTCTTTTTTTAACTGAATTGTTACAAATGGACGTGAGCAGACTGAAGTATAAAATATTTTGGATGAGCTTATTCGCCAAGATGTATTTGTGTTTTTTTTTTTAAATATGGATGCTTGGAATTAAAACATACAAAGGGTGGCCAGGGAAATGGCTGGAAAGATGAATGCATCATGAACTTTCTAAGCTGGACAGCATTTGATAAGCATTTTTATTGCACATGCTTGGATGACATGAAGCCCAGCATACAATGATTGTTTAGTGAATAACTCTGCGAACAATGCTTTACATCAGGGCTATGAAATAAATACAACAGGATTAATTAATCCTGTCAAGATAACAAAGAGATGGACCAATTATGCTTACAATGAAATGAATGTAGGATGATTCACATTAGTTCTAACACCAGCCAGATGTCTTTAACAGAGTTCTAACAATGATATTCTTTCATGACACTGATGTTCCTCGCATTTTGCAGTATGAAGTTCCAGCTCCATTTCAACACAAAAATTAATGACTTTTTACAATTTCTTTCAATTCAAAAGAAATTTGAGTGACAAGTTCTGTTCGTTAGTGGCATAGTTTACTTGCATACCATCTGCATAGATTTTAATTGATCAAAATAACATTTCCCAAAATCAAGGGATTCTGTTAGTGAATGCACAATATGAACTTTGTAGAGCTTGCATATTGTTGTTAAAGCACTGATCTTATGTACAACTAGAGCCGTCATCATGATGTAGACAAGTTGGTATTATCTTGACTGGGACAACACCCTTACAGCTGTCATCTGGACAAGTTTGACAATGTGTTTGTTGAGGCATTTGTGCCATGAGTGACCCCGCTTCCGTCTGTCATTTGATCCTCGTAAGAGAGAACTTTAAATGGAGGTCCTGTTCGCAAGATGGCCTCCACTGCATCAACTCGGCTGATTTCTTTTAACTTGTTGACCAACTGTCGAATGGAGGCGTCAGGGTGTCGTCTTGTCCATTCATTGAGTACCTGAGACAAAAGAAAAAATATTTAACAATGTCTTTAATGTGCCTTACAAATGACAATAATATTTTCGTCTTTGCACGACATTGTGTTCAATTGTATTGCCCAAGACAGTGGTGGCCATCTATGATAAATGTTGCAGCTAAATATAACACATAAAAAGATTTTCATCCAATTTGTTGCGGCCTTCTTTTGTTGTCAAGTATTCCTTAAAAAATGTTACAGCCTTCTTACATTGGTCTTCTCTAATGTTAAAGAATGTCACACCAAGTCCAATAAAGAGCCAAACAACAGCGTCCAATGAAGATCACAATACTAGTACATTATTTACATGATTTAATCACGGCAAATGTCAATTCACAACGACAACGAACAATGGAGATAATAATAATTCTCAACTCTCTTCTCTCTAACTCAGTGGTTCTCAACCTTCCTTATGCCGTGACCCTTTAATACAGTCCTTCATGTTATGGCGACCCCCAACCATAAAATTATTTTTTTTTCTACTTCATAACTGTATAGTATGTGTGTTTTCAGATGGTCTTAGGCAACCCCTGGGAAAGGGTCGCGCGGCCCCCAAAGGGGCCGCGACCCACAGGTTGAGAACCGCCGCTCTAACTACTTTTGACTCTAACCCTCGACGATCTCCCGGCTCCCGACTTTTACATCCCCACACAAACACCCAGCACACTAGAGCTCAACACCACAAACTGACTTCATGCTCTGACCTCACGAACCGACTTCACGCTCTGACCTCATGAACTGACTTCACGCTCTGACCTCACTAACCGACTTCACGCTCTGACCTCACGAACCAACTTCACAAACCGACTTCACGCTCTGACCTCACGAACCAACTTCACGCTCTGACCTCACGAACCGACTTCATGCTCTGACCTCACGAACCGACTTCACGCTCTGACCTCACGATTTACAACTCACAAAAACACTCACACGATCAACAACTGCCCCTAACAATCATTAACAACAATCTAGTTCACAACCCAATTTGCTTTCTTTTCCTTATAAACGTTTTGTTTATAAATGTTTCCTTTGTTACAAACATACTTTTCAAATTATTTTATCATAATTTTTTTTTTTAAATAGTTACATCTTAATTAAATCTATACAATTTATTTATGTGCTTGTGGGGTTAGTGTAGATGTGTTTGAGATTTATGTGCATTAATAATAAATAACTGTACATCGTTTTTTGTTGTTTATTATATTTTTTAGATTTAATGACCACAATGGAATAGCAAGCCATTTGGGTTGAAGAATATTTCTTCAATTCCTATAATAATAACTTCAAGGAAGATTGGAGTTTTAGACAGTTCAACTTCTTGCTTGCCATTCTACAAACAGTTGGAACAAAAAATAAGAAAAATTGAAATAATAGATCTGTATAGTACAGTGGTTCTCAACCTTCCTAATCCCGCAACCCTTTAGCACAGTTCCTCATGTTGTGGCGACCCCTAACCACAAAATTATTATCGTCGCTGCTTCATAACTGCAGAGTATATGTGTTTTCCGATTAAGGCGACCCCTCTGAAAGGGTCGTTCGATCCTTAAAGGGGTTGCGACCCACAGGTTGAGAACCGCTGGAATAGTACAATACTCTACAAAGGTATGGTCGCGACCCACAGGTTGAGAACCGCTGATATAGTACAATACTCTACAAAGGTATGTTAATCAAGTTTGAATTGTTGAGACAAACAAAACAAATTCTTCATCAACCAACCAAATGAAAAATGGAAAGAAACAGGTTAAAAGTGTAAAACGCTAGCACTAGGTCAGAAAATAAAGTTGCACTAACGGAGATGTGATCTTACCTTCTGTGTCTGACTAATTTTGCTGGCTTCCCCCTCAGTTGGCTCCAAGGCTGGCAAGGCATCACTAAGTCCTAACGTAACGGCTAACAAACACCAGTCTTTGCCCATAGCCTCAGGAGGATCCAGCAGCAGACTCAGCAACCTCTGGGTGTGGATGGTCAGATGGGATATGGGTAAATCCATGCCAAGGGTAACCGTCTCAAGAATTTCCTCGGAACCCAAGCAAGCAATGTCTATAAAGTCTTCCTTGATGTTGCCACTCAGCACCACCGAGGATCTGTTGTCCAGCTGCATGCGCAACAATTCTGTCGGTGAATAGGACCGAACCACTTTCCCGTGTTGTCTCAGCTGAGATGGACTCAGAGTGTAACGTTCCACACACAGGCCTGGGCAGACATTCTCTACAACCTGCTCAATAATGTTCACAAAATCCTCTAGGAAGTAATACAAGTTGGACCTCTCTGTTTCAGGGCCTCTCACTTTGATCTCCAAGTATTGCTCATTTCTGTCCATGTCTATGATTCCCTCCAGACGAGCGCAGCAGTACTTGGATCCATGATGCCACTGGTACAGGTCTGCATCTTTCTGCTGTTCTCTTGCCTTCGTCTCGTCATCACTGCTATCCCCTTCATCATTATCATGATCATGGTCATCGCCAGACAAAATGCTCCGTCTGAGGCAAACCTGAGAAAACAAATGTTAGAATATAAGGTTCATTTATTAATTTTTTTTCTTAATTTCTACTTTTATTTATGGCAGACCTGCACAACATACGGCCCGCCAGGACCCACTTGGCGGCCAGCGAAGTAACAAAATATTCTTTATTCTTATTTTTTTCTTAATATCTTTCCCCCCTGTCCTATTTTCTTTTGGCCCGCACAAGTCTTGTCCTATTTTCCATTAGCGCACAAGTTTTTCATAAAGTATTATTACCCCCCTTACATTTTGAGTTGTGCAGGCCAGCCTTATGGTATCGAATTTCTTCAGTCTATGCTGTCTTAGGGCAACAAATATTTTAATTAAAGATTTGCAGTATATCTTTTTAAAAATAAAATTATAAACGTTCATGTGTTTATAGTTCTAGTGGCTGTGCTATCGTTGTTGTGCTATGGTTGATGTGCTATGGTTGATGTGCTATGGTTGATGTGCTATGATGTGCTATGGTTGATGTGCTATGATGTGCTATGGTTGATGTGCTATGATGTGCTATGGTTGATGTGCTATGGTTGATGTGCTATGGTTAATGTGCTATGGTTGATGTGCTATGGTTGAGCACCTACCTGTATCCTAGGAAAGAGGTACTTGAGCTGGGCACCTGACTGAAAGCTTGTGTGTAGACGAACTCCACCGTACACAGGATTAGGGAACCGAGTGTCATCCCTCAGCCACAAACCTTCCAGCGCCTCCACAAAGTTCAGACATGGGAATTCATATTCCACCTCATCTTCCACCTCACATGGAGTACACAGTTCTAGAGCCTCCAGGACCTGGACATCAAACAAATACTAATTTAATACATCATGATATATGATAAGAACTCAAATATTTATGCAATGGATCTTCACAAATGGTTTTTAAAAGCTTAACATTTCTAAAATAAAATATGTTTGCCTGCAAATGTGCGTACCTGAAGTAGGCTTAGAGCATCCGTAGATGGATACATAAGTTGGAACTCATCCAGTGAGAAGCATCCAGTGACACGAGCCTGTGAAATTCTTTCATGAGACAATAAATTGCCCAGCACCTCTGTACCCAGCCAACGTGGACTGAGAACCACAAGGTCTGTTTGGCTGTGCAGGTAAACGATCTGCAATCCCAAGATCAATGTGGTCACTTCCATGGTTATTTTGTGTGACAAATAAGTGTTTAATATCATATACAAGTAGTGAGCCATTTGACATGGGAGCATCTTTAAATATAGCAGGTTTTCTTGACTTAAATATAATGTCTCAAACTTGAAATAAAAAGATTTTTCTAGGTATAAATTCAAAACTATCAAAATAGACTTTGGTTACTTTAAGAGAAAAACCTTGCAAAGTCTAATGAGAATGAAGATGTCTCATAAATTTGATATGAAAATAAATTAACGGCCAAAATATCATTTAAGCCAAAGTGTTCAAATGTTAAGGGAGTGGTAGAAGCATAATGAGAAATTATACATGCAATCAACATTTTGAGAGAGTGAAACCTTTTGGCACCACTGTACACAATGATAAAAATGATACATTTTTTTCTTAAATTTGTTTTCCTAATAGTATAAAATAATTCAAGGCAAGGCCCAATAATCCCCACCCCACCCAATAAGCCCCACCCCCACCCAACAAGCCTCACACCACCCCACAAGCCCCACCCCCCAAACAAGCCCCACCCACCAAACAAGCCCCAACCCCACCCACCAAGCAACACCCACCACGCCCCACCCACCAACCCAGCAAGCCCCAACCCCACCCAAGAAGCCCCACCTCTCCCATCAGCTGTAGCTGCCTGTCCAACAACTTGACATCTTCATCACTGGCCAGGGGATTGATGCATCCTCTCACTTGTTCAGTAAACTGTGGCCAGCTAAGCACAGGGTATGCTACAAAAGCTTTTCTCCACTCAGGCAGCTGGGCAACTACTGCTGACAGAAAGCCGTTGGAGCAAGGTAGTCTCTGTGGGGAAACGAATTATCACTGAGATTTTTTTAACAGGTAACTGTTTTCTTCAATACTTCAAGGGCAAAATAAAATATAAAATCAATAAAGTCTGGATGCCATTGTGAGGCGTTGACTTAACTGAGACTTTTAGAAATATTTTTCTGAATTAATGTAAACGTTGTACACACTGTGATCCCAAAACACAAAAAAATAATTTTTTGTCTCAACTATGATCTCTTGGAGTTATTTGTCTCAACTATGATCTCTTGGAGTTATTTGTCTCAACTATGATCTCTTGGAGTTATTTGTCTCAACTATGATCTCTTGGAGTTATTTGTCTCAACTATGATCTCTTGGAGTTATTTGTCTCAACTATGATCTCGTGGAGTTATTTGTCTCAACTATGATTTCTTGGAGTTATTTGTCTCAACTATGATCTTTTGGAGTTATTTGTCTCAACTATGATCTCTTGGAGTTATTTGTCTCAACTATGATCTCTTGGAGTTATTTGTCTCAACTATGATCTCTTGGAGTTATTTGTCTCAACTATGATCTCTTGGAGTTATTTGTCTCAACTATGATCTCTTGGAGTTATTTGTCTCAACTACGATCTCTTAGAGTTATTTGTCTCAACTATGATCTCTTGGAGTTATTTGTCTCAACTATGATGTCTTAGAGTTATTTGTCTCAACTAAGATCTCTTAGAGTTATTTGTCTCAACTATGATCTCTTGGAGTTATTTGTCTCAACTAAGATCTCTTGGAGTTATTTGTCTCAACTATGATCTCTTGGAGTTATTTGTCTCAACTAAGATCTCTTAGAGTAATTTGTCTCAACTAAGATCTCTTGGAGTTATTTGTCTCAACTATGATCTCTTAGAGTTATTTGTCTCAACTATGATCTCTTGGAGTTATTTGTCTCAACTATGATCTCTTGGAGTTATTTGTCTCAACTATGATCTCTTGGAGTTATTTGTCTCAACTATGATCTCTTGGAGTTATTTGTCTCAACTATGATCTCTTGGAGTTATTTGTCTCAACTATGATCTCGTGGAGTTATTTGTCTCAACTATGATTTCTTGGAGTTATTTGTCTCAACTATGATCTTTTGGAGTTATTTGTCTCAACTATGATCTCTTGGAGTTATTTGTCTCAACTATGATCTCTTGGAGTTATTTGTCTCAACTATGATCTCTTGGAGTTATTTGTCTCAACTATGATCTCTTGGAGTTATTTGTCTCAACTATGATCTCTTGGAGTTATTTGTCTCAACTACGATCTCTTAGAGTTATTTGTCTCAACTATGATCTCTTGGAGTTATTTGTCTCAACTATGATGTCTTAGAGTTATTTGTCTCAACTAAGATCTCTTAGAGTTATTTGTCTCAACTATGATCTCTTGGAGTTATTTGTCTCAACTAAGATCTCTTGGAGTTATTTGTCTCAACTATGATCTCTTGGAGTTATTTGTCTCAACTAAGATCTCTTAGAGTAATTTGTCTCAACTAAGATCTCTTGGAGTTATTTGTCTCAACTATGATCTCTTAGAGTTATTTGTCTCAACTATGATCTCTTGGAGTTATTTGTCTCAACTATGGTCTCTTGGAGTTATTTGTCTCAACTATGATCTCTTGGAGTTATTTGTCTCAACTATGATCTCTTGGAGTTATTTGTCTCAACTAAGATCTCTTGGAGTTATTTGTCTCAACTATGATCTCTTGGAGTTATTTGTCTCAACTAAGATCTCTTAGAGTTCTTTGTCTCAACTATGATCTCTTGGAGTTATTTGTCTCAACTAAGATCTCTTAGAGTTATTTGTCTCAACTATGATCTCTTGGAGTTATTTGTCTCAACTAAGATCTCTTAGAGTTATTTGTCTCAACTAAGATCTCTTAGAGTTATTTGTCTCAACTAAGATCTCTTAGAGTTGGAATTATGGTAGATGACCCCAATGCTATGGCCTTGGTTAACACCACTGCTGTGCATTCAATTGACCTGGGATATGTTAACACCACTGCTGTGCATTCAACTGACCTGGGATATGTCTGCTCTAGATTTGGTCAACTGTTGTTTAAAGGCCCTCATGTCACTGGAATATGGCGCTGTGGCATCCATCACAAAGACTTGAGGGCAAATCTCAAGGTCATACTGGAACATGGTGGTCACTTTCTCCAGGATGTACTTGGCCTCATCATTGATGTGGCAGCCGTGTGAGCTTTTCTGGCAGGGTGTCATAGATTTGTCTGCATGGGTGGCCACTAGGATGACTTGAGCTGTGTTCTGCAGCTTTCCACAGTGATCTGATGAAATCATTGATAGGTTGGCCATTACAGTCTAATTAGTTTGTATAGGAGACACACGTCAGTTAGTGTACATCTTTCCACTGGTGTTAATTTTAAAACTATAATCACAGATTATAAGCTATATGAATGTCAAGGATGCTAAGCATAAAAATAAAACTCTTAACAGAGCACAGCAGCCAGCTTTACAATCATTTTAAAAATATTTGATTTCACAAAATATGTTTGCTATATCTTCATCAAAAGATTATCCCATAAGATTAGGAGATTATCCCATAAGATTAGAAGAATATCCCATTAGATTAGAAGATTATCTCATAAGATTAGGAAATTATCCCATAAGATTAGAAGAATATCCCATAAGATTAGAAGATTATCTCATAAGATTAGAAGATTATCCCATAAGATTAGAAGATTATCTCATTAGATTAGAAAATTATCTCATAAGATTAGGAGATTATCCCACAAGATTAGGAGATTATCCCATAAGATTAGAAGAATATCCCATTAGATTAGAAGATTATCTCATAAGATTAGGAAATTATCCCATAAGATTAGAAGAATATCCCATAAGATTAGAAGATTATCTCATAAGATTAGAATATTATCCCATAAGATTAGAAGATTATCTCATAAGATTAGAAAATTATCTCATAAGATTAGGAGATTATCCCACAAGATTAGGAGATTATCCCATAAGATTAGAAGAATATCCCATAGGATAAGAAGATTATCTCATAAGACTGTTACAAATTATCTTTTTAAAACTCATCATTATTGAAAATGTACAAGTTGGCAGCAATAAATCAGTTGATTTCTATTAGAGATGATTTTTTGAATGTGCTACTCCTAAAACTTGATATGATCAAAGTTTAAAGGTTATCTCAGTCTACCTATAGGCATCTTGGGGTGTATCCTGGCTTTCAGGAAGTTGAGCCAGAAAACGACTTGAGCCATTTGTTCATCCAGTGAGTCCTCAAGATTGAATAGGATAACATGAAGACAGTTGACATCCCCCAGGAAGTAATCATAGAGCATGTAGTAGGGCTCATAACCAGAGAACTCCCACACACTCAACTCCCCTGTACCTAATGGTAGGACAAGATGAACAGAGCACATTTTAGCTGCCTTGTGTGCTAGAATCTTGTAGTATGGTTATGACAAGATAACAAGACCGAGTGATTCATAAATGTTGCCATCAGGATTAACAAACTTCAACTTTTCAATTTTGTCATTTGATTTTTTTCTCTTTTCAAGTTAATTACTATCCTTATTTACACACAAACATTTCAGTCATTTTAAATTATAAAAAAATTACATTTTAAGAATGAACCAGAAAAAAAATGAAGATCATAGAGATAACTAGGCAACTAAATTTTAAATTAAAAAAATTTTCTTTAAAAAATAAAAATATCTCTAAATCAGTGGTTCTCAACCTTCCTAATGCCGCGACCCTTTAATACAGCTCCTCCTGTTTTGGCGACCCCCAACCACAAAATTATTTTCGTTGCCACTTTGTAACTGCAGAGAACATGTGTTTTCCGATGGTCTTAGGTGACCCCTGTGAAAGGGCCGTGCGACCCCCAAAATAATCGCGACCCACAGGTTGAAAACCGCTGCTCTAAATGATTCTCAAAACAATTTTTTAAAAAAGAACAATTTTTCCTAGATATGAATAGTTGGAGTATGCACACATTTTACCTGGTACATTGATGGCTTGAACATCTACACCTTTCGTATAAGTCGGGTTTCCTACAATGTAATTTAGAGGTGTTGGCAAACTGAACTGGCGGGAAAGTTTGTTTTTGTCTGGAGAGGTCAAACAATTTTTGAAAGTTAAATTAATGTTTTAATTATCTTACAAGAACACAGTTCATAGTTCTAATTTATAGAATAACTGGCCATATTACAACCTACCTTAAGAGTGGCAACAAGAAATAAAATAATATATATATTTGTTTTTTTAAAAACTGTTATTACTAGAGTTATTGATCACTGTTTTTAAACACCACCCTAAAATGTGTCATAATTTAATCACTTGTCGAACCACCAAAGAAACTGACTTTTCTGTTGAGCTGATGTTGCCTGGGAAGGGTGGTGATGCCGTCTCCTAAAGAAACTACTCAGATAAGTACACTTGAGTGACTCCACTAGGATAGACTTCCCCACTCCTGTTGACCCCAGCAGCTTTAACTTGACACGGTTGATTGGTTGTGGGGAGGGCTTCAGTTGATTGATGTATGCAAGTCTCCTCTCCTGGAAGAGGGCAGGGATGACATGTAGGATATTATTTTTCTTTTACGTGTTGACTACCTTAACAATGGGAACAGGGGTACTTATAGCATTTAATATTCTTGTTTATAGGAAATTTTGTCATTTGGAAACCTCTCTTATTTTTAAATGAAAACTATATTTATTGAAACATATTCCATATTCCTTTCTGTAACTTGCACTTAAATATTTATAAAACAATTATTATCTGTAGATAGGTAAGAATAATCTCTTTAACCTTATACATGTGTATTTTTCAGAAGTGCCATGCCATTTTTTAGCATTTTCTTTCATATAATTTTCAAAAATGACAAAATCCCATTCTAAATGAATTCAAAGACCCTCACAGGCATACAATATCTGAAAGTACACTGGACAGGGTATCTTATGGTGTGAAAATAATGGTTTTATGATATGTATGTTGATTTTGACCTTGACCTTTACAGAGTGAGGACAATTTTACTACTCATATACTGTATTCAATCCAACCTAATACTTCACAAACTGTTCACACTTTTTTAAAAGCCCATTTTTGAGATACTAGAAGCAATATTTTTTTTTATCTTCAAATGTTAGGTACTTATAATGACTACCTTCAAATGTTAGGTACTTATATTGACTACCTTCAAATGTTAGGTACTTATATTGACTACCTTCAAATGTTAGGTACTTATATTGACTACCTTCAAAAGTTAGGTACTTATAATGACTACCTTCAAATGTTAAGTACTTATATTGACTACCTTCAAATGTTAGGTACTTATATTGACTACCTTCAAATGTTAGGTACTTATATTGACTACCTTCAAAAGTTAGGTACTTATAGTGAGTACCTTCAAATGTTAGGTACTTATATTGACTACCTTCAAATGTTAGGTACTTATATTGACTACCTTCCAATTTTAGGTACTTATAGTGACTACCTTCAAATGTTAGGTACTTATATTGACTACCTTCAAATGTTAGGTACTTATATTGACTACCTTCAAAAGTTAGGTACTTATAGTGAGTACCTTCAAATGTTAGGTACTTATATTGACTACCTTCAAATGTTAGGTACTTATATTGACTACCTTCCAATTTTAGGTACTTATAGTGACTACCTTCAAATGTTAGGTACTTATATTGACTACCTTCAAATGTTAGGTACTTATATTGACTACCTTCAAATTTAAGGTACTTAGTGTGACTACCTTCAAATTTTAGCTACTTATAGTGACTACCATCTTTTCCAGCTAGCTATTATCTCCTAGATGTATATTGGCTTGTGTTGTCTATGGCTGCAAGGTGATGTAATACTTTGAATGGGTATGCTCGTATTGTTGTGTTTTGTATTTCAATGTAGTAAAACATAGCTTGTTTTCATTTCTCTTTTAATTGACCTTGTACCGCGCTTGAAGCGTGATTTTCAAATAAACTTTATTGTTATTATTGTTAAATTTGTGTCACACAAAATACAAGGAGGAAGGCACAAAATAAGTTTAAAATTTCCTTTTTGAAATGAAAGCATTCAATCCATTTTTTATTAATTAATGCTCCAGAACACAAACAAACATAAATGTCTTTGAATCTCTTCAGGGTAGTATCTTTGGAATTCCAACCTTTCCCCCAAAAAAGTTTCTGTAACACTACAACTAAGCTTAGGGCTAAAACTGTCTCATTCTTTTGTCGCCATCGACACTAAAGGTACTACTGTCATAAGTAGCACATAGAATATCTCTGAAATCATTGCTTTCAATGTAATCAATTTGAAATAATTCCAATAAAGAAATTCTGTGTTAGATTTGCAAGCTAGAGAGGTGGGGGAAAAGGTGGGGGGGGGGGGGGGGGGGGGGGGGGGCGGGTTCCATCTCCAGCATCAGATATTATGTTCAAATTTGTTTTAGCAAATTTCAGACCCAATTAATCACACCCAAAAAAAAAAAAACACCCAGATAAAAGCAAGTTGACACAAATATGGAACCATAAAGAGAAAGATTTCCTCTTAATCAATATACATTAAATCATTCACATTTTTAAGACAATTTCACGGAAAGGGCTTTAACAGCCATTATGACGGTTATAAGGTTAAAGAAGTTTGTAAATTCAACCCACAATAAGACTGATAATTGCATTAAACAGCTTCTGTTCATAAATAGTAGGATTTCAAGAGGAGCCAAAGTAATAAAGTAAACAATGCTTAGTTTTAAATTACTGACCCCTTTGACAGACGCCATCAGATCTGAAATATTTGTAAAACCTTGAGCCAGGGCCATGATTTCCCCAGTTACTCCATCCTGTTCAATCAAACATAGAAACATGTACAGATATAATTTTTCAATAATTCAATTGATTTGTTTTTGTTTGATTAGGAGATGTAGTGAGTGCAATTATGTAGGCATGTTTCTGTTAGATTGGATATTGACCACACTTTTAAAAATGTTTCTATTTGACTGGATATTGACCACATTTTTAGATATGTTTCTATGGATTGGATATTGACCACATTTGTAAAAATGTTTCTATTTGACTGGATATTGACCACATTGGTAAACATGTTTATATTTGACTGGATATTTACCACATTTTTAGACATATTTCTATTTGACTGTATATTGACCACATTTTTAGACATGTTTATATTTTGACTGGATAATGACCTGATATGTTCCATCAACACCTTAAAAATATGTTATTAATTTATTCACAGCAAATAACAGAGCTATTACCTTATTTCCTTTGTCCGGGTCAGCCCCAACAAGTAAGAGACACCTGGCTATCTCTATGTGTCCAAACTTACAGGCTAAATGTAGTGCTGTCCAACCATCCTGAAGTTTTAAAAAAAAATAGAAGAGTACCTTCAATGGGATTATGATAGAGGATTGATAAACTGACAAATGTTACCTCATCACCAATGTATAACTGACTCCACTTCAGGAGGGCTACTTATGTCACTGTGGCTATGTATAACTGGCTCTACTTTCGGAGCGCTACTTATGTAAATGTGACTATGTACACTATGAAGGCCTACCAATTTTTAGTATCTGTTTTTTCCCCCCATTATTTTTACTGTTCGACATTAAAACTTGTTTTCAACATATTATTGTAGAAATACACCACTAAACTGTAACATTCATTTAGCAGACCTGCAGTGCTCTATAACTAACACAGGTCCCTGCAGTGCTCTATAACTAACACATGTCCCTGCAGTGCTCTATAACTAACACAGGTCCCTGCAGTGCTCTATAACTAACACAGGTCCCTGCAGTGCTCTATAACTAACACAGGTCCCTGCAGTGATATATAACTAACACAGGTCCCTGCAGTGCTCTATAACTAACACAGGTCCCTGCAGTGCTCTATAACTAACACAGGTCCCTGCAGTGCTCTATAACTAACACAGGTCCCTGCAGTGCTCTATAACTAACACAGGTCCCTGCAGTGATCTATAAGTAACACAGGTCCCTGCAGTGCTCTATAACAACACAGGTCCCTGCAGTGCTCTATAACTAACACAGCTCCCTGCAGTGCTCTATAACTAACACAGCTCCTTGCAGTGCTCTATAACAACTCCATTGAATATCATTTTTTTGTACCGTAAACTGTAACAAACTTACCATAGTTTAGATAGAATCATGAAATGTACTCACATTTGAAACTATATCAACATTGATTCCCAATGAACACATTGTCTGTACCACACACAGAAGACCTTCCCTGGCAGCACAGTGCAGAGCTGTCTCCCCTGTCTCCTGTGGATATAAAACAATACAGTTCCTATTAATGTTGTCATGTCATTTCAACCAAAACAACATGTCGATGGACAATCAGAATATTAATACACAAATTTGAAGTTTTTATTTTATCTTTGATTTAACTGTTGTGGGCTATAGTAATAGCAATAATAATAATAACGATAATAATAATAACGATAACAATATTAATAATAATAATAGTAATAATAATAATAATAATAATAATAATAATAATAGTAATAATAATAATAATAATAATAATAGTAATAATAATAGTAATAATAATAATAATATAAATAATAATAATAATAATAGTAATAATAATAGTAATAATAATAATAATAATAGTAATAATAATAATAATATAAATAATAATAATAATAGTAATAATAATAATAATAATACTAGTAATAATAATAATAATATAAATAATAATAATAATAATAGTAATAATAATAATAATAGTAATAATAGAACAAAAGGGCTGACCTTATCTAGAGTGTCCAATTTACATCCGGCATTGAGGATGAGCAAAGCTATGGCAGAATTATGTCTCTGACATGCCAGGTGGAGGGCAGTACTTCCTCTCTGGACAGGAATAAACATTAGATTGTTTTACAACGTCAGACATTTTTCCCTCATGCGACAGTTTGACATCTTGAGAAAGTTGGCTCACTTGACATTGTTTATTTAAATAAACTATAAAATGCAGGCTAAGCCCAATGAGAAGAAGAGGTTTGATAGACTTTAACTTGTTGTATTATCAAACCTTAATTTTGCCCGTTATGGCGGGGTCAGTACTTACAGTGGCCACGCAAAAAAAAAAAAAAAAACTTTAAAAATGGGCATATCTCCTTATTTTCATATTGACCTCTATTACATTGCTTGGCTTAGTGCCCATCTGTGAACTCACCTTATCTGTGTGGTTCAGGGGGGCCCCAAAGTCCAACAGTACCTTAACACAGTCAACATTGCCACGAACAGCAGCACAGTGGAGGGCTGTTTCCTTTTCCTGTCGGCCAGTAAATGGAGGCGTTAATTCCACAAAAACATGGGTGCAGTTTAAATATTGGTTAGAGTATAAATCATTTCTAATCCTTAACACCCAGGACTGCTCAAATTTGATCAAACGGAAATTTGGCCCGAATATTTTATATATTTTACACGTTAAAATTTTGCTTAAAATTTTTTTTGAACTCATTATTTTGTTTTACTGTATAGTATAGTGCGTTCAAAAAGAAATTTGACGAAAATTTTAACGTATGAACTGAAAAAAATATTCTACCTAATTTCCGTCGATCAATTTTCTGTCAACGAAATTTCTTTCTATCAAATTTCCGATAACCCTCAAATAAAGCTACAAAAAATTGCCTTTAAGACTGTCTTGTAAACAAAAGGACATAATGACTGAAGTGCAATTTTAAACAGCAAAAAAACATTTAGCAGTCATGGTAATGTCCAAAGCAAAAAGTTGGATACAGCATCACAACGGACAGGAGTAAAAAAAACAACAGGGAAATAAAACTCACAGTAAATTTTGATTTAACATTCACAGTAAATTTTGATTTAACATTCACAGTAAATTTTGATTTAACATTGATCATGTGCAAGGATTGAGGTGGACAATGATTAAGCAAATAATGACACTAGAGTTAGACTAAATCCTAAAAAAAATTGTTGGTTCCATGCAAAATGAAAATAGTAAGTAATGAATATGAAAATGTAACATCTTTGTGGGGCACCCAAAACAAGACAAAGTAACAGAACAGACAAGACTATGATGGCAGCTGATATAATGAAACATTTAAAATGACTTATTTTCTTGTAGAAACATTCATTCAAGTCATCTTAGCCACTTGTAAAGATGTGTAGCCACTAGTGTTACGATGTGTAGCATTACATCAATTAATTCAACTACGCAAACCTTCAGATGACTTGTATTTTGGGAGAAACTAAAGTTATACTATAGCTATAATTTCATAAAATTTAGAGAACTTATCAGTTTTTGTTGTTGGAATGAACAAGTCCATTTTAAAAATAGATCTCTCAGACCAGCCTTTCCCAAATTTTAAGTTTGACGGGCTAGTTTTGAAAATGAACCGGGGACTGGAGCTAAATTTGTTTATATTTTCTTTAATTTACTATAAATATTCATGTTGCGCAGTCCGGCAATGTCAGGCTCGTGGACCATTGACCACCAATTGGGGAACGATGTTTTAGGGTATAACTGATCTGTGTTAGTGAATGGAGAGCATGTTTATGGATCTATTGAGCTTATTTATCACAGGAATGTACTACTAAGCTGTGTAACACAATGGCGGCATGTTTGTGGATGTGTTGAGCATATGATACTGTTAGCCGACAGCTCCTACAGAAATTTCTTATTAGAAAAGACTTCAGTTGAGTCATCAATAAGTTAATTGAAGACATTTCTAATTTTATATTTCTTCTGATTATAAATGGTATCATTTTAAGTGTTTTCTTTGACACTAAGTTTCTATTCCACCTCTAAGCTTCTATTTCACCTCTAAGTTTCTATTCCACCTCTAAGTTTCTATTCGTCCTCTAAGCTTCTATTTCACCTCTAAGTTTCTATTCCACCTCTAAGTTTCTATTCGTCCTCTAAGCTTCTATTTCACCTCTAAGTTTCTATTCCACCTCTAAGTTTCTATTCGTCCTCTAAGCTTCTATTTCACCTCTAAGTTTCTATTCCACCTCTAAGTTTCTATTCGTCCTCTAAGCTTCTATTTCACCTCTAAGTTTCTATTCCACATCTAAGTTTCTATTCCACATCTAAGTTTCTATTCCACATCTAAGTTTCTATTCCACATCTAAGCTTCTATTCCACATCTAAGCTTCTATTTCACCTCTAAGTTTCTATTCCACATCTAAGTTTCTATTCCACATCTAAGTTTCTATTCCACCTCTAAGTTTCTATTCCACATCTAAGCTTTTATTCCACATCTAAGTTTCTATTTCACCTCTAAGCTTCTATTTCACCTCTAAGCTTCTATTTCACCTCTAAGCTTCTATTTCACCTCTAAGCTTCTATTTCACCTCTAAGCTTCTATTTCACCTCTAAGCTTCTATTTCACCTCTAAGCTTCTATTTCACCTCTAAGCTTCTATTTCACCTCTAAGTTTCTATTCCACATCTAAGCTTCTATTCCACCTCTAAGTTTCTATTCGTCCTCTAAGCTTCTATTCCACCTCTAAGCTTCTATTTCACCTCTAAGCTTCTATTTCACCTCTAAGTTTCTATTCCACATCTAAGCTTCTATTCCACCTCTAAGTTTCTATTCCACATCTAAGCTTCTATTCCACCTCTAAGTTTCTATTCGTCCTCTAAGCTTCTATTCTGATCTCTCACATTCTCTCTCTCTAGATGAATACCTTATTCTGGAGTGTAAGCATGGCCCCGTGATCACACAAAATGCGTACAATCTGCACATAGCCATGCCAGGCCGCACAGTGGAGGGGGGTCTCACCAAGCTGGACAACAAGAGACACACAAGAAATCAAATACATGCAAAGCACAAAATCTGGGCTGGTCATCATGAAAACACAAGTGTTGTTAGGCTTAACAGCAATATTGTTGGTCAGCTAGCAATAATTGGACAAACAGAAGTAATCGGTCCACTAGGACTAAGTAGCAGTGGTCAGATAGAAGTAATTGGTCAACTAGGACTTAGTAACAGTGGTCAGATAGAAGTAATCCGTCAATTAGGACTAAGTAGCAGTGGTCAGATAGAAGTAGCAGTGGTCAGATAGAAGTAGCAGTGGTCAGATAAAAGTAGCAGTGGTCAGATAGAAGTAACAGTTGAGTCAATTACAAGTACAGTGGTAAACTGGGCGTAACAGGTCAATTAAGAATGGCAAGTCCACTAGTCCTAAAAGTGGTCGACTAATTAATTTAAATGACCAAAGCTGACACGAGTAAAAGAGTCAAAATGATGCAAGCTGCTTATCTCTTAGTGCTCACAACCAAAATGGTGGCGCTAACAACCTTAGTCTTTAACGCTAACAACCTTAGTCTTTAACGCTAACAACCTTAGTCTTTAACGCTAACAACCTTAGTCTTTAACGCTAACAACCTTAGTCTTTAACGCTAAAAACCTTAGTCTTTAACGATGGTGCTTACAACTGTGCAAAAACCTGCTGTTGATGGTGGCTACATTTGGGTAAATAAATATAAGGTATGTGCATCAGAACTTGTATGATGGATAGGGTGGGACAACATCAATTTTTTTTTTAATCTACAAAAGATGTCACATAAAAATTATCTTCTTTCTTCTTTTAACCTGGCTACATACAGGAAATCACATTTACAACATAGGAAATGTTTCATGGTGTATACTAATCTATGGTCATTTATTTAAGCAGTGCTGATAAACATTATGTAAATGGACATAATAACACATCTAATAGACTATTATTGCAAGTTTAAAACTCCATTCAGTGAATAAATAGCATTTTAATTAGATTAGAATGTCTTGAATTTAAATTATAGGTTTATCCTTTTTTGCAAACAGCTCATTGTATATTCAAGGGGAAGCCACTCTTAAGGCTGACATAAGCAGGGTAGCAGCAAGAGGAGAAAAGCTGACACTTTCGTGTTATGTATGACATCAATTGTTCCTAAAGCAGCATTTTAAGCTTTTTAACATTAGAACTGGTAGTAGTTCAACATGCTTTAAACCTTCTGAGTTTCAACACTCAAAAAAAAAAAAAAAAAACAAAAAAAACAAAAAAAAAAAAAAAAATTTATATTGGTTTAATTAGAGCTTAAAGGTATTAACAACTAAGAATAGCTTAGTCTTCATATACCATGTATAACTTAAAATCATGCACTAGATGTTTTATCAAGTATTTATCCGACAGTTACATTTCATGTGGTAAAATTCAGCTTGTGTTTCCATCAACTGTTGAATGCAGTTTATTGTCCATCAGGCGGTTGAATACTTACATTGTCAAAAAGATTAATGTTGGCATCGATGCTACACAGGTATTCAACAGATGCAGTGTGGCCGTAACGAGCAGCCACGTGGAGCGCAGTCTCACCAGACTGGTTAATAATAGAAATATACATTAACAACTGTCAATTTTTATCAATAAAAATCAATTAATTTTTATCAACCTTAATTTTTTTTTAATAAATTGACAGAACTGCTTGCCAGTTCCCTAAAATTCAAACAACTGTTCCCCCAAAAATTTTCAAGTACAAGTAAGTTGTAAATCGGTCAGTCTTATTCCATCCAAAGAGGAATGATGCTGGTCATCTGATCAATATGACAGCTAGATATCATTAACAAATATTTGCTTGCATTAAAATACCCTACACAGACATGCTACTGACAAGATTAAGACTTCATGGTACCTTAAATCTGTCTCTATAATTAAACACAATTATTATTATTAAGGTGGTTTTATATAGAGCAGTATCACAGGATAGGGCTAGGCTCATTGCGCTTCACATAAAAATTAGCAATGACAGAAAATTATACATTTAAAAACAATTGGTAAAAAGCCTGACCTCACCCACCCAAGTTCTATCTACCCCTGTCTAACCATGAACAGCACCCACCCAAGTTCTATCTACCCCTGTCTAGCCATGAACAGCACCCACCCAAGTTCTATCTACCCCTGTCTAGCCATGAACAGCACCCACCCAAGTTCTATCTACCCCTGTCTAGCCATGAACAGCACCCACCCAAGTTCTATCTACCCCTGTCTAGCCATGAATAGCACCCACCCAAGTTCTATCTACCCCTGTCTAGCCATGGACCTCACCCACCCAAGTTCTATCTACCCCTGTCTAGCCATGGACCTCACCCACCCAAGTTCTATCTACCCCTGTCTAGCCATGGACCTCACCCACCCAAGTTCTATCTACCCCTGTCTAGCCATGGACCTCACCCACCCAAGTTCTATCTACCCCTGTCTAGCCATGGACCTCACCCACCCAAGTTCTATCTACCCCTGTCTAGCCATGGACCTCACCCACCCAAGTTCTATCTACCCCTGTCTAGCCATGGACCTCACCCACCCAAGTTCTATCTACCCCTGTCTAGCCATGGACCTCACCCACCCAAGTTCTATCTACCCCTGTCTAGCCATGGACAGCACCCACCCAAGTTCTATCTACCCCTGTCTAGCCATGGACCTCACCCACCCAAGTTCTATCTACCCCTGTCTAGCCATGGACCGCACCCACCCAAGTTATATCTACCCCTGTCTAGCCATGGACCTCACCCACCCAAGTTCTATCTACCCCTGTCTAGCCATGGACCTCACCCACCCAAGTTCTATCTACCCCTGTCTAGCCATGGACAGCACCCACCCAAGTTCTATCTACCCCTGTCTAGCCATGGACCTCACCCACCCAAGTTCTATCTACCCCTGTCTAGCCATGGACCTCACCCACCCAAGTTCTATCTACCCCTGTCTAGCCATGGACCTCACCCACCCAAGTTCTATCTACCCCTGTCTAGCCATGGACCTCACCCACCCAAGTTCTATCTACCCCTGTCTAGCCATGGACAGCACCCACCCAAGTTCTATCTACCCCTGTCTAGCCATGGACCTCACCCACCCAAGTTCTATCTACCCCTGTCTAGCCATGGACCTCACCCACCCAAGTTCTATCTACCCCTGTCTAGCCATGGACCTCACCCACCCAAGTTCTATCTACCCCTGTCTAGCCATGGACCTCACCCACCCAAGTTCTATCTACCCCTGTCTAGCCATGGACAGCACCCACCCAAGTTCTATCTACCCCTGTCTAGCCATGGACCTCACCCACCCAAGTTCTATCTACCCCTGTCTAGCCATGGACCTCACCCACCCAAGTTCTATCTACCCCTGTCTAGCCATGGACCTCACCCACCCAAGTTCTATCTACCCCTGTCTAGCCATGGACCTCACCCACCCAAGTTCTATCTACCCCTGTCTAGCCATGGACAGCACCCACCCAAGTTCTATCTACCCCTGTCTAGCCATGGACCTCACCCACCCAAGTTCTATCTACCCCTGTCTAGCCATGGACCTCACCCACCCAAGTTCTATCTACCCCTGTCTAGCCATGGACCTCACCCACCCAAGTTCTATCTACCCCTGTCTAGCCATGGACCTCACCCACCCAAGTTCTATCTACCCCTGTCCAGCCATGGACCTCACCCACCCAAGTTCTATCTACCCCTGTCTAGCCATGGACCTCACCCACCCAAGTTCTATCTACCCCTGTCTAGCCATGGACCTCACCCACCCAAGTTCTATCTACCCCTGTCTAGCCATGGACCTCACCCACCCAAGTTCTATCTACCCCTGTCTAGCCATGGACCTCACCCACCCAAGTTCTATCTACCCCTGTCTAGCCATGGACCTCACCCACCCAAGTTCTATCTACCCCTGTCTAGCCATGGACCTCACCCACCCAAGTTCTATCTACCCCTGTCTAGCCATGGACAGCACCCAGCAGCATCGAGCCTTGTTTATCAGTTAGAAGGGGGGTGAGAATGAGTCGTACAATACAGTTTCCATCATTTTCATGAATCATTGACAGTTGTCTCATGTTTTTTTTAAAACCTAACCAATTTTAACATTGCTATATTTAGCAAGGATGGAGAACTATATACATTTTATTCTTTAAGGTGAATCCTGTGAAACTGAAATATGTTTTTAAATAAATACACAGTTAAATGATGCAACTGAATGCAGGCACACACCTTGTTCTGAGTATTGATGGGTACCCCAGCCTCCACCAGACACTTGATGATTTCTGTGTGACCTTGGCGAGCTGCCCAGTACACTGCACTGTCTCCTTGCTGGAGGATGAGAAGTACATTGAAAACATCAAATTGTCTTTCTGGCTTCCACCTTTCATTTGTTATGGTATAACTGCCAGCATTAACAGAAATGTAAAATCACAGGGTCAACTGAACTGACAAATTTTAATGAGTAAATTTGAATAAGTAAGGGTTACGTTATCTGTTCACGTTGTAAGGGTTACGTTATCTGTTCATGTCGCAAGAATTACGTTATCTGTTCATGTCATAAGGGTTACGTTATCTGTTCATGTCAAAAGGGTTACGTTATCTGTTCATATTGCAAGAATTACGTTATCTGTTCATGTCGTAAGGGTTATGTTATCTATTCATGTCATAAGGGTTACTTTATCTGTTCATGTCGTAAGGGTTACTTTATCTGTTCATGTTACAAGGGTTATGTTATCTGTTCATGTCTAATTCAAAAAAGCTACTTTATGAGCATGTTGGTCACTTTTTATTTGACTTCAAGTTTTAGCTAAGTATATTTCAGACTAGGTGATTTAAAGATATATCTAATTTGTTCGGTTATTTGAAGCTGTACATCAAATGTCAGGTCCGCAGGTTGACAAAGACCTACTCAAGAAAGGGCTCAAACATTTAAACAGGGACAAGTTTTCTGATCTGTTATAAGTGAGACTAAACAAATTAGATTGTAGCTGTTTCTCATTAGTTGTAGTTGTTTCTCATTAGTTGTAGCTGTTTCTCATTAGTTGTAGCTGTTTCTCATAGTGCTTTAAATAGTTGGAGGAGACCTTTAATGCTTTTTACAAATAATATTACAGCTGGATTTCAAATACTGCACCGACCATTTGCTTGTGTGTGTGTGTCTGGTTATGCTTATGTGCATGTGTCTTGTTTTGCTTTGGATGTGTCTGGTTATAAGTTTTAGAGTTAAAAGTGGCTCACACTGGACAGGTGTAATTGAGCCAACATATTTACCTTGTCCTTTATAGAAATGTCCACTCCTTTAGCTAGTAAAAACCTGAGTACATCAACATGTCCACCACTGGCTGCCATGTGTACTGCAGTTTCACCATGCTGGAACACACACAGTAGCATTGCAGCAGGAATAGAAGTACTTTATCTCATTACCCCTAGACTAAGTCATTTGTACATAACACCTAGACTAAGTCATTTGTAAATGACACCTAGACTAAGTCATCTGTACATAACACCTAGACTAAGTCATTTGTAAATGACACCTAGACTAAGTTATTTGTACATAACACCTAAATATTTCGTCTTTGTAATTGACAATGGATTGTTTTCTATACATAACACCTAAACTCAGGTATATTTACATAACCCCCAAATGTATTTATCTTGACATAACACCTAGAATCAATTCTCTGTACACTACACCTAGATTTATATGCTTGTATTGTACTAATGATTCTGTGTACAAGACACCTAGAATCAGAAGCACGTAGTTAGAGTTTGGACCAAAATAGCACAGTGTGTACAAGACACCTAGAATCAGAAGCACGTAGTTAGAGTTTGGACCAAAATAGCACAGTCAAGAGAATAAAATATGCCCTTTTGCCCCAAAAAGTAAGAGAGCATATGAACTGGTACTTTTCCAGTCAAGAAAGCATATGCCTCGGACCCCAATAATGGAGACCATATGCCCAATGCCCCACAAACAAAGAGAGAACATGCCCCACTAGCAAAGAAAGCACATGCCCCACTAGCAAAGAGAGCACATGCCCCACCAGCAAAGAGAGCACATACCCAGATGCCCCATCAGCAAAGAGAGCACATGCCCCACCAGCAAAGACAGAACAAACCCTGTTTCCCCACCAGCAAAGAGAGCACATGCCCCGGTGCCCCACCAGCAGAAAGAGCACATGCCCCGATGCCCCACCAGCAAAGAGAGCCAAAGCACTACTACTAAATAGTAAGCTGGTGGTCAGTCAATTCATATATTTTCATCAACTACTTCAAGTAACTTGGAATCTTGTATATGGTTAGCTGACCTTGGGGCATTTATTTCAGAATTTATTACACACATCCTTCTATCAGAAACAGAATCCTATGCAGAGGCCACACACAAACACACTGTTTCATTGGCTCTTCCTTATTAGAGTACCTGACAAGTAATCGGCAGAAGCGGCACTGAGCACGAAAGTCTTGGCCAGACATAGCATGATTGGGGTAACCATTGAAGCCAACCACCTTTAACCAACCCCGCTCACCTTATTGGCTGTGTTAAGATCAATGTTGGCAGCCATCTCAGACAGCTCTTTGAGTCCATCCACGTTACCTTCCTCTGATGCACAGAAAAGTGCCGCCATAACAAAGTTTTCTGCCTTGTCCTAAACAAAAACAAAAGAGAAAAAGAAAATAATTCACACATTTTTTACTCAATGTCATCAGAAGGTTTCATTGATTAGCAATAAATGTGAATGTCTCTGCTGTTCGATTCATTAAACATTGAGACCATGTTATGCCATTCATTAGATTTGGCATTCAGTTTGGACACAATGAAAGCAGTTGTAACACACACTGTGTCATCATGTGGGTAAACCAAATCAGGGCATGGAGCTGTGGAGTTTAGAAATCCAAGAATAAGTTAATTAATTGTGGATATCCTATCTGTGGATCTGACATGATCTTACTCTATCATTGTACCACAGTTTCAAACGTAACATACCATGACATGGGTTTAGTTGTCAATGAAATTGTTGTCAAGTATCACCGGATAATCTCAAGCACGCACTATTACATGTGTGGCAATCCCTTCAAAATAATAGACATTTATTTCTGACCCCCAGTCAAATATTTTTGATAAAATTAGTTGTAACTAACAACTTTCATTTTACTCTTGTCATTTGTTGGAAACAACTTTTTTTTTAAAATACACGTCTGCAAAGATTATTTGGATCTTACGTGCCCCACCCCATGACACTAATTGCGCCAACTCTGCCAACCTTCCAAACACCATCAGCGCCATGACTGACCGCCACGAATGACCTCTTCGTGTAAAGATATTAGGAGGTCGAGCGTTGTTGACCAGGCAGTTTTTAAATGGCTGTCATTGAACAAACACACAGGACCTGCACTCAAGTGTTTACGTCCTCCTGTTCCCCGCCATTTCTTTCCTGTTCTCAATCCCTTATTCCCTGTTCGAAATCCTCTTTTCCCTTGTTCCCAATCCCTTCTTCTCAATACTTTCATTCCCTGATTTAAATCCCTACTTCCCTGTTCCCTTTCCTTTCTTCTCTGCTATCTATCCTATCTTCGCGACTCCCACCACCCCCACATCTTTTCCCTACCCGAAGGGTAACTTCAACAAGAAATTAACCATGTCAAACCTATGACAAGCTAAAGCTGGGCTAGACACACCAATGGTGAGATCTGGACAGCTTGGGATTATTTCATCCAACAGAATGTCAAAGCGATATGTGGAATCAGAAAGCGGCGACCTATTCACTGAACTCTCTCCTTACATGGCATTGGTCATTGACATGAAGACCTACAACAATTGGATTATTGCATGAATGCATTTCCTTAATCTGGCTGTAAATGAACAAAGCTGGCGATAGTTCAATACTAAGCTATCAAGACACATATTAGTTTTATGAACGATAAGCATTAAATTAAAAAATGAATGTCAGTGGTGTCACTAGAGATGGCTCGTAAAAAGGGAAGGGGGGGGTGGGTGTTGCAATACCACCACCCACCCCCCCCCCCCCCCCCGTAAAGATAATTGAATAGTTATCGAGCTACATGTTATCCAGCTACAGGACATGGCAATGTACGAAGTAAACATAAAATGTCTTCATTTCACCTCAGTAAAGATTGGCATACTCCCCCATCCCCCGTATATGTGTATGTTAGGTCATGGTAGGGGATGGGGCAGGGTTTATCAGTTGTTACAATCATTTAAACGTGGCACGCAGACGAAAGGTTCAGGACAAAATTCGTGTTAAGTTAAACACTGGGAGATAGATAACAGATGCGACATTGTCTTCTTTACTCTAGGATTTAACACATACAAATAATACATATATAAATGTAATACTCTTATGCTTCATTCTGCTTGCAGCATTCGTATCGTGTTTACGCATTCCTCTTTTCTCAGTCTCCCTAGATCAGACGCTCTTCCTTATTTCTACACCAGTTATAACTTCTAAATTTAGAATATAAGGGTAAACACACAAAATTTAACTGAGTATAACTGTAAAGGGGGTGGTGTAAGGGGGCTACTTCATATTGACCCAATACACCCGCAGTTCACAGGAGCTTATTATAGCAAATGAAAGGATGTGGAAATGCGTCTCAGGTCCTACAATGACACATTCCACAATAACTCGAGGCTACGGGCTTATGCCGACAAGACACTAAAACAGAAGGCGATTGGTGATATGGATTTGAAAAGCAGTGGTCTCGGTCTAAGCTCTGAAGTACAGGCGCCAGGACACCCCCAGCCCTTTTAAAATCCTTCATATCAACTCCAATTTTGTTCGTGGGTGGGTGGATGACAAACTCTTCAGACGGTTAACTGACCCATTTCCCGACAACCTATCTAGATGAAACTTGGCACCTAGACTCGTTGCATAATCATAATCTTTAAAATTTTCAGCCCCACCCCCAACAAATCTTTTTTTCTTCCTGTTTTTTGAAGGATAACCCGAAGGGAAATTCCCGATAACTTCGCTATGAGATTCTTTAAAACAAACAAAGCGCAAGTGCTTTTGGTGCGTAATATTTTCTTTTTTTTTATGAAATTGGGAAAAAATGTACGTTTGCGAACCTGGGGTGGGAGGAGGGAGCACTAATTGGTTTTTTTATAAAGTGCGTTACTTTTATGCATCTTTTGTCAAATTTTCAGCCTCTTCCCCATTGCTCGATATTACATTTATATGAAAAACTTTGTTCTTGGCGGATGTTTAGTTGTGGTGTCCACTTGACTTGATGTTATATTATGTTATTAATCCCATGCACCATAACTGTTAACGGCCATGTTATTGTTAGCTGGTTATCTGACGAGGTTAAACTGTGCCATCATCATGAGTGGTCATTATATGTGAAGAAACATTACAATTTCAGCACCTCAATGATCATTATATGTGAAGAAACATTACAATTTCAGTACAACAATGATCATTATATGTGTAGAACATAACAAGTGCAATACCCCTATGACCATTATATGTGAAGAACATTAAAATTTCTGTACCTCTGAATGGATCCTACAATTGTATGTTATGGGGGGATGATGTCCTAAAAGTTGCTAAAATACATATCTATTAATCTGATAAACTGCCGTGTAGAGTGACGCTCCGACTTAGTGTTACACTCCATGAATGGAGAGAGGATGTCTTTCGGGGGAAAACGAGCTAAAACAACCACAAAATTAATTTCCAAATCCAATTATTTGACAAATTTCTTTCCCGTTTCATATCTGACACTCTAATCTTATGACATCATACAAGGGACAACATACATATGTTTTAACTCATTTAATTGACAAAACCAAAACACTGTTGAATTCCATGACACGGGGTGATGAACAGCAATGTAAAGAAGCAGACAATAGACGGCAGGTTTTAGTTTTAATGACTCAACTCTCTGCCATCTAATCGAATATTTCATTGACCTGCTGTGAAAGGAAATGTCTGCTGTGAAAGGTAATGTCTGCTGTGAAAGGAAATGTCTGCTGTGAAAGGAAATGTCTGCTGTGAAAGGACATGTCTGCTGTCTGCAAACAAGACGTAAATAATGACCAAGGATGAATGCATGAGTCATTCAATAATGGTGTCTTAATGGTGTCTTAATGGTGTCTTGGTGGTGTCTTGGTGGTGTCTTAATGGTGTCTTAATGGTGTCTTAATGGTGTCTTAGTGATGTCTTGGTGGTGTCTTAATGGTGTCTTGGTGGTGTCTTAATGGTGTCTTAATGGTGTCTTGGTGGTGTCTTAGTCAGCCATTTAAACATGAATTTCTCTTTGAACAAATGACAGTAATATTATTATATGAATACGGATCTACACCAGGTGTGGCCCGAAAAGTCCTTGCCCTATGGGACCTACACACCGGTTATAGATAACATTATGTTTGGGATGCTGGACTTTAAACCAGAAAAACCAAATAATGCCGGATCAATTGAAAACAGATACTGGGAGCTGGTAGCGCATTACCATAAAGTCTATGCACACAACCCTAAAAATGAGTCCCGTTCACCAGCCTTATAGCAACATTTATGGCTAAACGGTTTAATATAACAAGATAATCACGAGTCAAGCGAAAGGATTTCATCAAGTCTAGCTATGAGAATCTGATCATCAATACACACGTAATATGTGTCTTGATGTCGACATGAAATACTTCATTAAATCAATCAGTTCCAGTTAACCCCCCCCCCCCCAACCCAAAAAACCCAGGCATCCTGTTGACTAGTAGATGTGTGTCATCAGACCGCAGTCATGCGTGGTTGACAGATCTGCGTACCATGAGAATTCACCAGCCCTTTATTTCGTGGGCTGGAAAAAGTCTAATCCGAGGCTATTGAGGGTCCACGCAGTCCCTTTAAGGTCTATGATGATAAGTTGTTGCCAGCAGGTGAATGTTTGTAGAAAGCCTGTCAGGGTCATGACGCCAATTCAACAGAAAGCATGTCAGGGTCATGACGCCAATTCAATAGAAAGCCTGTCAGGGTCATGACGCCAATTCAATAGAAAGCCTGTCAGGGTCATGACGCCAATTCAACAGAAAGCCTGTCAGGGTCATGACGCCAATTCAATAGAAAGCCTGTCAGGGTCATGACGCCAATTCAATAGAAAGCCTGTCAGGGTCATGACGCCAATTCAATAGAAAGCCTGTCAGGGTCATGACGCCAATTCAACAGATACAAGATTTAAACAAACGCTTCGGCCCCATCTCTATTTACCCCAGTTCATAAATATTACACTTGTCCTGGTACGTGTGCTTCAAAGGAAAGATGTACCACGTACAGCTGTCTACTGGCGACACGTGCTCATGAGATCACGTATTAGTGAAAAGACAGGAGAGGACATGTATTAGTGACTAGTGAGAAGACACGCGTGATGAGATGCATTAGTAAGAAGACATGAGGACATGTAATTGAGTGAGGAAACACGCGAGAGGACATATATTATTGAGGACATGTATTATTGGGGACACGTGTCACAAAACGGTTGTTACGTGTTACAGAGGAGGGTTCCGGTCCTGACTTATCACAAACTATTTTGACTTAGAAGCGGTCATTACAGGACCGCTCCTCTCTGTGATTTATATTTTGGGTATGTATCTCATTGACTCTACGTTCCCGTTTCCTACTTAAGCTTGACTGTTTCTACTCTGCTCAACTTCAACGTCTCGACCATTCCTCTAGTCAGCTGCCGTTTCAACTGATCACTCTCAACTCCTTATGTCACGGAGAGTTTTATTTGATATACGATTCTCTACCTCCATAGGTGGTCCAGGAATGCTATCTATTAACGCATCCATACCCCCTCCATGTCCGATCAATAAGGAACTTTCGTCCTTAACCCTTAATTTATCATGCAAAGTCTGGAAGGTCCCAAATATAACATTATGGAACGAAACAATCCCCTCTATCTCAAAGATGTGAGAATCTGTTAACCTTAACCCCATTCCCTTAACAATTCCCTGCCGAAAATCACAGCAATTCCCGTCGGCCCTATAAGTTACTTAACAACAATGGAGCTCTGTTCTGTACCCTCGCCCCAAGCATTTGTGACAAGAGGGGAGGACATGGATTACTAAGCCAGATACAATATAACTGAGGCCTGGTTGTAATATTTAGTTTATAATGAAAGATTCCCACAAGAATAACATTAAATTAAGTCTAGATTACAAGGTCCCATGCAACAATATAAGAGAAATAATAGCATAGATCTGTAAGGCGAGAAACAGTCGCATCCGGAAATTTGATCGAAAGAAATTTGGTCGATGGAAAATTGATCGACGGAAATTTGATCGGGCGGAAATTTGGTTGAATGGTTTTTTAAATTTATACGTTAAAATATTTCGTCAAATTTCTTTTTGAACGCATTATTATGTTTTACGATATAGTATGGTGCGTTCAAAAAGAAATTGACGAAAATTTTAACGTCTGGACTGAAAAAAAGATTCGACCAAATTTCCGTTCGATCAAATTACCGTCGATCAATTTTCCGTCGACGAAATTTCTTTCGATCAAATTTCCGGTAACCAGAAACAGTATATGGCAAAAGTAGATGTAATTATTGTAATTATTGGAAGTAAGACAGAGTGAGAAGAAATTGATTAGTGTGGTAATAAAGTGTTTGTGGGCGATAGTGTGATTATCAGACGTGAAGTAGCAGATCACTGGGCATTTGTGTGTGGTAATATTGTTAACCAAGAACTATTTTTTTTTTTTTTTAAATTAAAAAAAAAAAAAATCACTATCTGAAAATCTGAAGTAACAACTACAAAGACATATATTGAAAATACATTTACCTCAGCCAAGTTGAGAACACTTGTGTACATGGCCATCTAGAAATCCGTGTCCGATTATCCAAGTACACATCCATATGACGTGATGGTGGCGTCAGAGTTAACTAAACTTTCGACAGGCTTTACATCGTTATTTGTCCTGTCATCAGCGCAATGTCTCCTCCACACCCCATCAGTATCACTAAATAGCGACCACGTGTAAACCGCTACAGAAATATACATCACGTGATCCAAGTGGGTTTAACAGAATTGTAAGAACGCGTTCTGAGATCAAATCAGAGGTAGTCCAACTAGACACTGGGCCAATTACAGCATCGTCCTAAGTTGCCTTCATTTGTGAGATAGCAGGTAAATTTGTTGACATAAAATAGGTACTCCAAGACCATCACACATCATTATGAATATGAATGGTGGAGCTAAGACCAAACATCACTTTGAATGTTGGTACTAAGACTAAGACCAAACATCACTTTGAATGTTGGTACTAAGACTAAGACCAAACATCACTTTGAATGTTGGTACTAAGACTAAGACCAAACATCACTTTGAATGTTGGTACTAAGACTAAGACCAAACATCACTTTGAATGTTGGTGCTAAGACTAAGACCAAACATCACTTTGAATGTTGGTACTAAGACTAAGACCAAACATCACTTTGAATGTTGGTACTAAGACTAAACATCACTTTGAATGTTGGTACTAAGACTAAACATCACTTTGAATGTTGGTACTAAGACTAAGACCAAACATCACTTTGAATGTTGGTACTAAGACCAAACATCACTTTGAATGTTAATACTTTATTGAGCACAGCTTAATACACATTTTCGATCAGGGTCGTGTGACTGTACCAGTCTCCTGAAGCCACCTGGGTTCACCTGCGTGGACACAGGCCTTCATTCTTTGGATTAGAGAAATGATGTCGAGGGTCGGTGCACTCGGCTTAACAGCGGGATAAAGGGAACGGTTTAACGGTCTTCCGTGTGTGTTAACGGGTCGCTGACTAACGGACTCTACCGCCAACAACGTCTGTCTGACCCAACAATTAGGAACAAATATAGCACTGTGACTCCATTCTCTATTAAATTAATCACAGGTTCAACCACCGAGCCTAGAATGTAGATGTGTGTAGGCCTTACTACAGGACCTGTAGATGTGTGTAGGCCCTACTACGGGACCTGTAGATGTGTGTAGGCCCTACTACGAGACCTGTAGATGTGTGTAGTGTAGGCCCTACTACGGGACCCGTTCCCCAAAATGAAATACAACGTCAAAGTGGTTAACTGGAATTTCATTAGTCTGGCGGAATCCCGCCTGAGAAAATTTTTTTTATATAAAGATGAGAACCACTGATATTAACACGTGTGTGGCGGTCGTGAACACTGTTTTACTGTGTTAAAACTAATAAAACCTTCACACGTTCTGCGAAAGACTGCAGGCCACTTCAAGTTCAAGGCCAAGTGGGAAGTGTGTGTTTATTTTTAGGGACTAGACGTCTTAACGCAAGGGCCTGCATACAAAATCATACATCAATTTGAAGGTCTTAAAATTGAAATAAATCACATTACAATTTGCTATGTAACCTGTTGTAACTAATTAACATTATGACTGAACGACATTCTTCAACTTCAATGTCCAAGAAATAGAGATGATGGCTACTGATAATCTTGAGTTAGTTTAAAATTTAAATATTTAACGAATCAATGATTTAACCAAGTTGGCTACCAAGTTTTAATTAGTTTAGGCTCACAACTCAATTAGGCCACTAGCCTAACGATCTTATCTATTTTAAAGGCATCTTAAGTTAAAGACAGTGTCACGGTACATCATGCACCGCTACTATTGGCTACGGCCATGCTATTTACTATAATACTAATAATTACTACTATAATTTAAATTAATAAGCCTGTGACCTGTGAAATGTACTAATGTAGGCTACATATTTAATATTAGGCATTAGGCCTCGATTTAGCCTTAAATTGAAATTATTTATGTGTTCGAATACCAAAACTAGATATCACAATAACAACTGATGTCCCTCATAATCATGTGCAGGAGTTTAATGTAAACAATACAACAAATCAATAATCCTTTGCAACAAGTAGGCCCTGGCCCTATACCTAGTACACACTGTTACAATTAGCTTCAAGCCATTCAAACGCAGTTCAAAAACTGAATGAATTTAACACTTTCATCACAGAAATATGAACTACACACACGACCGTTCAAATGATACACGCTCGAGTCCTGGCACATTAACACAGAGCTATGACATGCCCGAGTCACATACATGATTGCCGGCACAACCACTCGAGTGATCCCATGACAGGAATGTCCCCATGAAGGTATGACTATGATACGTTCACCGCCATAACAGAAGTGGAGGGGAATATGGCCCAGCAATGCCCGCTTGATCACACATTGGGCGCACCTCTAGTTATAGGAACACGGGAGCCAAGGGGTCGAGCACACGACGTAACTTAAATGTGGGACTCGGTGGGTGGAAAGTTGAACCTCTCCAAGTCTGCTGTGAATGTATTGCATAGCTAGTTGTCAGGGAGGAAGGGTTTCACACACGACCCAAAGTATAAGATTGATTGTGCTCTAGCTGATCCGCGGGATATCTTTTCAACAAACCCAGTGCGATGATAAGCGAGAAAGCATTGTCTAAACCGTCGGTCCCCACCCTAGGGATACTGGAGGTCCCCACCCTAGGGATACTGGAGGATATTGATATGTATATATCACTAAATGCATTAATACTTTCACTATGCATCCATTTCATAAAGTTTGTCATTAAATTTTTAAAAAATGCGCACTTGATTGCAGCTCCCCAACAGCATAATGAAAAATAAACTGATAAGACAATAGATCATTGCTCTAACTCTAGTAGGATTGCTTTAACCAAACTGATTCAATGAAATCACAATATAAATAACGATGAAAATGGAGAGAAAAAAAAAAGGGGGGGGGGGGGGCAAATCAGTTACGCGTCCCAAGAAGGTAACATTTTGAAGGTTCAAACTATGATCACATTGGTCCAACCCCAGAACACCTGTCTGAGGTAAGTAATTAGAACATCTTTGGCAACAGCTCACCGCACCTTGTATTTAAACCAAGACAATCCATGCTAATTTTTTTACAGTAAAACTATTAATTCAATGTTATCGGAGAAGTCTTTCCGGGCGGTAATGAACACAAAATTGCGACGTGGAGATGTGTCTAATCAGTAGCATTACAGACACAAGTGACTTGTATTACAGCGCAATAGATAAAATACTATATCACGGTACAGCTAGCAACAGGTAGACGTTGGCGTTGGGTAAAAAAAATAATTAAAAAATTAAAAACTTAAAGACAAATAGAAAGTCTAAAAGCTCCCAACAAAATTGACGAAACCAAAATGTTGACAAGTATGATAGGTTTGAACCCGGAACTAGCCAATGTTAGCAACTCATCAGGCGTGCGTCATGTTTGACGTGGACACAGGACACAGTCTCTCGACAGGTAGGGTGGACTGAACGTGCGCTTAGCTGGGCCACGTGGATTTAAATTAACCGGACAATCAGGAGACTGGTCATGTGTGAGACTTAGCTGTCGTTTACTTTACTTGGAGACGGTACGTTGGAGGGAGACGGAAACAGTACGTCTGAGGGACACGGTATGTGTGAGGGAGACGGTACTTGCATGGAGACGGTACATTGCAGGGAGACGGTACGTTGGAGGAAGACGATACGTCTGAGGGAGACGGTACGTTTGAGTTTGACGCTACGTTTGAGAGAGACGGTACGTTTGAGAGAGATGGTACGTTTGAGAGAGACGGTACGTTTGAGAGAGACGGTACGTTTGAGTGAGACGGTACGTTGCAGTGAGATGTGGCTTGTGTTGATGAAGCAAGGCCTCAAGTAGGAAGATCTTATTACATTATCAATAATTCCATACTTTTGAGTACAGTTTTAATGTAAACGTGGCACTGAAAAAGACTGATCCAATTGATATGTTTTATTGGGATATCGTACCATTTTGTTTGATATGTTTTATTGGGATGTCGTACCATTTTGTTTGATATGTCTTATTGGGATGTCGTACCATTTTGTTTGATATGTTTTATTGGGATGTCGTACTATTTTGTTTGATATGTTTTATTGGGATGTCGTACCATTTTGTTTGATTGACACTTTGAACTGAGCTTGATGCTAAGACAATGGCTTCAATTGTTTATGCTGCAAAATCATGGACTGTGGGTGTATGTTGACTGTGGGTGTATGTTGATTATATAACTCTGTGTGTATATGTGTGTGTTTGTATGCGTGCGTGTGTTTGTATGTGAGTGTGGAGTGTGCTTGTATACGTGTGTGTTTGATTGTATTTGTTTGAATGTGCGTTCGTGCGTGTGTTTGTATGTATGTGTGCATGTACGTGTTTGTATGTATGTAAGTACTTGAATGTGTTTGTATGTGCGTACGTACGTGCGTGTGTGTGTTTGTATGTGTGCATGTACGTGTTTGAATTTTACGCGCGTGTGTGATTGTTTGTATGTGTGTATGTACGTGTTTGTGTGTACGTGTTTGTATGTACGCACAAGCGTGTGTCCTTGTATGTTTGTGTTTGTGCACGCGTGCTGTACAAGGTCCCCACCCCGTTTCATTTTACATGAACAATGCTTCATATGGGTGTTTCAGATCGTGAGGCCAACCTGCACTTCACGTTTGACTGAATGTGTGTTAAGGGGAGATAAACGCACAAACATACATTTGGGAAGCTAATAAAATATGTATCGTGTCTAATGTGACAAAATATGGTATGATCACCAAAAATACACAAATTTAAAATTAATCGTTTGGTAGAATGGGTAAATGATAAAATTGCTAAGATTTGAACCAAAGAGACTTGGGTAAATGATAAAATTGCTAAGATTTGAACAAAGAGACATGGGTAAATGATAAAATTGCTAAGATTTGAACCAAAGAGACTTGGGTAAATGATAAAATTGCTAAGATTTGAACCAACGAGACTTGGGTCAAGGATAAAATTGCTAAGATTTGAACCAAAGAGACTTGGGTAAAGGATAAAATTGCTAAGATTTGAACCAAAGAGACTTGGCTCAAGGATAAAATTGCTAAGATTTGAACCAAAGAGACTTGCAAACAGACAAATGAAACCACCAAAAGTCTGTCATTAAAAATTCACCAACTAATTAATGGAAGTCCGAAGACAGCACCACCTGGTAGCAGGCTTGTGTTACTTGGTTTTTTAAACGCCTCAGGCGGCATAGTTTATTAGCAAAACAAGACAAAACAAAAAAAAAACAGCCATTGGCAAGTAATCCAATGAACTAAATGTCATATAGAAGCATGGATGCCTTTGAGAGTTTGTGCTATTCTCGGCTGAGAATAAATTGGTCGAACGATTAGTCCGTGATTTTATTCATTATATAATAACTTTTATATTTGTAAAAATTATCTCTGCTGAGTGCACATAGGGATGACAGACAGTAAAGATATTCAACCGTAGACAAATTATAATGAACAGAGTCCTCTGCAATTCCCTGACAGGAATTCGTAAATATCACAACCGCGCTTTCATCGCCTTCTGTGTTCCGATAGCGCGGTTTGAATGAAAGGGACGTTATCTTGATTTGTAACTAATTTTTTTCAGATTTATCAAACGTTAGCTCCCTTTAGACCAAATGACGTATCAAATGAAATATAATTGAATGTACTATACGTTTGAAATCTTAATTCTTCAGTATTACTAAAAATAAACTACCAAAAATGACATCCGAATAGCATTAACCTTAATGGTACCAGGGTGCGAAAGGCGGCGATGCGTGTCCGGTCCATTGTAACTAATGCTATTCGGATGTCATTTGTAGTAGTTTATTTTAGTTAAAATGAAGAATTAAGTTTACAAACGTATAGTCCATTCAAGTATCTTTCATTTGATACCCCATTTGGTCTTACAAACCCAACAATTATATTTTAAATCGTTTTTTAATCCCAACCTGTCAATTCTGGTACCCGTGTACCAATAGGTGCAGCTTTAGTCAAAATGCTTAGTAACTGCGGTGACAGTTTATTCACTAAGCTCCCCGGTGTTAAGAAAAATGGGTAACTCAATTTTTTAACGTTACTTTTGAGCGCCCCACACCTTCCAACTGGCATTTATTTGATTCACTGTTGAATGCCCCTTGCGTCACCCTCAAATGTACTGGCTTTAGCGCCTAATTTCTGCCTACGTCCTTACCATAATTGTGTATTGGCACCTAACTACTGCCTACGTCCTTGCCATAATTGTGTATTGGCACCTAACTAATGCCTACGTCCTTGCCATAATTGTGTATTGGCGCCTAACTAATGCCTACGTCCTTGCCATAATTGTGTATTGGCGCCTAGCTAATGCCTACGTCCTTGCCATAATTGTGTATTGGCGCCTAACTACTGCCTACGTCCTTGTCATAATTGTGTATTGGCATCTAACTACTGCCTACGTCCTTGTCATAATTGTGTATTGGCACCTCCCTAATGCCTACGTCCTTGCCATAATTGTGTATTGGCATCTAACTAATGCCTACGTCCTTACCATAATTGTGTATTGGCACCTAAATAATGCCTACATCCTTGCCATAATTGTGTATTGGCACCTAACTATTGCCTACGCCCTTGCCATAATTGTGTATTGGCACCTAACTATTGCATACGCCCTTGCCATAATTGTGTATTGGCACCTAACTATTGCATACGCCCTTGCCATAATTGTGTATTGGCACCTAAATATTTCCTACGCGTATGACAATGTACATTAACACCTGCCTACTGCCTACGTGTATACAACTAAACCTAAAATGTACATTCGACTGCATTATTCCAGTACAAAAGACTTCAAAGCGAAAAAATCCCAGGTATTCATCACAGATAAGATTGCTGCAAAGGACGTCATAAAATACCCACACCGTGTACGTGAGGATTAACGCCTATCAAATCAGTGACCCTCATGTTCAGTGTGGAAGACCTGGTGCTAACTGTGGATGGTATGGTTATTTTAGATGTTTATGTCATGTGAAAAGCGTTAAAAGAAAAGAGCTTAGGTCAAATTAAATATTCCCTTAGATGTTCTTTTTTAGGAACCCGCAACGTGTTAGCTGGGACAGGTATATAGTAGCTCTTACTGTGTTAGCTGGGACAGGTATATAGTAGCTCTTACTGTGTTAGCTGGGACAGGTATATAGTAGCTCTTACTGTGTTAGCTGGGACAGGTATATAGTAGCTCTTACTGTGTTAGCTGGGACAGGTATATAGTAGCTCTTACTGTGTTAGCTGGGACAGGTATATAGTAGCTCTTACTGTGTTAGCTGGGACAGGTATATAGTAGCTCTTACTGTGTTAGCTGGGACAGGTATATAGTAGCTCTTACTGTGTTAGCTGGGGCAGGTATATAGTAGCTCTTACTGTGTTAGCTGGGACATGTATATAGTAGCTCTTACTGTGTTAGCTGGGACAGGTATATAGTAGCTCTTACTGTGTTAGCTGGGACAGGTATATAGTAGCTCTTACTGTGTTAGCTGGGACATGTATATAGTAGCTCTTACTGTGTTAGCTGGGACAGGTATATAGTAGCTCTTACTGTGTTAGCTGGGACATGTATATAGTAGCTCTTACTGTGTTAGCTGGGACAGGTATATAGTAGCTCTTACTGTGTTAGCTGGGACAGGTATATAGTAGCTCTTACTGTGTTAGCTGGGGCAGGTATATAGTAGCTCTTACTGTGTTAGCTGGGGCAGGTATATAGTAGCTCTTACTGTGTTAGCTGGGGCAGGTATATAGTAGCTCTTACTGTGTTAGCTGGGGCAGGTATATAGTAGCTCTTACTGTGTTAGCTGGGGCAGGTATATAGTAGCTCTTACTGTGTTAGCTGGGGCAGGTATATAGTAGCTCTTACTGTGTTAGCTGGGACATGTATATAGTAGCTCTTACTGTGTTAGCTGGGACAGGTATATTGTAGCTCTTACCGTGTTAGCTGAGACAGGTATATAGTAGCTCTTACCGTGTTAGCTGGGGCAGTTATATAGTAGCTCTTACTGTGTTAGCTGGGACAGGTATATAGTAGCTCTTACTGTGTTAGCTGGGACAGGTATATAGTAGCTCTTAATGTGTTAGCTGGGACAGGTCTTTAGTAGCTCTTACTGTGTTAGCTGGGACAGGTATATAGTAGCTCTTACTGTGCTTGCTGGGACAGGTATATATTAGCTCTTAAAGTGTTAGCTAGGACATGTACACATTAACCCTCACCGTGTTAGATGAAACAGGTACATAGTAGCCCTCACCGTGTTAGATAAAACAGGTACATAGTAGCCCTCATCGTAATAGATAAGACAGGTAAAAAGTAGCCCTCATCGTGATAGATGAGACAGGTACACAGTAGCCCTCATCGTAATAGATGATACAGGTACATAGTAGCCCTCATCGTAATAGATGAGACAGGTACATAGTAGCCCTCATTGTAATAGATGAGATAGATACATAGTAGCCCTTACCGTGTTAGCTAGCACAGGTACATAGTAGCCCTTACCGTGTTAAATGAGACAGGTACAGAAAATGGTTAATCATAAAATACACTATTTGAAAGTGGGTAACAGTTAATTAAATCACTATGTGAAATTTATCTTTTAAATAACAATAAAACAGGTAGCTGACATTGTTAAGAAATAAAATAATGACAGCAGACCTGTTTACCCTCAAAATCTTAAAATCGTACAATATCATCACAAAATCGTTCAATACATTGTCTTAATAGTAAAAAAACACACAGTATATATAATGTATACACCTCAAAATCGTACATTGTACGCCAAAATCATAAGAGTAGACAGGTCTGTGACAGTATAACACAGTTACTGATGATGACAGACAGACAGAGACAGACTTCATGTAAACGATTGTTGTCTGTCATGGGGCAATAGTGTGTGTTGCTTCTAGAAGCTATTTGACACAGTTGAATGCATTTGTTAAATTCACCAGTGTTTTTTTTCTGACATCAAAGACAGCAAATTGCCTAATTTATTATTCAATGATAAATGTAAAAAAATGATGACGAATAGCACTAATGGCATCACCACTGAAATTAAGGTCGGGGAGGAAAGATTAGAGACAGTTGGCAGCGTCAAGTACCTCGGAGCAACAGTATCGGAACAAGGCTCCAGGCCCGAATTAATGGCCACGACAGCACTAAAGAGGCTCAAGAAAATATGGAACGACAAAAATATAGCCCCCAGCACCAAAATCAGGCTGATGCGCTCATTAATCCTCTCCATTTTCTTATATGCCTGTGAGTCCTGGACATTAACAGCAGAACTTGAAAGTAAAATAAAGGCGATGGAGATGAGATGTTACAGAGGCATTCTTGGCATCTGCTATAGAGACCACATCACCAATGAGCAAATAAAAGAAAGGATTCATCAGGCAATTGGGCAATACGATGACCTCCTGACGTCTGTTAAAAGCGCAAACCTGAGTGGCCACGTGACCAGAAAACAAGGGCTCGCCAAAGAGATCTTGCAGGGCACTACTAGAGGAGGGAGAAGAATAGGAAGACAAAGAAAAAGATGGGAAAATGATATCAAAGAATGGACGGGATTACAACTAGGCGATGCTATGCGTAGGGCAGAAGACCGAGAGGAATGGAGAAGAATAGTGTACATGTCATCTGTGGCGCCCCAACGGTCGAAGGACTACGGGACCTGATGATGATGAAATAAAAACAATTTCCGGGGTTAATCTTTAGGAGTATAAAGCTGGTTTCCTACACAGTAGGTCGCCCCCCTCTCCACGCCCCTGGATAACTTATGAGAACATCATGTGTGGATGGTACAGCTTGGCACCAGTGGCGTCTCAGGAGTTGTTGGAATGTTTTATTGTGTCAATGTTATCCGCCTACAGGACTCCATCTCCAATGTGTTGCCATCCAGGGTTAACGAGTCCCATCCACCCAAGGTGCTCGTTGGGCTTAGGTGCTGACACGGTTTAGACCACCCGGCCATCCATCCGACGTGCTGACACGGTTTAGACCACTCGGCTATCCACCAGAGGTGCTGACACGGTTTAGAGCACTCACATTAAAATAATTATAATATATATACTTGCAAGTAAATAATGTCCTTCTTTTTAAAACTTGAGCCAAATGTATGACCTCTAAGTATGTTCAAGTGCCACTATTTCCAACCCGGTCTGAATTAGAATAGACTACGTGTAACAAGATGATGATCTGAAATTATTTTGCAATCATTAAAATACGCTACAAAATGACAAGCCTGCTGGAGTTTATGATCTTATTTTGATGTAAGTTGCAGATTAAGTGATTACATTCATTTTAAGATAGTGAGGCAGCTAAAGGGTTAGCTTGTTTGGCTTACAGTGATATTGAGCTGAAGCCAAAGTTTAGAACTCGTACCAAAAGTTTTGGCCATAGAAGACTTTCCAAAGTGCAGAAGAATGAAATGATATTTTCCAGATCGATTTTTATACAGGTGCTAACGTAAGGATCTCTGTATATTGACGAGCTTGTTAGGACAGTTCAGTACAGAATAGAAGGCACATTTGATTACTCGGTGCCCTCTGAGATAAAGTAAATCTACAGAGTTAATTTGTGAACATTAAAATTTCAAATAATGTTTAACCAACTCGTTTTAGGCAAAGATCTTACCTGGAATATTGTAGACAAGGTCAGATCCTCTTCGGAAGTTTCAACCTGTTGAACAATTGACCTGTCTGTGTCGACCAGCGAGTCCATGTGTACGACGCTGCCATTGCTTCTATACACAGGCCTGTTGGGTACACGTGAGGCCAAATACTCCCCCGAGGAGAAAAGTCGCGTCCTGTAAACAGAATCATCGTGTGTCCTCGGAAGTTCCCCGGAAAGAAACAACCTATCTCTGTGGCATATCCGTGGACTGAGTTTTAATAAAGAGTCACCAGACACAGACAGTCTCTTTATACTGACAGACAGTCTGTTGCCGAAGCCAGACAAGGACTTGCCATAGGAGAAGGCTATCTGGGAAAAATCCCTGCCGAAAGGACTCGTCGAGCCGTCAGATGAAGACGACATGCCACGAGTGAGATCACCGCTTCTGGTAAGGCTGAAATTTCGAGAGTGCCAGAGGTCGCCATAGTTGTGGCTGCCGCCTTCCTGTGAACAGGACGAGCTGGACGACCTGGGTGAGCTGTCTAGGGAGGAGTTGGCTATGCTGCTCTTACTGTGGTACACAGCGGCCGTCTTGCGCGGCATCAAATCATACGCGCCCATCTGCATGAAGGTAGCCGGTGCGTGAAGAAATCCATTGGTAATCCGTGTTTGTCTCATGCGCCATCACAGGAATACTAAACTCAATTGTTAAACACATTTAGTTCATCCAAGTTCTACTGCCTTTTACTTATATCTCAAAGCGTAATGATCGAGTGAGGTGACTAGAAAGGGATCAATATATATATAAATATACGGCTCAACAATCACAGACGGGTAAATTTATCACAGCGAAAGATGAAAAGATAAAAACATGGGTGAAAAATTACATCAATATTGATTAACCGAACCTGACGTCATGCGATGAATTAGATGGCCAGATAACAATCGTTTCCTCTGTTGATAAGAGTAAAGTCTTATGTATTGAAGACTATGGTAACTATTCACATGTGAAATTGTCCCCATGCCAACTCTTATACACATAAATACCAGTAGCACTCGGATGTGTCACACTTTGACTTCTTATCTTGCCACACCCACATGTATAACAATTATATTTTACGAGTTAGTTTCAAGAGGGGCACGATCATTTATTTTAACCTGATTTTTGTTAAAGTTACTTCCTGAAATTTTGCGTATCAAGTGCACGTCGAAGTTATAAATTGTACTTGTGCTCAGGGCCGGATTAAGCCATTTTAGTGCCCAAGGCACAAACCCACATGGGTGCCCCTTCTGCCCGGGGCCCCTGATCTTTCACTGACCGTGACCGCTGGTATGTTCAATATTATTCAAAGAAAACAGTTGTTAACAAATATGTTTGTAGTTTGTATTACTATCACTTATATAAAACCTACAATAAAGTATTTCGGTATTAAAATTAATAGTTAATAAATTTTGAAATAATGATAGACAAAAATACTTTATATTTTATTAGATGAAAAAATTTTACATTTTAAAGATTCTTTTCCTAGATTTACATCTAGCGAAGTTTTTGAGTATATCGTCAAAGTTAATTTTGCGCAACACATCTGCCTCGATCATAAGCAGATATAAGGAATCGAGCCTTTCTTGTTTCATTGATGATCTATTTGGATTTTTTTACGTTTCAACTGAGAAAAAGAGCGTTCAGTTGAACAGTTAGTAACCATTAATTTTAAAAATATGCGCAAGGCGATTTCAACATTTGGAAAGGCACACTCGATGTTGTCTCTAACTATTACTTTGTATAATTCTCCATGATTGAACGTTTTGTTTTCCGATTTTGATGCAGGAAACTTGTGGCGAATATATGAATGAAACTGTTGTAGTTCAGTACATAAATTATTGTTCAGATCTTTAGGATAAGCATTTATTAGTTCTTCACAACACTGAGATGTTTTTTATAGCGATACATCGACCAAACAAGAAAATCGAACTGCTACATCATTCTACACCTCTTCAAATCTTTCAAATTCATTCCTAGATTTATGCAAGTGATCTGCTAGTGAAGAATACAAATCAGCACACGTTTTTAAAGTTCACATGCTCATTTTGTGTCTATTACTAAGGGGTTCCCGGTCGAATTAATTAATTCATGTTATTATATTAATATTATTTATTGAAAATATAAAAATGGTTTAAATTTTTTTATAAAACTTCCCAAAAATTTTTACAATTCGAATACGACCGCATTATTTATTTACAAGCCAAGTGAGTCCGCATTTTGCTCATTACTTTTTACCAGGAGTTTTTTAAATTTTTTATGCGCTTCATTTTTAAGCATTCAAGATTGTACCAAACTTGAATATGAATTTTTATTATAATGTATTACTTCATTTTCACAGCATTTGTTCAATTTTCAGTTGTTTCTGGACTTGTTTTTAAAAAAAAACTTTCTTGAGGAATTGTGGTGCCCCCAAACGCTTGGTGCCCAAGGCACGTGCCTTAATTGCCTAGAGCTTAATCCAGCCCTGCATGTGCTGAATACGTTCAGAAACACAATGGGGAAAAAGCAGTGCTACGTTCGGGCTACAAGGATCAGTGCTACTTTCGGGCTACAAGAATCAGTGCTACGTTCGGGCTACCATGATCAGTGCTACGTTCGGGCTACAATGATCAGTGCTACGTTCGGGCTACAATGATCAGTGCTACGTTCGGGCTACCATGATCAGTGCTACGTTCAGTCTACAATGAGGGCAAAAACTGGTTCAATTTAAAGAATTTAACTGCTGGCCGATTGGTGATGCAGTGACGTATTTGACCCGGAAGTCATAGATCAGTAGCCATTTCTTATGTCCTTAATGTTGCAACATTTCAAGAGAAACGATAGCTACAGCACTGGACTGTTCGCATGACTGCCACTTTAATGTAATTTTGTGGTTTTAAATGCATGCACACATTAAATGTTAACAAGATTGGTTATACTATCATTTTAATGTCACATCATCCCTGTGGGGGGTGTCAATACACACACTGTACCGTTGTGATACATACTCATCTGTATCGAGTTTGTATATTTAATTCTAATACGGCATATCCGTATAAAAACAATGTGCCGTACGGAAGTATACCCCCATACCGAAAGGATGTCTACAGACATTGCCCCGAAAGGATGTCTACAGACATTGTCCCGAAAGGATGTCTACAGACATTGCCCCGAAAGGATGTCTACAGACATTGTCCCATAAGGATGTCTACAGACATTGCCCCGAAAGGATGTCTACAGACATTGTTCCATAAGGATGTCTACATACATTGTTCCATAAGGATGTCTACAGACATTGCCCCCCTAAGGATGTCTAGAGACATTGTCCCATAAGGATGTCTTCAGACATTGTCCCGTAAGGATGTCTACAGACGTTGTCCCGTAAGGATGTCTATAGACATTGTCCCATAAGGATGTCTACAGACATTGTCCCATACGGATGTCTACAGACATTGCCCCGTAAGGATGTCTACAGACATTGTCCCGTAAGGATGTCTACAGACATTGTCCCATACGGATGTCTACAGACATTGCCCCCCTAAGGATGTCTTGAGACATTGTCCCGTAAGGATGTCTACAGACATTGTCCCGTAAGGATGTCTACAGACATTGTCCCATAAGGATGTCTACAGACATTGTCCCATAAGGATGTCTACAGACATTGTCCCGTAAGGATGTCTACAGACATTGTCCCGTAAGGATGTCTACAGACATTGTCCCGTAAGGATGTCTACAGACATTGTCCCGTAAGGATGTCTACAGACATTGTCCCGTAAGGATGTCTACAGACATTGTCCCGTAAGGATGTCTACAGACATTGTCCCGTAAGGATGTCTACAGACATTGTCCCGTAAGGATGTCTACAGACATTGTCCCATAAGGCTGTCTACAGACAGTGCCCCGTAATGATACATACGAATAGTGTCTATGCACTAACGACTACATAAACAATTGCATTTCTTGGCTCGGGTTCACTCACGTTGTTATTGACTTTTGCGTAGAGGAATAAATGGATCAATCATTTCTGATAGTAACTAACATCCTCCGTGCCATATCTCAGATAACACCAGAACAAGAATGTTTAGACGTCAATCAAAGATATAAATAACATCAGATAAGTCCAGTCGACTCTAAGAAAGGAAATACAACTATCTAGAACCACGCAGCCCCATAGTGAGTCATTTATGGTTTTAAAACAGCAAGCAGTTAGCGGCAGTGCAGACCAAATATGATGTGCCTCCAAGAATAACAGGGCAGACCAAATATGATGTGTCTTGAAAGCACAATAATAGGGCATACCAAATATGATGTGTCTTGGAGGCACAATACCAGGGCAGACCAAATATGATGTGTCTTGAAAGCACAATAACAGGGCAGACCAAATATGATGTGTCTTGAAAGCACAATAACAGGGCAGACCAAATATGATGTGTCTTGAAAGCACAATAACAGGGCAGACCAACTATGATGTGTCTTGAAAGCACAATAATAGGGCATACCAAATATGCTGTGTCTTGAAAGCACAATAACAGGGCATACCAAATATGATGTGTCTTGAAAGCACAATAACATGGCAGACCAAATATGATGTGTCTTAAAAGCACAATAACAGGGCAGACCAACTATGATGTGTCTTGAAAGCACAATAACAGGGCAGACCAAATAAGATGTGTCTTGAAAGCACAATAACGGGGCAGACCAAATATGATGTGTCTTGAAAGCACATTAACAGGGCAGACCAAATACGATGTGTCTTGAAAGCACAATAACAGGGCAGCCTAACCTTGGGGAAAGTAACAATATCCAGTTGGTCGATGGAAATCCTTTGGTACTTAACTTTTCAGCTCATTTTACATTAGAGCAGCGTTTTCCCAATGACGGGTAGCGACCCGACAGCCGGGACACGAAAGCCTAACTACCGGGTCGAGACCCTACAGCCGGGACACGAAAGCCTAAATACCGGGTAGCGACCCGTCACCGGGACGCGAAAGCCTAAATATAAGGTAGAGACCCGTAACCGGGACACGAAAGCCTAAATACCGGGTAGAGACCCTACAGCCGGGACACGAAAGCCTAACTATCGGGTATCACTTAGCAAGTGGTTTTGTTTTTGGGGTTTGTTGTTTGTTTGTTTTATCACCACTAAGCCCAAACTAACAATAACGTTCAATATTGACTAGCAAGGCGAATGGTTTTCTGTCTCACTGATCGCAGCTCATTAGCACACACAATCGGACGTCCGCTAGATGGACACGCAACAGAATTGTCCGGCAATTGTTTTACCCGCCTGCGCCCGTAACCACTAAGACCCCAATAGCTACGCACCTACAGTTAGTGTTAAGAGACAGAGATAGGATGAACTGGAAGAGAAACATGAAAAGAAATACGTGCTTGGGAGTCGCTGCCTTAGGGCGATGGTGGAGGGGGCGTTGGCAATTCAGTTGTGTTACGTTGTTTATAAAGAATTAATGTTAACACCCTTCCCCTCCCAACCAACCAACTCTAGTTATATGCTAAAGACTCTGAACGTACCACCGACCATCGTTTGAGAAACGCTTACACAGCTGAATGTGCGCCAGGTGTTCATAATTGCCTTAGAGTAATACTACAACTCACGACCATTGCAGCAATCATTGATTTTGGTTGTAAACAAGATATTCAGGTCATGATAATAATGGGCCAATTTGAACTCCACAATAATGGTATTGATCCTATTGCAAGTGTACAACACTAGGGCATGACCAAGTGTAGTTGTACAATAGAAGGACATGACCAGGTGTAGTTGTACTACAGAAGGACATGACCAGGTGTAGTTGTACAAGTTTAGGGATATCTGGTCCTACCGTCAAAGTTGTCAGCGGGGACGTTTCTAGATGACAGCGACCAAATTGGTGATTTGTTGTTGTTTTGTTGTTGTTGTTATAAAACAATTGAGAGCTTCGTTAGAGGCGCCCATCAACTCTAACATGTAAACATCGATGAATATCCAACTACGGACAAACTGTACGAGCAGGGCTTTCTATGTTGTTTTAGAAAATACCCAAAATGTTGCACTCATGGTAAATGACGTATTTCTCATGTTACTGATCTAGAACTAAACTAGGGCCCCGGGTTAACGAAAAGCCATTCCAGGATATGAGTCACCTTTATCTGACAGTCGCACGCGCTAATGTGTTGCCTGTCAATCAAAGTGTCAATAAGGCCACAACCTTGCTCGATTTTCTTCCACTTTTTTTTTAAATGGCGACAAAATGGGGACAATATAAATCAATTGATTGTTTAGTTTGGGGATGTGACGGGCCAAACTGTTCAAGATCATTAGGATGTGACGGACCAAACTGTTCAAGATCATTAGGATGTGACCGGCCAAACTATTCAAGATCATTAAGATTTGCGCGACCAACTAAAGGAGGCAATCGTTTGAACGTGACTTGTTAGAGACACGACTCAAGCATTGGGTATAGACTGAGACACTTAGAGACACGACTGAAGCATTGGGTATAGACTGAGACACTTAGAGACACGACTGAAGCATTGGGTATAGACTGAGACACTTAGAGACACGATTCAAGCATTGGGTATAGACTGAGACACTTAGAGACACGACTCAAGCATTGGGTATAGATTGAGACACTTAGAGACACGACTCAAGCATTGGGTATAGACTGAGACACTTAGAGACACGACTCAAGCATTGGGTATAGACTGAGACACTTAGAGACACGACTCAAGCATTGGGTATAGACTGAGACACTTAGAGACACGACTCAAGCATTGGGTATAGACTGAGACACTTAGAGACACGATTCAAGCATTGGGTATAGACTGAGACACTTAGAGACAAGACTCAAGCATTGGTATAGACTGAGACACTTAGAGACAAGACTCAAGCATTGGTATAGACTGAGACACTTAGAGACACGACTCAAGCATTGGGTATAGACTGAGACACTTAGAGACACGACTGAAGCATTGGGTATAGACTGAGACAGAGACACGACTCAAGCATTGGTATAGACTGAGACACTTAGAGACAAGACTCAAGCATTGGTATAGACTGAGACACTTAGAGACACGACTCAAGCATTGGGTATAGACTGAGACACTTAGAGACACGACTCAAGCATTGGGTATAGACTGAGACACTTAGAGACACGACTCAAGCATTGGGTATAGACTGAGACACTTAGAGACACGACTCAAGCATTGGGTATAGACTGAGACACTTAGAGACACGATTCAAGCATTGGGTATAGACTGAGACACTTAGAGACAAGACTCAAGCATTGGTATAGACTGAGACACTTAGAGACAAGACTCAAGCATTGGTATAGACTGAGACACTTAGAGACACGACTCAAGCATTGGGTATAGACTGAGACACTTAGAGACACGACTGAAGCATTGGGTATAGACTGAGACAGAGACACGACTCAAGCATTGGTATAGACTGAGACACTTAGAGACACGACTGAAGCATTGGGTATAGACTGAGACACTTAGAGACACGACTGAAGCATTGGGTATAGACTGAGACACTTAGAGACACGATTCAAGCATTGGGTATAGACTGAGACACTTAGAGACACGACTCAAGCATTGGGTATAGATTGAGACACTTAGAGACACGACTCAAGCATTGGGTATAGACTGAGACACTTAGAGACAAGACTCAAGCATTGGTATAGACTGAGACACTTAGAGACAAGACTCAAGCATTGGTATAGACTGAGACACTTAGAGACACGACTCAAGCATTGGGTATAGACTGAGACACTTAGAGACACGACTGAAGCATTGGGTATAGACTGAGACAGAGACACGACTCAAGCATTGGTATAGACTGAGACACTTAGAGACAAGACTCAAGCATTGGTATAGACTGAGACACTTAGAGACACGACTCAAGCATTGGGTATAGACTGAGACACTTAGAGACACGACTCAAGCATTGGGTATAGACTGAGACACTTAGAGACACGACTCAAGCATTGGGTATAGACTGAGACACTTAGAGACACGACTCAAGCATTGGGTATAGACTGAGACACTTAGAGACACGATTCAAGCATTGGGTATAGACTGAGACACTTAGAGACAAGACTCAAGCATTGGTATAGACTGAGACACTTAGAGACAAGACTCAAGCATTGGTATAGACTGAGACACTTAGAGACACGACTCAAGCATTGGGTATAGACTGAGACACTTAGAGACACGACTGAAGCATTGGGTATAGACTGAGACAGAGACACGACTCAAGCATTGGTATAGACTGAGACACTTAGAGACACGACTGAAGCATTGGGTATAGACTGAGACACTTAGAGACACGACTGAAGCATTGGGTATAGACTGAGACACTTAGAGACACGATTCAAGCATTGGGTATAGACTGAGACACTTAGAGACACGACTCAAGCATTGGGTATAGATTGAGACACTTAGAGACACGACTCAAGCATTGGGTATAGACTGAGACACTTAGAGACACGACTCAAGCATTGGGTATAGACTGAGACAGAGACACGACTCAAGCATTGGTATAGACTGAGACACTTAGTGACACGACTCAAGCATTGGTATAGACTGAGACACTTAGAGACACGACTCAAGCATTGGTATAGACTGAGACACTTAGTGACACGACTCAAGCATTGGTATAGACTGAGACACTTAGAAACACGACTCAAGCATTGGGTATAGACTGAGACACTTAGAGACACGACTCAAGCATTGAGTATAGACTGAGACACGCGCGGCCCTAATTTGAGATCGTAACGTCTAAGGTATTCCTGTAAGTTTTACGTTTTTTTCCCACACTGTAAAAAAAATAGCATTGAGATTGAATTATTATTCTTTGTTCTATTTACTATATTTATTAAAAACATCCTATAAAATCTTCAATCTGACTTTAAGGAAATGAAACAAACCTGTCGAGCACATACAATTATTAGTCACGAACGATCGACATTGAAACTACGGTACACCGTAAGGATACTGTAACGGTGTTACAATATAGGGAAATTGTAACCGAAAGGATGTAAAGGCTGAACGTAACTTCGAGTGATCCCAGTGAACCTAAGACGTTTGGCAGAAGACAGCCAATCCTACAGGCGATTGAATCAACCAAAAAAAAAAGGAGAGTGTACGTTTAACATTACCGTGTTATGAAATATACGGATCAAATCCAGTTATGGCCCGTTAGAAAATCCACCGTTAAAACTTTACCTATGTTACACCGAATACACTCAACGCTAGCATCCAGTGCACAACTGTGTATGTTCACTAACAAGACTAACAGGTGTATACCGAAATAATGAACTGAAGGCAACACGCTACTGTATAACCGATACTACAACATATACAAATCTTCTCAAAAAGGTCACAAATGACAACTATAACCGTTCGCAGTTGGTGCGATTCTTACAAAGGCCATCTAATGCTATTCTTACAGTGACCAGTGCATCCTATTCTTACAACGATAATAAACTGCTATTCTCGCAATGATCAATGTGTGCTTTCTTAAAACGATATATCTAGTGCTGTTCTTAGATCGATAATCTAGTGCTAATTTTACAATTAAACCATTCTTACAACAGGAAAAAAAGAGTGCTATTCTTACAACGAAAATCACGTACAATTCTTACAACTATAATCTAAAACTATTCTTACAACGATTATCTATTGTTACTTTTTACCACGAAAAAGTAGTGCTATACTTACGATAATCTAGTGCTATTTTCACAAGGCAAAAAGTAGTGCTATTCTTACAACCATTATCTAATACTATTATTACAACGATAATTGAGGACTATTCTGACAACCATAATCACGTACCATTCTTACATAGATAATCCAGTGTTAGTCTGACAATTAACATAAGGCAATATTTTCACACATATAAAAACGCAGTATTATCGAAATGATAAACGAGTCCTTAACTAGTCCTTTTCTCACAATGATAATTTTGTAGGATCTAATACAATGAACAATACTATTCTGACAAAAATACTCTGACCTATTCTCACAAAGGTAACCGATACTGTGATCACATTGAGGACTTAATACTACTCTAACAATAATCCAATACTATTCTCACACCGATAATCCAGTCCTGTTCTGAAATCCATGTCTCACCAATAGATATTTCAGCTAATTTGCGGTTCACAGCCATATCAATCTGTGAACGATTAGCTGCGACATGTCTGTACGGCATTCCTGTCGCGGCTTGTGTCAATCAGTAAAGAAGGGAAACAAATCCTACTCTTCCAGTGAAAAAAACCAAACCCAGATTTCTAAAAGAGGGCTTTGACTGTGTCTCATTGTCCGGAATTAAAGCATGGAAGAAGAAGAAATAAAACCGGCTAGGCAGTTTCGTACCTGGTTGGTTCACATTTGAACAAAAAACCTTGTAGTAACCTCGTAAGCGGAGAGAGACGGATTGCGCCGTTAACGGAGTTATTGTCAATGGGACTTGAATGCGACCAGTTAGGTGAAATCGGATTGGAGTCAGGGGCGGAAACAAAGTGGGGAGTAAATATTATAGTTATTAAAAAAATCAAGTAGAAGGGCACTTTGTAATGATAGTATGGATGACACAACTTTAGATACATGTTTCCCACTTCAATGTTTTCTATCGTAATGATTTGTCCATGCCTTAGGAGTGCTAATGATTTGTCCATGACTTAGGAGTGCTAATGATTTGTCCCTGACTTAAGAGTGCTAATGATTTGTCCATGACTTAGGAGTGCTAATGATTTGTCCATGACTTAGGAGTGCTAATGATTTGTCCATGACTTAGGAGTGCTAATGATGTGTCCATGACTTAGGAGTGCTAATGATTTATCCATGACTTAGGAGTGCTAATAATGTGTCCAAGACTTAGGAGTGCTAATGATACAGCTGCCGATCACATTGAGTAGCTGATATAATGAAATAACAATCAGCAAATAAATATTATTTCGATACAATTAATGACCATAAAAAGTAACTCAAGACAAGCATCATGTCGTCTAAAGCAGGGGTGGCCAACCCGCGGCCATCCACTAAGGCAAACCTTTATGGCCAACCCGCGGCCAACCACTGCTGCCAATCTTTATGGCAAAACACTAAGGCCAACCCGCGGCCAACCACTGCTGCCAACATCTAAGGCCAACCCGCAGCCAACCACTGCGGCCAACCTCTAAGGCCAACCACTGCTGCCAACCTTTATGGCCAAACACTAAGGCCAACCAGCAGCCAACCACCGCAGCCCGTGAATGCCTGGCTTATCACAAATAAAGATACTCGTTCAGTTGACAAAGTGATTGTAAAAAAATATAAGTAACACAAGGGATAAAATGACGTCACAATAACTCGGTTTTAATCTCTTCTGTTATTCAGCAGTTCTATGTGTGCATTTGGAATGATTAAATTGTTATATACATCATTTAGTGGGTGTTTATTTCAATATAAAGTGTAATGACATGCGGCCCACGAACGGTGTACTCGCTATCAAAGTGGCCCGCGAATCATTGTAGGTTTGCCACCCATTGATTACCGGAAATTTGGTCGAACGGAAATTTGGTCGAATCCTTTTTTCAGTTCACACGTTAAAATGTTCGTCAAATTTCTTTTTGAACGCACTATACTATACAGTAAAACAAAATAATGCGTTCAAAAAGAAATTTGACGACAATTTTAACGTGTGAACTTACAAAAAGATTCGACCAAATTTCCGTTCGATCAAATTTCCGTCCATCAATTTTCCGTCAACGAAATTTCTTTCGATCAAATTTCCGGATACGCCATCCCTGGTCTAAAGCATCGTGTCGCAAAGACATCTTCGTATAGTAAATGTATACATATATATATTGCGCTATATTAACTATATGTATACATATATATATTGCGCTATATTAACTATATCTTCGTATAGTAAATGTATACATATATTTATTGCGCTATATTAACTATATCTTCACATATTAAATGTATATGTATGTATATTGTGCTATGTTAACTATTGTTAACTGCGAGTTAAAGTCGATACCCGCAACTTAACTGTGCGTAATATCGATTACCAAAACGAAAATTCTTTGAGGCAAATCTGAAGGAAAGCTCCATAGTTTCTATTCATACGCTGAATATCTGAAGTACACGCCTTTGGCATTCCTTCAATTACCCTCCAATACCAGCATTACACTTCCTACGTATTTAACTGGGAACTTTCAGGCACAGAAAATGGGCCGACATATCAGAGGCACAATTATACACAAGGGTCTGTAATTCAGTGGACGTTTCTGAATCTCTTGGATGGAAAGGATCGAGAGACGACAGAGCGTGGGAGAAGGAAAAGTAGGGTGCAGCAAGTGATTGTGCAGACCGACTTTGACAATGCATGACGAGAAGAGGCGCACCGTGTTCACACCTCAACAATTTTTTGTTCCCGATCTTTTATCTTGTATGAATTAGCAGTGACGACTGCTCGGCAGAGATATAGCTTCAAATACACACGACTGTCTGGGGGTTTTCGGAGAATATGCTAGACAGTTTTCACATGAGACACTAAACTAACTAAATCACTCACTCTACTACTACCCGAGATACTAAACTAACTAAATCACTCACTCTACTACTACCTGAGATACTAAACTAACTAAATCACTGCTACTACTACTACCACTAATACTTCTACTACAACTATGACTACTACTACCACGTCTCCTACTAATACTGCTATTACGTTTACTACTACTACTACCACTACTACTACACCCACGACTACTACTACGTCTACTACTACTACTACACTGATAATTGATAAATGGTACAATAACAATTATAGTTGTCTTTGTACAGACACTCGCCCTCAACAGACATATCTGGCGTGACTAAGAGGGAGGGGAGGGAGAGAGAGGTAAACCCCATTGAAATGAATAGCACGCTCTAACACACAGTTGAAGAGCTGTGCACGTTGAATAGACAGAGATAATGCAGTGCTGGCCGTTCATTCACGCCATTAGTTACTAGCACAAGCCAACAACAGATTTCAAAGAGTGAATCCACGGAACACATCAGTTCTTACAGTCTTGCAAATAAACGAGGAATGTTCCATAGCAGGACTGTCTTTCGTGTTTTCAAACACAACATACGTCTTTCACGTGTTCAATTTCAAGACTGTCTAGTAACCGTCTTTCACGTGTTCAATTTCAAGACAGTCTTGTCAAACTAACAAAAACTGTTTCGGGAATCGCTAACAATATTAATTTATTTAACAGTTTAATAGTTGTTTTTTTTTGGTTAGTCATTGAAAAGGGTTAAATTTGGAAAATGTTTAATTTACTAAAGATCCCATTTAATTTATTAAAGATTATATTTAATTTATCAAAGGTTCCCCTTAATTTATCAAAGATCCCATTTAATTTATCAAAGATCCCATTTAATTTATCAAAGATCCAATTTAATCGATCAAAGATCCCATTTAGTTTATCAAAGATCACATTTAATCGATCAAAGATCCCATTTAATTTATCAAAGATCACATTTAATGTATCAAAGATCACATTTAATTTATCAAAGATCACATTTAATTTATTAAAGATCACGTTTAATTTATCAAAGATCAAATTAAATTTATCAAAGAACACACGTAAACGTAATCGATATAGCAAAAGGTTAGCAGGGCTAATCTCATAAAATCTTAGAGTAAATTAAGTAGTGTAACAAGATATGTTTAGACCTAAACAAAGATGACGAATATTAAACCAAGTTGGTCACAACAGATCCGATCTACACATGGCACGCATACAGGTAAAGTACGTTGACATACAGGTAACGTACGTGGCCATACAGGTAGTGTACGTTAGCATGCAAGTTTCCCTACGATGCCATGAGTCATCTAACCTTTAACTCCATAAAATTAAAATAAAAAGTGATGACTTTTATTTAGTTCTGTTTCGCCTAACTCCAAAGGGGAATAAAAGAAGAGCCAGGTCTTCTAATTCGGTGACGTAGTCCAGGTAATGAACCGCAGTCTCGATGGTCAGTTACGCTAAGGTCGTTAAGCGGTTAGCGTGAAAAAAATTGGAGTGATTTCACCATACATCAGTGATTCTCAATTTCTCACACGAGGGTATCAAGATATGATGGATGATTACAGTCACGAACAAAAACGACTGTTCAAGGTTCCTATCCTTCACCAAAAGATTTAAGAGTCTTTTATAACCCTTCTCTAATTGATTAAACATAGTTCGGGGACCTCTGTTGGACGATATGTCAAACTGAAAGACTTTTTCTATTTAAAAAAATGTAAAATTGTAGTCCCTAGTGATGAATAATAAATGTACACGTGCTGGCAGTGATCTAGTTTCTGATATTTCATAGGTACGCGCAGTTGTGGTGGTCTAGTTTCTGATAAATCGTAGGCACGTGCAGTTGTGGTGGTCTACTTTGTGATAGATCGTAGGCACGAACATTTTTTGAGGTGTATACTCCTAAAGTAAAGGGCCCAAGATGTGGTTTGACAACATTTTATTCAATGAGCACCAGCTGCGATGTTAACAACGTTTTTAAGATTCAATGGGCACCAGCTGTGATGTTAACAACGTTTTTAAGATTCAATGGGCACCAGCTGTGATGTTAACAACGTTTTTAAGATTCAATGGGCACCAGCTGTGATGTGACAACATTTGTTCGACTTAAAGGGTCCCAACTTCGGGGTGTCTATATTTAACAGATTCATAACAATTTCACTAAACATTTCACTCAGAATGTGATTTACATAAAAACATCATTACTTCACACAGTTCGACCATGACAACAAGGTCACCCCTATCACGGTTTTTCGATGTGCATTATTAAACTTAGGTTACCGCAGTGAACTAGGGCTGTAATCTTATGCTAATGTAACCGTCCTTTACACAAGACAAGAAAGCTTGAACAATTTAAAAAAAACTAAACCAAGGGCTAAAAGGCTGACAGGATAGTATCATGTAACCAATGTAAGCCGAGGTACTAGGTGGGCTTTAAGATGCCCGGTGTTGCCACGTTCAGCTTATGTTGCAAGAGACGTAACACGGCTGAGAGTATTCGTTTGGGGAAAAAATTATAATGCGTCACGTTCGGGCTTTCCGTTCGGAGTCTTTAAAAACGATCAGACTCCGGCTTAAATGTCGAATTGGTGTTAATCTTTGTCAATAAGATATATTTAGTATTCAGGGTTGAAATGTCTTACGGTTTTATCCCCAAATGGACAGGTTTTTATCCGCAAAAGGACGGGTTTGTCTTCGAATTTCAAAAAAATGTACAATGTTGTTTTTATGGGATGGGGATGAGGGAGGGTGGGGGTAATTGTAATATGTTTTTATGTGGCGGGGTGGAGAAGAAATCAGCCCTTATAAATAAACCGTCGCCTGAGGAATATTGACACAAGTTACAGACCTGGTTACCCTCGATCTCTTCAAATCGTACTATAAAGTATCTTGAATAGTAAATAAATAAACATTCAGTATATAAAATGTATCTAAAACTATTAGCATCAGGTGTCGAGTGGGATCGAGTTAAGCTGGCGTCAAAAAACGTTAACGTTAAAAGTAGATGTCTGACGTCTATATTTCAATCAGCGGTCACTTTGTTTTGAAGACGTGCATCTGCTCTAGGTATTAATTTACATTTGGGTGAGCGTGCAGATAACATTAACAGACTGTCACGGTTAAATATAAAGTTTCTGGTGAAATTTAACGTGTTTCGAACTCGAAGTCAGTTCAGAATAAAATAAAATTTATTGAAATAATAATTAAGTAAGAAATGAGGACGTCATTTACATCACATACCAAGTAATTTCAGATTTATTTTTTAGAAAAAGCTGTTTAAAAAAAAGAATCTATATCTATTAAGCCTATTTTCCATTAACATTTTATGAATTATAACTACCACAAGATGTAAATTATTACAGTCTGATACCGTCTGATACCTACCACAAGATGTAAATTATTACAGTATGATAGCTACCACAAGATGTAAATTATTACAGTCTGATACCGTCTGATACCTACCACAAGATGTAAATTATTACAGTATGATAGCTACCACAAGATGTAAATTATTACAGTATGATAACTTAAACAAGATGTAAATTATTCCATATGATAACTACCATAACTACCTTAAGTTGTATGTAAATGGGTGAAAGGAAGAGGAGTGTTTGAACCAAACGGGGGTATTAGAAATCGGACAGCTATTTTATGCGTTCTAAAAATAATTTCAAAGGCCCTCTCAAATCCTATAATATATGCCGAAATCTAAGGTTGCTTAGCGGACCATTTCAGCGTGCATTCTTATAGAAACAATGGCACTCCGACTTGCCCCGGTTGTGCCGAAAGAAATAATTGTCACAAAATTACGCCAAACAGCACCGAGGCACACAAAAGCAAGGATTGACTTAAAGTGTCACTAGGTCGACCAAACTAATATTACTGTTGCCGTGTCTGGCGATCTCATTATAAAAACATAAAGCGATGACCATCACCACCATCATTACGAAAACGTGGCAGTGTTAATTTTATAGACATATATATTGGACACCCTTCCCATCCCCAAACACTTAGTCTCCTAAATCAATACCACCCCCTTCTCCGCCCTCAGGGCAAACGTTATATAATTACAGATGGTCTCCATGCAACCCTATTTCTCGATCCATTCACTCCTGAATGTACAAAGGGGACAAAACTAACAAATGAAAATGTTCTTTTTTTCTTTCTTTTTTTTTTACCCCAAATAACGGATGCTGTTATATATTTTAAACCATGCAGGTCTCTTAAAATTGTATTTCTGACAGGCCTTGGCGTAAAGCCGTAAAAGACATCTCAAAATCTTAAGAATAAACAGATCTGAAGATATCATTGAAAATGTTGAATGCCTTGGGGATGTCACGTGTTTAGATTAGATTGGCTTGTAACAGAGTTCCTAGCTACAGACCTTTTTAGAAAATTATCAAGGTCAGCAGATAAGGGGAGAAAATATTGTCATAAGGGCAGATCAAAGGGAGGAAATGCTCGATTGTTACGCAATGACAAGTTGACGAGTTTATGGGAATATGGTGACATTTTTTCGGGTTGGGGGGGGGGCTGTGTTTGGGTGAGGGATATGACACAATGTTAGTTTTAACGTGGAAGTCAAGAAATTATACAGTCTAGCTCAGGGGTGGGCAAACTACGGCCCGTGGGCCGCATGCGGCCCGGCAACTGATATTATGTGGCCCTCGAAGGCATTTAGAAATTTAAAAAAATTACTGTTTTTAAGTTATTTTGTTGAATTTTACAGAATTTCATGCACCTTTATGATTTTTAAAACATTTTTGATCAAATTTCTTTCTAATTTTCTATTTTTTTTAAACAGTCCTTGACCTTTGCCATGTAATGCTAAAATGCGAAACTACCGATTTTAATATAAGGAAATGTTTATCGATATTTAAAAATTGGACATAATATACATGCTGCCCTCCAATAGCTTTACCTTTGTCAATGTGGCCCTCCCCACAAAAAGTTTGCCCACCCCTGGTCTAGCTAGACATTGGTGCACAGCAATGAATATTTGTCTTTGTACTAGCTAGACATTGGTGCACAGCAATGAATATTTGTCTGTGTACTAGCTAGACATCGGTACACAGCAATGAATATTTGTCTGTGTACTAGCTAGACATTGGTGCACAGCAATGAATATTTGTCTTTGTACTAGCTAGACATTGGTGCACAGCAATGAATATTTGTCTTTGTACTAGCTAGACATTGGTGCACATCAAAGAATATTTGTCTGTGTACTAGCTAGACATTGGTGCACAGTAATGAATATTTGTCTGTGTACTAGCTAGACATTGGTGCACAGCAATGAATATTTGTCTGTGTACTAGCTAGACATTTGTGCACAGCAATGAATATTTGTCTGTGTACTAGCTAGACACTTGTACACAGCAATGAATATTTGTCTGTGTACTAGCTAGACACTGGTACACAGCAATGAATATTTGTCTGTATACAGTTAGCAGAATTTACGCAGAAATAATGACGTCAATATGACAACATAAATTTAGTGCCTCTATATTTAGGACCAAACTTTCATTCAAAATTAATTCACAAACCTTCTTGGCCACTTGACATCTGTTCCTGATGTCTGGGTAGCAAATGTGAGGACCACTCTTGTGCAAACATGTGATGCCCTGCTACATAAACATTGCCCCTCTCAAATGTAGTGCATCACAGCCAAGCACAAGCTGGCATGCTTGAGTACTTGTACTTGACTTGTGATGTTGGGACTAGGGTTAGCATACAACTCACTACAGACAGCACCGTGACACCATTCTATTTTATACCGAATGCCACGGAAATGAAAGGCTGTGAGGAAGTGAGAGACGGTGAGGAGGTGGCAGACCGTGAGGAGGTGATAATGTAAGAGAGAGGGCGGGTTTTAGAACTAACCTCAAATGTCAACACAAAGTTGAGTGATGAATGATGAACGGAACAGAAAAAAATATGATCAAGTATGTGGGGTTGACTGAAATCCCCGACCATCCACGCCTGATTGAAATCCCCGACCATCCACGCCTGATTGAAATCCCCGACCATCCACGCCTGATTGAAATCCCCGACCATCCACGCCTGACTGAAATCCCCGACCATCCACGCCTGTTTGAAATCCCCGACCATCCATACCTGACTGAAATCCCCGACCATCCATGCCTGATTGAAATCCCCGACCATCCACGCCTGATTGAAATCCCCGACCATCCACGCCTGATTGAAATCCCCGACCATCCACGCCTGACCGAAAAACCCGACCATCCACGCCTGACTGAAATCCCCGACCATCCATGCCTGACTGAAAAACCCGACCATCCACGCCTGACTGAAATCCCCGACCATCCACGCCTGATGGAAATCCCCGACATCCATGCCTGACTGTCCACGCCTGTTTGAAATCCCCGACCATCCATACCTGACTGAAATCCCCGACCATCCATGCCTGATTGAAATCCCCGACCATCCACGCCTGATTGAAATCCCCGACCATCCACGCCTGATTGAAATCCCCGACCATCCACGCCTGACCGAAAAACCCGACCATCCACGCCTGACTGAAATCCCCGACCATCCATGCCTGACTGAAAAACCCGACCATCCACGCCTGACTGAAATCCCCGACCATCCACGCCTGATGGAAATCCCCGACATCCATGCCTGACTGTCCACGCCGGACTGAAATTCCCGACCATCCACGCCTGACTGAAATCCCCGACCATCCATGCCTGACTGAAATCCCCGACCATCCATGCCTGACTGAAATCCCCGACCATCCATGCCTGACTGAAATCCCCGACCATCCATGCCTGACTGAAATCCCCGACCATCCACGCCTGACTGAAATCCCCGACCATCCACGCCTGACTGAAATCCCCGACCATCCACGCCTGACTGAAATCCCCGACTATCCACGCCTGACTGAAATCCCCGACCATCCACGCCTGACTGAAATCCCCGACCATCCACGCCTGACTGAAATCCCCGACCATCCACGCCTGACCGAAAAACCCGACCATCCACGCCTGACTGAAATCCCCGACCACCCACGCCTGACCGAAAAACCCGACCATCCATGCCTGACTGAAATCCCCGACCATCCATGCCTGACTGAAATCCCCGACCATCCACGCCTGACTGAAATCCCCGACCATCCACGCCTGACTGAAATCCCCGACCATCCACGCCTGACTAAAATCCCCGACTATCCACGCCTGACTGAAATCCCCGACCATCCACGCCTGACTGAAATCCCCGACCATCCACGCCTGACTGAAATCCCCGACCATCCACGCCTGACCGAAAAACCCGACCATCCACGCCTGACTGAAATCCCCGACCATCCATATCTGACTGAAATCCCCGACTATCCACGCCTGACTGAAATCCCCGACCATCCACGCCTGACTGAAATCCCCGACCATCCACGCCTGACTGAAATCCCCGACCATCCACGCCTGACTGAAATCCCCGACCATCCACGCCTGACTAAAATCCCCGACTATCCACGCCTGACTGAAATCCCCGACCATCCACGCCTGACTGAAATCCCCGACCATCCACGCCTGACTGAAATCCCCGACCATCCACGCCTGACCGAAAAACCCGACCATCCACGCTTGACTGAAATCCCCGACCATCCATGCCTGACTGAAAAACCCGACCATCCACGCCTGACTGAAATCCCCGACCATCCACGCCTGATGGAAATCCCCGACATCCATGCCTGACTGTCCACGCCTGACTGAAATTCCCGACCATCCACGCCTGATTGAAATCCCCGACATCCATGCCTGACTGAAATCCCCGACCATCCACGCATGACTGTAATCCCCAACCATCCACGTCTGACTGAAATCCCCGACCATCCACGCCTGACTGAAATCCCCGACCATCCACGCCTGACTGAAATCCCCGACCATCCACGCCTGACTGAAATCCCCGACCATCCATGCCTGACTGAAATCCCCGACCATCCATGCCTGACTGAAATCCCCGACCATCCATGCCTGACTGAAATCCCCGACCATCCATGCCTGACTGAAATCCCCGACCATCCACGCCTGACTGAAATCCCCGACCATCCACGCCTGACTGAAATCCCCGACCATCCACGCCTGACTGAAATCCCCGACTATCCACGCCTGACTGAAATCCCCGACCATCCACGCCTGACTGAAATCCCCGAACATCCACGCCTGATTGAAATCCCCGACCATCCACGCCTGACTGAAATCCCCGACCATCCATGCCTGACTGAAATCCCCGACCATCCATATCTGACTGAAATCCCCGACCATCCACGCCTGACTGAAATCCCCGACCATCCATATCTGACTGAAATCCCCGACCATCCACGCCTGACTGAAATCCCCGACCATCCACGCCTGACTGAAATCCCCGACCATCCACGCCTGACTCAAATCCCCGACCATCCATGCCTGACTGAAATCCCCGACCATCCATATCTGACTGAAATCCCCGACCATCCATGCCTGACTGAAATCCCCGACCATCCATATCTGACTGAAATCCCCGACCATCCACGCCTGACTGAAATCCCCGACCATCCATGCCTGACTGAAATCCCCGACCATCCATATCTGACTGAAATCCCCGACCATCCATGCCTAGGGCAAAAGAATCGTGAAACTTTATCGTGGTATCTTTTTTATATATAGATCACTTGTGATCTTTTAAAATAATATTGCAACTGTATATTGCTAAGAATAAAATATATCCCACGACTTGGGCCACATTGTGACCACAGTTTACTGCACCTAGGAACTAACACAGGGCGTTTGGCCGACAAGGCAAAAAGTTCTGGACATTCTACGTGAAGCTGTAACAGAACCACTGAAATCTAAATGGGCTGAGGTTGAAAAAAAACAAAGGCTGTTCGTGTAGCTAAGAATTGCAGCTAACGTCACTTAAATGTATTCACCTATTAGAACCATTACAATAACATCATATCGGATCGCTGTTCACTACAATTTTTCGCAACATTCGAACTGCAGAGTTCAAGCCGGTTCTATCTTGAGCCTGTTGAAGCTTACCACACACAAAATGATAGCATCTAAAACTTGACTGTGCCTACACACTTACATATACATCCTGCTAGATGCAGTGGTTCTCAGCCTTCCTAATGCCACGACTCTTTGATACAGTGGCTCATGTTGTGGCGACCCCCAACCATAAAATTATTTTTGGTTGCTACTTCATAAATGTGTTTTCCGATGGTCCTGGGTGCACCCTCTGTAAAGTTCGTTCGACCCTCAAATGGGTCGCGACCCACGGGTTGAGAACCGCTGTGCTAAAGGATGTCAGGGAACACCTGTCACGGTTAGATCAGTCAATGTCCGTAATGAAGGGAAGGGCAGAAACCGCTGACATCAACAAAACCAACAGTGTGTGACGACTGCACCTGTTTACAATTCGCCATCAATGACTGCCTGCACCATACTAGCGTCATAATGAATTCACCCAGTCAATCATTTATCCTAACAACAATTTTACCGTGACGGTAGCGTTAACTTTATTCAATTTGGAATATATTGTATATTTGATCAACGAAATCAGGATTCCCATGAACAACAGCTCCGACCCTAGTTCACTAGTGACACCATGAACAACAGTTACGACCCTAGTTCACTAGTGACACCATGAACAACAGTTGCGACCCTAGATCACTAGTTACACCATGAACAACAGTTCCGACCCTAGTTCACTAGTTACACCATGAACAACAGTTGCGACCCTAGTTCACTAGTGACAACATGAACAACAGTTGCGACCCTAGTTCACTAGTGACAACATGAACAACAGTTCCGACCCTAGTTCACTAGTGACAACATGAACAACAGTTGCGACCCTAGTTCACTAGTGACACCATGAACAACAGTTGCGACCCTAGTTCACTAGTGACACCATGAACAACAGTTCTGACCCTAGTTCACTAGTGACACCATGAACAACAGTTGCGACCCTAGTTCACTAGTGACACCATGAACAACAGTTGCGACCCTAGTTCACTAGTGACACCACGAATGACATGACACATCCTAAAATTGACAGGGGGAGACGAGTGAAATAAGAGGTATGGTAGAAATAAACCTAATGTTACACTTGTTGCAGACTAGATACATTGAAATGGTTTTTTTTAAATCTTTCACATACTGTATTTGCCTTTAACAAACGGCTGTGGTGGAGAATGGAACTGTCTCAGTGAAATAAAAGCAACCCAGACTGCAGATAGTATATAAGCCAAGTTGAGACGACGCTCTATGACCAAAGGCGTAACCGAGGCGTAAAGAGGCACCAACAAGAAAAAGAAAATAAACCCAAAATTTAGCTAAAGTGAAATTGAATTGGCTGTTAGAGTCTTATAGAACATTCAGGCCAGATACTAAGGTGGATTAGTATCATATAATTGAGATTCTTTAACCCTGTATAGATCATCTTTCGGCAAAGTTAGAAAAAAAAACTCTTTCAGCGTCGTCACGTTGCAGCTAACACATCAGCCCAACAATCCATAAGAACAACCACTGGTAAACGAAGGAGAAAAATTACACTGAAAAGATCGTTAATCCGTAGTCTCAATGGAATATTCAACAATAGTCTCAAAGAATCCACTACCTAGTGCATGTCTTATATCCAATTCTATACACGTCTTACATTCTATTTCCAAATTGCATTCAGTTATGCAAAAAAAAAAAAAAAAAAAGCATTTCCCACATGTTACCATACGGTCTCAATGTCCAATACTATGAACGGCATTCCTACATAAACCTCATATTGGAAACACTGGGCGTTGTGCCAAACGGCCGTGGTCAATACAACAAGACTTGCGCGTGCAACTTACGACCATCACGTGACACTGCAGACGAGACTACGAGGTGACGAGCACAAACTATTGATATACCGGTAATATACAAATTGTGTACCGCCACCTGGTTTATGAGCACACGGAGTGGAAATAATCACATTTATGACACGGGGACAAGTTGCTCCTCTTGAAAAGGTTACTTAGTTGGTACCAGTAAGAAAGAAGCTGTAGCCTCACCAAATGGAACATGTATATGTCCACTTCATCATTATTCAACCTTCAACAGAGACGCCATTTTTAAGGCAGGTATCGCAATGCTTTCTACATATCTACTAAGTGTTAAATGATGAAAAGCCTGATTATATTCTATCTGTTGCCTCCAACAAGTCATTTGATTTCAACACAATACCTCAATTTAAAATGAATATAATTCTAGCACTCACCCCTACTCTCCCCTCTCTAATCCCTCCCCCCCCTCTCTCTCTCTCTCTTTCTTTCTCTCTCTCTAACTGTCTCTCACTCTCTTTTTAACATTTTCAGCCAAAGTGACCAAACTAAATCTATTAAAGTTAAAGCGTCAGGTAGAGTAGTTTATTCTTTCACGTTCTCCATATAACTTATGTTTAGTGTTGTGTTGAAAGGAACCCGAACTAACTGCTTTTCTTAAATTACTGAAGTGTATGTTGTGCCAAAATGAATTTTCCACTAATCATAAATTAATCATTAGTTCATTAACAAACAATCATTAAGAAATGTAGGACTTTTTGGAAACGTTTATTTCAAAATCAATAATTGGCGTAACATTTTGTAATACAAATAACTATGATTAGAACATGATAGAAAACTCATATTGCGACAAGAATTTTAATGGGATACCGATAGAGAAAGAGGCAAAGAAAAATTGAGGGTAACATTTTCTATGTACCGTATATTTATTAAACTATTTACTTTAGGTTAGTCAATGCAATAATACACGTTATTAGTTAAAGTAATAATCATCTGTGAAGTTTTAATCTTCGTGGTTGACCACTGCGTTAGTATGGTAAAGAAACACTGAACTCACCGGTCTCCTAGCAATACTATACTAAGGGAAGTAACTTAAGTAACAATTCACTTATGAGCTTGTAAATGGATTGCTTCCCCTTCCTTGTTAAAACCTAGAGTCAGTTATTGGAAGTCATGTTCACTTCATCAATAGCGGAAAGTGGATTTCTTACAGCTAACTCTCATGTCGAAATTTTTCATTTTGATTTATTTAAGTGGTAGGTAATTTATGTATGCAATTTTAAGTTTTTCAGTAATGTAGGTCAAATTTAGACAAGAGTATTTTACATAAACAAAACAAATTACAGACCTCATTTTTGTGGAACTTATATGGTGGATACATATTTTTATAATGATTACATTTAGTATATAATTACACATAATATAAATTACAATATATATGTTTAAAATCTTTTTTATTGTACATAATCCAACTTTGTAATATATAACTTAAGGGGACGTCCATTAATTATGTCAACAAAAAGAAGTTAGCCTCCCTTCACCTGTAGATTCTGCTTGTCCAATGACTTGAGCGATATGTTTGCGATAATGTTGCAGGTATGGAACAAGGACAAGGTTCAAGTGTCATGTGCAGTCAAGACAAATGATATCGATAGAGTAGGAATTTGATATTTTTGAGAATTAGGGGAAAGTAATGTGAGTAACAATAATAACATCGCTGCTTGAACGCATTAGCAAAATCTGTAACATCTATTTTGCATCACAATTCATGCTGAAAAAGCATGTTCAACAACACCGACAATGCTCTCGAGCATAAGAAATTACCACCTGCTTCTCAACAAAAAAGGATTCGACCAATGCAAGTAGCTGCAAGGAGATAGAGAGAGTTTATGGCAATTATTGCTCACACCGACAATGCTTCTATTTTAAGTGCTGAATGGTTAGATGAGAATGATGTTGACTTGTCTGGTATATCATTTCAGCAAGATGAAAATGAAAAATCATCTACTATAGACTATGCCCATCAGGGTTGTCATTTCGGGTTTTTTCAGGGGGGGGGGGGGGGGGGGCAAAACCAAAACTTGGTCGGTTTGTTGTTTATTACTGGAGGCGCCACAGTACACAGCAATTTAAATAAAACCTGCAAATTCGCAGTAGGGGGGGGGGCAAATGCCCCATTTCCCTACCCAAATAATGGCCCATTGGTACAATAGAGCAACACCTGGCTACTCCATGGGAAGATGATAGTAGCTAGACCATATACTATAATTGTCAGCTTTACTGACAATAATCATATTTATACAACAAACAATGATATTTAGTCTTTAACAACCTTTTAATTGATTCTGCAATATAAAATTTAAGTATAAAAAACTTTTGAACTTGTTGATTAACAAGCTAAAGATGCTATAAAATGTTTTTCCTACAATTTAGTGTCATTAAAACAGATCACCACAAAGTAAAATGTATTAAATACATTTATATTATAATTCATTGGGTGGGGGGGGGGGGGGGTGAGGGTTTAGAAAATGTTGAAATAATGTGTTTTTCTTGTTCTGATTTGTCTGCTCAGGAAAGCATGTAGACAAAAAGTCCTTTTAATCTTTCTGTCTTTCCCCCAAGCCTAAAGGTAACGCATTCAACTATTTATTTACTTGACACCATGGGTAGCTTAAAGGCAGCCCTGCTTACTCTTACGATTTTGTCCTACAATGCACGATTTTGAGGTGTACACATTATATATACTGTATAAATATATATTTTTACTGTTAAGATAATGTATTGAACGATTTTGTGATGATATTGTACGATTTTAAAAGTTTGAGTTTAAACAGGTTGGTAAAGGCAGTCAGCTATATATTATCCTCATTCAGAACAAGTGAACACTGCCATACAGTGTCATCTGATTCATGTATTATTTTCACCTTTGTTAAATAATAACATCGTATTTCATAAAGAATTAGAATTCTATACAAATTATATATAATACTGGTGGTGGTTGGGTTGGGGGGGGGGGAGGTTTAATACAAAATGATATTTTTTAAAATGTGTTATTTAAATTAAGGAAATCTTAATACCTATATTGTAACTTATTGAGAAAGAAATTTGGAAGAGATACTCTCTTAGAATGCGGCCAAATAGGGGATCTGACCCCATACCTCAAGCACACCAGACCTGAGCTACCACTAACTTTGCTAATGAGCCTATGCAAGAGATGTGTTAAAATTTGATTGAAGCGTGTTAAATTCAGATATGGTTTTAGATGTATGGCCCCTTTCAATATTTCAATATAATCATTTTCTTTCATTTAACCCTTTAACTTTTAACTATTTATATTTTGGTATAGGTATTTCATGAATTGGTACAATCCTTCGAAAGATTAAACTGTGTCACTAGACTGAGCTATGTACCAAACAATCTATGCTCATCTCAACTCTAATCAAAGCTTTTAAAAATGGAGTTGACACAAGAATTTGTGTTTGGTTTGCTGCCAAATTATATACAAAAAATAATATGCGCACATATATATACAAAGAATATCTGGCATAAAGACAGTTGTCTTATTTTCACATTTTTTTGAATGATCAGCAGATAAAACAACAAGTCTGATTTCACATAGCATTTTTTTTTGTAAGAGAAATTTCTGGGATATTTCAGTCTCTTCCAATGGTTAGCTTTGTTATTACAAATAAATAGTTGTAATCCAACATTTTGAATCTTACATCATTTGAAATCTTATATATGAGACCCAAGACAATTTGTCTTCACTCACATGGTTTAAGAAAACAAAAATGCTGGCCACTCCTGTGGTGTAATAAAAGTGGTGTCAAAATGCTGGCTATGCCTAAGGTGTATTTATACAGGGTCCAATGGCATGATAAACCAATAGCACCAGCCAGAACCTTGACCTTCACCCGTCATTTTGATGTAAATTTACGATCAAACAATCTGTTGTGTCATCAGTTACTTTCTGGTTTAGGTACCCTTCTGTCTCCGAGCATTGGTCCGTTATAGAAGAAATGCTGGTCATCAGCTGTTTTAGTATTAACACCTTCATTGGAAATTTGGTCCAGAATAAACAATTGATCATGCTATAACTTTGTTGTCCCCTCATCCTGTAACTTTGTGTTCCCTTCATCCTGTAACTTTGTGTTACCCTCATCCTGTAACTGTGTGTTCCCCTCATCCTGTAACTTTGTGTTCCCCTCATCCTGTAACTTTGTGTTCCCCTCATCCTGTAACTTTGTGTTCCCCTCATCCTGTAACTTTGTGTTTCCTTCATCCTGTAACTTTGTGTTCCCCTCATCCTGTAACTTTGTGTTCCCCTCATCCTGTAACTTTGTGTTCCCTGAAAGTAATGGAACATTCTTGAAGTTTTCAGGCTGACCCCTGACCCCACTGTCTTCAGTTCCTTGTGTTTCAGTGGCTATGTCAACATTTGCCACTGAATCATTGACATCCTGACTGCCAGTGCACACACTGCAGTGGTGACGTACATCCTGACTGCCAGTGCACACACTGCAGTGGTAACGTACATCCTGACTCCCAGTGCACTCAATGCTGTGGGGACATTCTGGTGAAGATGATTCAAAAGTTTCTTGTACAGCACTTAGCTTGGCTTTCTGAAATAAATAATTAAGGGTCATATAAAAAGTGTATAACTTGGGACCTTTGTTAAAATGTTTAAACATCACACTGTAAATGTTACAAAAATAAAACACACATGGTTATGTGTCTAAGCAGGCAGAACAATTTTCCCTTTCAGTTTAATTACAGTTATTATTTCCAATTTTAAAAAAAATATCTCAGAATTTCACCCACCATATTATGTGGGCACACATATTTGTGTGTACCTCATGAGTTGCTTCCCTTAACCCTATTTGTTATAAGTTTTCTATAAGTTTTCTATCATTTTTCTATCAGTATTAGTTTTCTGGTTAAGTGTCCTCTCAGACATATCCATATAAAAACTATCCATGAAGGTATTGTTGTATCAAGTGTAGAATGCATTTCCTGAAGATAATCCTCAAATTGGACATGAACACTGGACATTAAATAAAACGTACCGATAAATTTCAAACAACTGCAGTCCAACAACTTAATTTGTTTAAAAAACTGACTCTGTTCCTGTAGCCATCCATTAAACAAAAATAGCATAATAAATGGGCCCCAAAACAATGTAATTCTCTCCCATTACACATCCGCAATATAACGACCATCACAGCATTCAAAGCTGCCCTCAAGACCTATCTCTTCAAACTGTACTATACCGACTCATTCTCCCCCACCACCCTCTGACTGATTTGAACGTTTGATTCTACTGGGTGCTGTCCATTGCTAGACAGGAGTAGATAGTTCTTGGGTGGTCAAGCTTTTCACCAATAGTTTTTTTTTAATGTATACATATCTGTAAAAGCTAATTTGTATGTGAAGAGCAGTAAGCCTAGCCCTAGGCTGGGTTATTACGCTTTATTAAAACCACCAAATAATAATAATAATTTAGATCTCCAAATCACTTATCACAAAATCTGTTGTTTCAGACCAATTATTACTAATTTAATTTGATACGGAATATGAGGTGTTTCTCTTCATTATACAAAACAAGCTTTATTATAACTCTTGGTAATCAACTACCTTTGAAAAAAAGAAAGATTTGTTTGAAACATTTTAAACAGGTTTTGTCATCTTTTACAGAAAAAGTATTGAGCAAAAATTATTGATTGACTAAAAATTATTTTATTTTTAAAATGTGTTTGAAAATGTTTTGAAAAGTAAAAAATCACAACAAAATTTTTAGAAAAGTAATTTCTTGATAGTATTGACAAATTGTGATTTGGATTATTCATTGGTGAATGAATTCTTACACATGGGACGGACAGGGCTTCTCAATCTATCTGTCTGGTTTATAGGACATCAGATAACAAGACTTAATCTTACTTAATAACAAGATCTAATGGCATGCTATGCCGATTCTCCCACGCCTCCCCTTGGGACCTACGTCTAAAAACATCAATGATGGACAGGACATGGTAGTCTGATCAAACACTATGCTAGTACTCCCACCCCACCGACCTAATGTCTGACAGCTTCAATGATGGACCGGACATGCTATTAGATTAGAAATAATTGACGGATATGCACAACCAGAAGTGAAACATAACATTCTGACAATACAATGACAAGCATTGGTCAGATGAAGAACTTTACAAGTGTGTTTCAACATCAGAACTGCTACCATTGTGATAAGTGATTGGAGGAAAAGCTGTCGGACAGAATTGTTACTTTTTAAAAAAGGAATCTGATTCTATACAAAATTAATCTTTCAAATGACAAAATTCATCAAGTTCAACCATTACGACATGAAATTTTGTTTATAAATGTGAAGCTTTCTTAAGGTATCTAAACAGTCCTGACAATGGGGTCATGATAAATGTAGTTTACATATAATTTATTAAAATATTGCATTTTAAAACACCAAGCTGGAATGTGCAGCTTTATTTAATAGCATTTAAGTAGACACTTTTAAACTTTTGACACTTTTGACAATTAAAATAATGGGTTAATTTGAGAAGCATTGTATTAAATTATTAGGTTTGTTAGGAGCCAGCCTTGTTTTTTAGTGAATAAATGGACACATGAATTCTAGGCTATTCTTGGGTATGAAAGACAAGGACTTACCTGATAAGTCTGAGAGTTCCAGCTCAGGTTGCTTCTGGGCAAGGCAGAGAGTAAAACATGTGCGACCAAGATGACCCGTGAGTGTTAGGTGGAGCAATGCACCTCGATATAATCAATACATTGATTTCTTCAATAGGCAACAAACGAAAATGCACCACAGAACAATATGATCAATATGAAGGTGTGTATAAGAGACATGGCAATCAATATTGTTATTGGGTGCAGTAGCATGAGGGGAGGTTACTCTAAAAATCATTTCAACATTTTCAAGTTCTTGATAATTTTAATGAGAAATGATACAACATCATTTATTTATGTATATGTATTGTATCAGTACGCATGGGCGGCAAACATAATGAAAAATTAGAAGTGTGGCTCAAATAATCGTATAGATAATGGAATAAAGAGAACGTATGAAAGGGTAGAAAGGATTTTACAAAATATAGAGACAGACTGTGACAGTCAAGTAATTCATTCCAGGCCTTTGAATCTCATCGTACTTGACACTTATAATAATCAATTAAGTTGTTAGGTAAACTTAATGACTGCAAAATTCAACTAAAACTACATCAACTTATCCCACAGTTATGTCTTGCAATGTCAGCGTTCACAAATCTTCTTAAGTGGAGGCACACTTACAATCATTTACTTGGTTTTTAACCCTTCTTTAACCAACATTTTAAAAATCCTTTGAGGAAGGAGTAAGCACTTGAAGACGGACATTCAAGTTACAAAACGTTTCTGATGGAGTTGTTAAAACATAAGGACAGAAGATTCATTGGGAGTGTCACAACATCTCAATGATAAGAGCAGAAAACAAACCTAAAGTCAAGTTGTGCAGAACTAATTAGAACTCAGCACCAAACAAGTCTTCACTTTGGTCATCTTTAACTGAAGTTACATGGATTTTTGCTGTACAAATCACTCACACTTTCCAACAAAACATATTTAAACCCACCATTAAACCACCATTTAACCCACCATCAAACCCACCATCAAACCCACCATCAAACCCACCATTTAACCCACCATCAAACCCACCATCAAACCAACCATCAAACCCACCATTTAACCCACCATCAAACCCACCATTTAACCCACCATCAAACCCACCATCAAACCCACCATTTAACCCACCATCTAACCCACCATCAAACCAACCATTAAACCCCACCATTAAAGCCCACCATTAAACCAACCATCAAACCCACCATTTAACCCACCATCAAACCCACCATCAAACCAACCATCAAACCCACCATTTAACCCACCATCAAACCCACCATTTAACCCACCATCAAACCCACCATCAAACCAACCATCAAACCCACCATTTAACCCACCATCAAACCCACCATTTAACCCACCATCAAACCCACCATCAAACCCACCATTTAACCCACCATCAAACCCACCATCAAACCCACCATTTAACCCACCATCAAACCCACCATCAAACCCACCATTAAACCCACCATTTAACCCACCATCAAACCCACCATCAAACCCACCATTAAACCCCACCATTAAACCCACCATTTAACCCACCATCAAACCCACCATCAAACCCACCATTAAACCCCACCATTAAACCCACCATCCAACCCACCATCAAACCCACCATCAAACCCACCATTAAACCCCACCATTAAACCCACCATTTAACCCACCATCAAACCCACCATCAAACCCACCATTAAACCCCACCATCAAACCCACCATTTAACCCACCATCAAACCCACCATCAAACCCCACCATTAAAGCCCAACACATCAAGTGTTTGTCATGTCACCTCCAACTCAACTCATCTTATTTATAAGAACCCGTCTAGTTGTTGCCGTATGGTGTTTCCGGGGGCAATGGGACTACTAATAAAATTTGACTATTTTTTAATGAAAACATGATAAAGAATAGTCATCATAAATTTAATTCAATCATGTTTTTGTATTTAGTGGTAGAAAAGAAGATTTAGATCCACTGCTACTTAACACATACTTTCCACTTAGTCAGCAGCTGTGCTTAATTACATCACTTAATCAGCATTTGTGCTTGATTACATTACTTCATCAGCAGTTGTGCTTAATTACATCACTTAATCAGCATTTGTGCTTGATCTTTATATTCAATAGATTAATCAAATCGCTTTCAAATTTTACAACAACACCAGGTCCCAGATTTCTTGGAATCCCGGATTTCTTGGAATGGTTAAGCTTTGCACCTATATCTTAACGTAACATAAAACATTGCTGGGAATGGAGGTGGTGGAATCAGGTGCTAGGAGGCTACAGTGCCTGATAAGGTCAGAGAAACCTTTATACAAACAACTGCGGTTGACAGCAACCAATTGGTAGTTGAATAAGTCAAAAATTCAAGATCAACTGTTTGTCAAAAGCTGCAAGTTCCTATTTCATTCGGAAGCAGCTGTTAAATTTGTCAAATATTGGCATGTAAATAAAATATCATACAACTTAGATTACAACTGTCTGGTGTATAAATAAACAAATTGAATGTTTAAGCCAGCATAATGACAAGATATGCAATCATATAATGTGTTAGCACAGTAAATGAGAGTTAATAAGCAATACTAGAATGTGCTTGACACATACAAACATACAAGATATGATGTTATTAAATTTAACACATAGACATCGTCATGAGGCAGCAACAACATCCAGCACCTAAACAATTTTGCTGGTTTAGAGTTAGAGATTAATGACTTGATAAATAAAAAACATTAACCGGAGAGCCAGGAACTTTTTCTAGCATGTGGAGCGAGCCAAGATTAGATTATCAAATTGAATTAAGTTCCATTTTTGTCAAGGGACACAGAAATCAGGTCTATAAAATAATTAGATTTTAAAACTTCAGTATATGCCAATAAATATAAGCTGAAAAATGAAGAAACTAAAAAATGTGTAAGTCTGAATTCCATCTCCTAGCATGTATGATAACTTGTGTCAGTATTATGAACTGGAATATGCAAAGTTTTATTTAAGGGGTTTTTCAGCTATTTGGAAAGAAAAAATATCTCCTGATTCCATCTTAGCAATTGTAACTAAATATCATGTTCCAAAGTGGAATCATAATTAAAACATTTAAAAACCTGAAAATAACATCTGGCATACGTTATTTTTACATAAAGTTTTTATGCATTTGAAATACCCCAGAGTCCTACAGTGTACAACAAAAACTAAATTGAAGATAACAAAAATTGTGTCAAACTGGGTCACTGATGTAAAACCAAAACCAATGAAGCTTAAATGGCATTGTAAGCTGTGTGATGACAGAAGTTATTGTATGGAAACTCACTTGTTTTGTCCCACTGACCATACCCAAGATGTCCACTCACTGTCCCACCGACCATACCCAAGATGTCCACTCACTGTCCCACCAACCATACCCAAGATGTCCACTCACTGTCTCACTGACCATACCCAAGATGTCCACTCACTGTCCCACTGACCATACCCAAGATGTCCACTCACTGTCCCACCAACCTTCCCAAGATGTCCACTCGCTGTCCCACTGACCATACCCAAGATGTCCACTCACTGTCCCACTGACCATACCCAAGATGTCCACTCACTGTCCCACCAACCATACCCAAGATGTCCACTCACTGTCCCACTGACTATACCCAAGATGTCCACTCACTGTCCCACTGACTATACCCAAGATGTCCACTCACTGTCCCACCGACCATACCCAAGATGTCCACTCATTGTCCCACTGACTATACCCAAGATGTCCACTCACCTCCTCATCCAGGGTGTTCTTGCTGCCCAGTGTGTCTGTACTCTTCCTGAGTAGCATGCTCTTAGAAAGTCGATTACAGAGGCTCACAACCCTCATAGATTGCTGGTCAATGAAAGAAAGGTCATTATTGGAATTTCTGGTAAAGAATGATAGATAATGACTGGAACTGCTAAATGAATGATGACTTGAAGTAGAATAAAACTAAAATAAACTTCTACCGCTAATGGTCTACAAAACTTTCAGTCAAAGAATTGAATAGGAGAAATATTTCTTTAACCTTTTGTGTTCACTTCAGACTGCCACATATCATCCCATTCAACAAACATAAAACTATAGAGATTGGGTTACATTCAGTGATTCTAAAATTAAATAAAGCATGACTAATGTATTTAAAGACAACTGATTAACTATCTCAGGTACAGTCCCACTGACTAATGTATTTAAAGACAACTGATCAACTATCTCAGCTACAGCCCAACTGACTAATGTATTTAAAGCCAACTGATCAACTATCTCAGGTACAGTCCCACTGACTAATGTATTTAAAGCCAACTGATCAACTATCTCAGGTACAGTCCCACTGACTAATGTATTTAAAGACAACTGATCAACTATCTCAGGTACAGTCCCACTGACTAATGTATTTAAAGACAACTGATCAACTATCTCAGCTACAGCCCAACTGACTAATGTATTTAAAGCCAACTGATCAACTATCTCAGGTACAGTCCCACTGACTAATGTATTTAAAGCCAACTGATCAACTATCTCAGGTACAGTCCCACTGACTAATGTATTTAAAGACAACTGATCAACTATCTCAGCTACAGCCCAACTGACTAATGTATTTAAAGCCAACTGATCAACTATCTCAGGTACAGTCCCACTGACTAATGTATTTAAAGCCAACTGATCAACTATCTCAGGTACAGTCCCACTGACTAATGTATTTAAAGACAACTGATCAACTATCTCAGCTACAGCCCAACTGACTAATGTATTTAAAGCCAACTGATCAACTATCTCAGGTACAGTCCCACTGACTAATGTATTTAAAGACAACTGATCAACTATCTCAGGTACAGTCCCACTGACTAATGTATTTAAAGACAACTGATCAACTATCTCAGCTACAGCCCAACTGACTAATGTATTTAAAGCCAACTGATCAACTATCTCAGGTACAGTCCCACTGACTAATGTATTTAAAGCCAACTGATCAACTATCTCAGGTACAGTCCCACTGACTAATGTATTTAAAGACAACTGATCAACTATCTCAGGTACAGCCCCACTGACTAATGTATTTAAAGCCAACTGATCAACTATCTCAGGTACAGCCCCACTGAGTTACCTTCCATCTTTTCCTGGCCATAAAAGCCTTAAAATTGCTGATGTTGATGTTGGCAGACTTCCTTTCCAATTCTTCATTATGTTCTTTAGGTCGTATCCACGGATGGTTGAGACACTCATCAACAGTAGCACGTTTCCTGCACACAAAACGACACAAAAATATTTTATAAATGACAAGGGGAAAAAAAGCTTTGAAAATCTCAATTTACTTGGTGAGAGGTATTTATAACATCTTATTACTATGGTCCTTATCAAATACTACCACTTCAGACATCTACTTTTTTAAGTTTGGAGAAAAAAATTAGTAACAGTTATTAGGGGGTAGCTATAAGTCACCCATAATGCTGTCTAGCTAAAACAAAACTGCTTTAAAATATATGCAAGATCCTGATCTTAAACAAAAACCAACTGCCTGGATCTTATATTAACATCGTTTTACCGTGAGTTTTTTACAAAAAGTCGCTTGATAAAATCTTTGGCCAGATCTGAGGTATTGGAGAAATATTCCTTATCAAATTGATAGTTGACTGCCGTGATGTTGTGATATGTCTCCTGTTGGTCGTCACCCAGGAAAGGTGAGGCGCCACTCAACCTGTGGGAGGTATTTAACAACATATTAGAGTTGGGATTATTATTGGGATGTCTTTTAGCGGCTGGCTGACATTTGTCAAATATTTACTTCCCAAGTGGTTGTTAGATCAGGTGTTAAAAATATATTTCAAAGTATTTTTAAACTCCTCAAAGATAACTAAACAAAAGTTAAATTTTAAAATTGCTAATATTGAGGTCAATAAATTGTAGGCATATAAACTGTATGCCAATAAGTTGTAGTAGGCTAATAAAATGTAGGCCAATAAATAGTAGGCCATAAATTGTAGGCATATGAATTGTAGGCCTATAAGTTGTAGTAGGCCACTAGGTTGTAGGCCAATAAATCGTAGGCACATAAACTGTAGGCCAATAAGTTGTAGTAAGTCAATAAATTGTGGGCCGATTCAATCAGATGTAGGTCACTAAATTGTAGGTCAATATATTGTAGGTCAATAAATTGTAGGTCAATAAGTTGTAGGTCAATAAATTGTAGGTCAATAAGTTGTAGGTCAATAAATTGTAGGTCAATAAGTTGTAGGTCAATAAATTGTAGGTCAATAAGTTGTAGGTCAATAAATTGTAGGTCAATAAATTGTAGGTCAATAAGTTGTAGGTCAATAAATTGTAGGTCAATAAGTTGTAGGTCAATAAATTGTAGGTCAATAAGTTGTAGGTCAATAAATTGTAGGTCAATAAGTTGTAGGTCAATAAATTGTAGGTCAAGAAGTTGTAGGTCAATAAATTGTAGGTCAATAAGTTGTAGGTCAATAAATTGTAGGTCAATAAGTTGTAGGTCAATAAATTGTAGGTCAAGAAGTTGTAGGTCAAGAAGTTGTAGGTCAATAAGTTGTAGGTCAATAAATTGTAGGTCAAGAAGTTGTAGGTCAATAAATTGGTCAGCTTTGTTTCTGCATTGATATCATTGAAAGCCTTGGCTTGTGTAACCATTGATGTTGTCATTTCTCTTGTATCTCATGAGAAACAATATCATAAATATGTGTTCTTATAAAAACATCTGGAAAAAAGCCACCAAAAATCAATGCTTTGGTTTTTTAAGCTCCTGTAAAGGAATAACATTAATAAGGAATACATCTGATAAACATTTTTTAAATGGATGTTTCCAATGAAATGTCTACAATTTCTTTGCTTGAGATTTCCCATTAAAATTAAATGGCATTTTTAGCTAGTTGGTCAAATAATTCAAGATTAAGGCAGACAAAGCTGGATGGTATATACCAGAACATTCCAACAATTTTTCTACGTAACTAGTTATTTGAAGCCATTGATGTAGTCATTGGGTCATTGTGTAAGGTACCAACTGGAATCCCATATAACAGAATCCCTTTTGATGAAGCTGCTTACCTAACTTCTAAATGTAAACTTTAAAATAGATTTTTAGTTTTTACCATACAATTAGCTTTAATAAATATTTTCAGGTAATTTTATTTTCCCTCAAATCACTTCATTTGGCTGTTATTCTGCAAAAATACCTGCGTTATTTGCAAGTGATCACCTGAGCTTTATGCCCGTCCTTACTGGCTGATGATGAAAACATGCAAGACTTTCATGTGTATGAGCAAATTGTAACTATATTTATGAGCATACCCTTTGTTTCTAGCCCACCCCACAACCCCAACCCCCACCCCGGCGCCCCCCTGCACACCCCCCCCCCCAAATCCTATCCAAACCAAATCACAATCTTTTTTCTTTCCTTCCCAATGCCACCCCTAAAATTCCCACAACTCCTTACTGTTGATATAATTTAAGAGATAGGAGTTGAGTGTCCCTTATCTAACTTGATGGAAGTTATCTCCCCCACTGATGCCATTCCGGTGAGGTTAACCCTTCCCCTTCTCATTTTTATGTTCTCTTGATGGAGTTTGGTTGGTCTTATTTAAGCTTCATGTTGGTAAACATTACAGTGTCTAGCGGTTAAGGGACGTCTTGCTACAAATAAGGTTCTTAGTTTTCTATATTGTTATCAGGGGAATACATTTGAATCATCTTTTATAATCACAACAGAGTGATGTCATTATGGCTAGTGGTGACGCTAAGTGTTTATGGCTGGTGATGAGGCAAAGGGGTTGTGGCTGTGATGAGGCAAAGGGGTTGTGGCTGTGATGAGGCAAATTGGTTGTGGCTGTGATGAGGCAAATTGGTTGTGGCTGTGATGAGGCAAAGTGGTTGTGGCTGTGATGAGGCAAATTGGTTGTTGGATGAACAAAGCGTTTATGTGATGAGAAAAAGTGGTAATGGCTGGTGATGAGGCAAAGTGGTTGTGGCTGTGATGAGGCAAAGTGGTTGTGGCTGTGATGAGGCAAATTGGTTGTTGGATGATCAAAGCGTTTATGTGATGAGAAAAAGTGGTAATGGCTGGTGATGAGGCAAAGTAAATATGGCTGGTATGGATATAAAGTGATTGTGTGATGAGACCAAGTGGTTGCGGCTGTGATGAGAAAAAGTGGTAATGGCTGGTGATGAGGCAAAGTGGTTGTGGCTGTGATGAGAAAAAGTGGTAATGGCTGGTGATGAGGCAAAGTGGTTGTGGCTGTGATGAGAAAAAGTGGTAATGGCTGGTGATGAGGCAAAGTAAATATGAGTATGGATATAAAGTGATTGTGTGATGAGACCAAGTGGTTAGGTGACGAAGCAAGGTGGTTATGGCTATTACAGAAACAAAGTGGTTATGGCTAGTATTTAGATAAATTGGTTATGTGATTAGACTAAGTGGTTATTTCATGAAGCAATGTGGGTATGGCTGGTGATGAGACAAAGCGGTTATGGCTAGTGATGAGACAAAGTGGTTATGGCTGGTACTGAGAGAAAGCAGTTATGGCTAGTGATGAGACAAAGTGGTTATGGCTGGTACTGAGAGAAAGCAGTTATGGCTAGTGATGAGACAAAGTGGTTATGGCTGGTACTGAGAGAAAGCAGTTATGGCTAGTGATGAGACAAAGTGGTTATGGCTGGTACTGAGAGAAAGCAGTTATGGCTAGTGATGAGACAAAGTGGTTATGGCTGGTACTGAGAGAAAGCAGTTATGACTAGTGATGAGACAAAGTGGTTATGGCTGGTACTGAGAGAAAGCAGTTATGGCTAGTGATGAGACAAAGTGGTTATGGCTGGTACTGAGAGAAAGCAACATTTGTTCAAACTCACTACTACACAGTTTTGTCGGATACAACTATGTGTTACAACAATTGAAGTTGATCAGCGGTGAAGAAAAAACATCCATGTACAAAATGTGTGAACCTCCTTTGGAGGTTTTCAAAATAACCAAGAAGAACGCTCCATGAAAACCTAGAGAGGCATGCAGGTTGTTTTATGGTCGGCCCGTGGTGCTGGGACTACCGTATCTGACTGCCACTAGAGCAAATATATCTCTGCGACCCTGGAAACTCTGTTTTTAGAACAGTCGGCTCTGAGAGTTATAGCTGGGGAAGTTTTTCTCGCATTTCTCCTCCTGCGTAACGCGGCCTGCTGTGAAATGGCCTTAATTAAACGTGTAACGTCCTTCATTTCCTAAACTTTAAAACAAAACTCGACTTGAATACAAGGCTCCATGCCCCTGCATGATGCATCCCCATTACCTAGGAACGTGGGCTAGGATGGTAAGTGTAAGATGTATCAGTAATATGGTAGCTGTAAGATGGTATTTGATGAGTTAATCCAGCCTGGGTTAATCACGTGGCCTTCATTTCGTGGTTTTAGATGAATTTGTTTACGATCATATGGCGTCAGACTTTGCCTCTTGATAGCTTAGACTTATGAAATGCATTACTATAGCTACAAAAGTGAGTCAGGACACTGCTGTATATTTTTATCTAAAACAAAATTCACCTCACTTTAAACTATGTTTAAAAATGTTGAGGCAATCCTCTCCATTCTCTATTTCGCTTCTCTCCCTTCTCTACTTTCCATCCTTGTACCTCTCATAATGTTTTAGGAATTGAATATTTGCTCTAGTGGCCAGTGAGATCGTTTGAACTGAATTCAGACATTTGAACCCAGGCAATACTTGACTAGAGACAATGTTAAAAAAAATTGATAGGTCAAAATACACAACAGGTACGTGGAGAAATGAACCAAATTGGTAGATGGAACAAATATACAGAACATGTATGTATCCCAATGGGGAACGGGATCCCAATGGAGAACGGGATCCCGCCGGGCAAGGTGATCACACTGAGCAATTGGACCCCACCAAGAAATGGGATATCACCCGGATCCTAAATTATATTTTTGGTGATTAACGGCCTTAGCTTTGACAATGGTGAATAATAATAACGGGATCACGCAGGGAATGTGATCCCAACGTGGAATGGGATCCGAACGAGGTATAGGATCTCAACCGGGAACGGGAACCCACCGTGAACTGGGATCCCAATAGGCCCCTACACCACACACGTAACAGCAGAAAGTGTGCTTCCAAGCGATACTTGAAATTACATGCGTTTAAAAAAAACACTCTCAAACCTCCCACCTCCCGGCCCCCCAACCCCAAGGCTTTATTTAAATTACAGCGGCTCGCCCCTGAGGCGGGCGTTTTCCCGAGAGGGAAAGTCTCAAAGTGTTTAGGGATAATTTGATACAAGAAATCGAATGCCTGAAAATAAGATTTAAGAGCTGGAACCCGTTGACTAGCAGCTGGCATTAAACTGGCTGGACTCCTGCAATAAACTTCTGACAAACACACTGATTGAAACACGTCTACTTGAACATGTCTATATTTGAACATGTCTATATTTGAACATGTCTATATTTGAAAATGTCTATATTTGAAAATGTCTATATTTTAACAGGTCTATATTTGAAAATGTCTATATTTGAAAATGTCTATATTTGAACATGTCTATATTTGAACATGTCTAAATTTGAACGCCAACACTTGAAACAAAATAATAACGCCACTTGACTTAGTCATAACAAACATGTCGACTATTCAAAAAGTTTGATTCTTATGTGTTACATCTATACGTTAGATTGGTCACATCACGCGTGCTAAGGGAATCGTGGTTAAAAATGTGTATGTAATGTATTGTGGATTTTCAATGCCTGTGTGATGTCACAAAGAAGTCTCCAGACCATACCATCAAGCGTACCGGTATTTAATTTGAAACTTAACACGGCAGTCGGACTTGGACGAAATCGAAAGCATACTTATCCCGAATCAATTATGTAAAATTTGATAGAGTGACATTATTAATCATTTCCCAACCACGCCCCCTTCAAGTATTACTTTGCAGACTCTCAAGTTAAGCTTTGTATCACAGTCCTAACACGGAGATCGAAAGTCTTCATGTCTGGACATTTAATTTGGCTAGAAAAAATTCCTTGGGGCGGAAAAACGCAGCATTAAACAGAAACATTGACCACAAACTACATGTCATAGATAACATAGACCAACTCCACAAACTACATGTCATAGATAACATAGACCAACTCCACAAACTACATGTCATAGATAACATAGACCAACTCCACAAACTACATGTCATAGATAACATAGACCAACTCCACAAACTACATGTCATAGATAACATAGACCAACTCCACAAACTACATGTCATAGATAACATAGACCAACTCCCCAAACTACATGTCATAGATAACATAGACCAACTCCACAAACTACATGACATGGATAGAAAACATAGACCAACTCCACAAACATATCAGAGATAATATGCGATAACTCCAATCAGATATACAATCTCACTACAGAAATTTAAACACGACAACTAGAAATATATATAAACAGACCTGTTTACCCCCGGGTTAGTGTCAGAGTAGTTTTTAGACCTGTTTACCCCCGGGTTAGTGTCAGAGTAGTTTTCAGACCTGTTTACCCCCGGGTTAGTGTCAGAGTAGTTTTCAGCTCTCATAAACATAGTTTCAAGTTCCAAAGAGTAGTTTGGTCAATTAGCGGCGGGTAAAGGGGGGGGGGGGGGTGTTACAATCAAAATGCAACTTGTGTCAGGAAATCCATTCAGCTGTTTTTCAGCTAATATAGGTTAAGATAAAGGAATATGCAAGTAATGGCTCTACGCTTTGTTGAAGGGTGTCGTTCTTGTTCTATTGTTTACGGTGTGAACACAAAAATGGCGGTAAATTTTTACTGAACACACCCCCAATATATATTTTATATCAAAAATAAACCTAACAAACGAAAAAACTCCCGAAAACGTAGGGGTTTTTTTTAGGCTCGTGTCGTAGTCTAAGGCTTAAAACGTAGTTACTATGGCGAAAGCGTGTGCGTAGACAGGTTTGTATATACGGTTAAAGACATTTGTACAACTCTGACCAAATATTTCCACTGAATCGCCAGACTCTACCCACCATTGTAGCAATGTGCACATTTCGGCCCCATTTGAAATGCATCTACAATTTACTGGAAGCAGTCCCACTGGAAATACATTTGACGCAACGTTTGATATACGTACACAATAAACAAACTAATTAAGGGGAACGTCTCCGAGTTAAATTATAGTGGATTATGACAACTTAGAGCTATTGGTGTCAATATTTTTTAGAATAAAAATAAGGCTTATCTGAAGTGTTTCGCTCTTTTGCTTCTTGCTAAGTTGTTTAATAATTTGACTTTCTCCAACGTGCTTGCGCTTACAAAGATTCGTTTAAGGACACACGCAAATCAACCAATGTGTACGTGTGCTGAAGCAGGGTGAAGGTCAATCTCACTTGTTAAAATTAAATCCCGTAGTCGTGCGATTAAAAAAAAAAAGCCAACTCCACCTGCGACATTGCTAATCCTATCAATCATGACAACAGTCAACTCTCAAATCATCAGAGGAGGTGTGCAGGTGTCCACTAGCTAACAACCAAAATTATATATTGTGCTACATTTTAGACGTTTTCCCATACATTTGGGTTTCATCCATATAATGTATCAGTGGTTGTTTTTTTTAAAACTATTTTTGTTTAAAGTCAATGTCTATCCATATATTAGGCCTCAAAAAATGTTCCACTCATTTTCCTGAACATTGGAAATTAAATTATTCTATTATTTGAAAGTACCCGAAACCGCTTTTGAGTATAGCATACAATTCCGAAGTAAGAGTACTTTCAACTCGCCCGGTAGCATACTTAATTGATAATAGTTAAACTTTGACTGTGTCCTGAGAAACACTATATTCAATACATAAGATTGTCTGTGCCCATATAAATGCACACCACTTTCAAAACCGCGTTCTTCTTTCCATCATAAATGTCAATGTTGCTGATGTTACTTTGATTCTTTGAACAACATAGAACAAAGTGCGTTTCAATCAAGAAAACTTCAGACATTTAGATGGTAGGCTTAGTTGTATCTGTCACTGGTGTGCCTTTCATTTCATGGGACACATCCAGGTTGCATACATGGAGATGTGGAGATGTAAAGGAAGGGGGGCACAGCATAAATAAAGATGTAATGGAAGGGGGGCACAGCATAAATGGAGATGTGAAGATGTAATGGAAGGGGGGGGGGCACAGCATAAATGGAGATGTGAAGATGAAATGGAAGGGGAGCGAATCACTAGTATCTCACCATTACAAAATATCAAGTGTCCATCAAAAGGTGCTTCTAATACGAACAGGCGAGCCCAGGTTCCCGAATGATTAAAAAATATCGCCACTGGGCCTCTATCATGACTAAAATTCCTTGAAAGCCACATGATTTATAGTGATATATTAGAGCAGCGGTTCTCAACCAGTGGGTCGCGACCCCTTTGGGGGTCGAATTACCCTTTTCCAGGGTTCGCCTAAGACCCTCGGAAAGCACATATACTCTACAGTTATGAAGTAGCAACGAAAATAATTCGGGGGTCGCCACAACATAAGGAATGGTATTAAAGGGTCGCGGCATCAGGAAGGTTGAGAACCACTGTATTAGAGGCTCTATCACCATGATATCTGTATTGATCAAAATTGAACAAAAAACTCGGATATAATCTTTTTTTTTTATCTACAAATCTACTATTAGCCTGATCCAATTAACATAACAGGACACGGGGTGACCACAGCATGGAAACATATAACAGGGCATTGGGTTACCACTGCGTGGATCACTTATATAACTAGAAGTTGGAAGACCATTGCATGCAGTTGTGTAGTAAACAAAAGACCCTGCTAATAACGAATAGAGCAGAAAAATGTTGTTAAATGCTGACAGGAAACCTATAATATGTAAGTCATATATGGTGTATATATATATATATATATATCACAATCCTCTATGCAGTATAAAAGAAGATGCTGAATTTGTTACCAGTAACACGGGACATAAAGATAAATAAGTGTGCAGCGTGGAATGGCAATTCTTGGATATGCCAAATGTGTAAGAAAGATAATGGTAGTTAATAGAAATACAATACAATTTATTCAATAGCGTTTACTCGATGGCCTTAGTTCACCATACTATTTGATTAATTAACATATATAAGGCTAGGTAGAATGTTTTAATATTTTGCATTTGTATCACTTATCACACATGTTTTGGGTGTGAAAGTTTGGGTGAAATATCTTGAGCTCAAAATAACCACTCAGATTCAAGACCGTTCACATAAAATTGGTAGAGTAGTTTTAAAGGGATCTAATTACTAGTAGTCATTATTTTTGGACAGTTGGTGCCGTGGAGCTACAACACTCATTTCCAAAGGCAGATTTGAGAAGATAGGCACAAACATGAATTGTGACGTTGCAAAGTAGCAAAAAACAAGTGTCATGAAGTAAAAACAACTGAGTCTTGGGGTAGTAAACCCTGAGTCATGAAGTAATAAACCCTGAGCGATGGGGTAGTAAACCCTGAATGGTGGAGTAGTAAACCCTGAATGGTGGGGTAGTAAACCCTGAATGGTGGGGTAGTAAACCCTGAATGGTGGGGTAGTAAACCCTGAGTCATGGGGGTTGTAAAGCCTGAGTGGTGAGGTAGTAAACCCTGACTTGTGGGGTAGAAAACCTCACTATGTTGTGTGGTAAACCCCGAGTTGTGGGGTAGTAAACCCTGAGTAAGAGTCAGGAAATTGTTAATCTGACTCCCCAGCCTTGGTTAATAGGATTACAGACAGAAGTTCTAGGAAGCAGCAGTTAAATATATGGAGAGATCTACAAATGTTATTAATGAATATTTACTATTATCATTTGGGATGAATATGTCCACCTGATGTGTATCAATATCTCAGGTATTAGTGCAGGTGGGTAGATTCTGTTCATTCTGGTCATTATTAAAAAGAACAAAAAGATCAAGTAAAAAAGTTCTATAGATTGGCACGTGCCCAGGTAAATAACTAGTGTGGTGTTACTCATAATCTCCTGTTAATTTATTAGATGTGATAACCTGGAGCCAGATGCCTGCACACGTCAACCAAACCGGAGCCACAACTCACATTTCTATAAGGTAACCCCATTCTCCGTTGAAAGCTATTAATAGATCGAAATAAGCTTCACCTTCCAGAGGATAAATTCAATCCTAGAAGTATCTTTGTGAGGAAATGTTGGTTTTATTAGGTATAGATTCAATCCTATAAGTATGTTTATGTGAACCTGTTGGTTTTGTTGGGTAAAGATTCAACTCTAGAAATATCTTTATGTGGACAGGTTGGTTTTGCCAATGTGAAATTAAAGTAAGGAGTAGCTTTATTAAAGAACTGACTAAGGTTTTTAGTTTAGCACAAGCAGATGTTATAACCCAATCAAACTGATTCTGCCCTCCCACCAAATGATGCTGTATGGAGATGAAAGCCTCAACACACGTCCGTCCGTCTGGTTGTGTTGTGTAGTGACGTCCTTGTGGTTCAATAGATAATAATCTAGCCAACACATGAGTTCATACAGGGAACAAAAGAGTGTGTGGCTCTTGGTGTGGTGATGTTTACATGTTGTTGGGCAGATAATCAATTCATGCATATGGTGTAAATGACAAGAAATGTGGACCAAACATATTTTCTGGTACACTCAATGTTGCAGCCTTAAAAATCCAACATTTGACTTGACTAAAATGTGATCAATAGAATACAAGGGACAGGTTTCAATAGAATACAAGGGACAGGTTTCTAACAATAAAACAAGTGGAGGAAATTATATGTTTTTAAAAAAAAAGGAAATCTCACACAGGGGACACAGAGTGAGTGCTGTTTGTTGTTGGGGGCCATGAGTGAGTGCTGTTTGTTGTTGGGGGCCATGAGTGAGTGCTGTTTGTTGTTGGGGCCATGAGTGAGTGCTGTTTGTGGTTGGGGCCATGAGTGAGTGCTGTTTGTTGTTGGGGCCATGAGTGGGTGCTGTTTGTTGTTGGGGCCATGAGTGAGTGCTGTTTGTTGTTGGGGCCGTGAGTCAGTGATGTTTGTTGTTCAGACATAAGACAATATATGGATGTTAGGTCACAAAGTAAGTGCTGTTGATTATGGGGCCTCAGACTGAGTGCTGTTTGTTGTGCAGACCTGAGAAATATATGTCTACTTACAAAATGTAGGTAATCACTCCAATACTCCACATATCTGTAGCCAAAGAAAGACTGTCATAGCTGACCACTTCTGGGGCTATTGAAAGCAAAGAAATAATGACATTCTTAACAAAATAAAATATAGCTAAGGTCAAATATGATCAACTACACAAAGAAATTACAAAGTAAATTTCAACTAGGTAAAGGCCACCTTTCTAGCCTCTAACCCTGAATGACTAAGTCGGCTGCAATTGTGTTAGCCTCTGCCATAACTCAAACCACTTAGGTTGCAAAGACATTACTAACGAGCCTACCCATTCCAGCCCTAGTCCCAGTAATTAACAACCTACAACCACAGCTGGACCTATCCTTAACAGTTATCAACCTACCAACCCAAGAAAGACCTAGACCCAGTGGTTACCAACCCAAACTTGTCCAAGTCGCAACAGTTACCAACCTACCAACCCCAGCTAGTCCTCGCCCACAGTAGATACCAACCTACCAACAAATTCTGCTGTTCCCATTAGCGCCCTGATGTCATCTTTTTCATTAATTTTCTGAGCCAGACCAAAGTCAATGAGTTTGATGTTGTGAGAGTTTCTGTTGAGCAGCATAATGTTTTCTGGCTGCAATAAAGATAAGAGTGAATCCCAAAATTGTTAATGTCCAAAAATGCTGTAAATGACAATATAATATTTGTAAGAACTTAGAAAAGCTTTCTGCCTCCTTTTTGTAAACATAACAACTGTTTACACAGCGTGTCCTTGTTCTCTTTGTTAATATAATGGCAACAGGTTGTGTCAACCTTGCTGTACTAAAAGTGATAGTACTATTATCGTAAATATTTTCATTGACTGAATACAGTAGAAAATCTCACTAAACCCGGCCCGCACAACTCAAACTGTAAGGCGGGCCGTAATACTTGATGAAAAACTTGTGTGGGCCAAAAGAAATAGGACAGGACTTCTGCGAGAAAAACGAAAATAGGACGGGGGGGGGGGGAAGCTATTAAGAAAATAATAAGAGTAAAGAATATTTTGTTACTTCGAGGGCGTAAAGTGGGTGCTTGCAGGCCTGCACTAAACACAGGAACACGTATCGATGAGATCTCATTACTAGCCATTAAAGTCTATACAGGTTTGAGATTACAACTGTTGCGGGGTGTGTTATTAAAGTCTACACAGACTGTACATCTGATGTGTGTTACTCTTAATGGACTTCTTCAACCACCAAATAACAAGACCTGTGAGAGAACATGGCACCTGTTGACATTATTTTTTCAAGACAAAAAAATGTGTCCACTAATAACCGTTAAACAAAGAAATAGCTACTGACCTTGAGATCCAAGTGTGCTATATTGTTGTCATGGAGATGTTTCACCCCATGGAGGATTTGTGCTATGAAAGCAGATGCTTCCTCTTCTCCAAGATGGTCTTTCTCTGAGATATAGTCAAACAGCTCACCCCCAGTCACCCTGAATAGATGAGATAATAATGAACAAAAAATGGTTTGGTGTATTGACATAATGATGTGGCGTATTGGCGTAATGATGTGGTGTAATGATGTGGCGTACTGATGTCATGATGTGGCGTATTGGCGTAATGATGTGGCATATTGGCGTAAAGATGTGGCGTAATGATGTGACGTACTGATGTCATGATGTGGCGTATTGGCGTAATGATGTGGCGTACTGATGTCATGATGTGGCGTATTGGCGTAATGATGTGGCGTACTGATGTCATGATGTGGCGTATTGGCGTAATGATGTGGCGTACTGATGTCATGATGTGGTGTATTTGCGTAATGATGTGGCGTACTGACGTAAAATTGTGACGTATTGACGTTATGATGTGGCGCATTGATGTCATGATGTGGCGTATTTTCATACTGATGTGGCGTAGTGACGTTAAGCTGTGGCGTAGTGACGTAAAGTTCTGGCATAGATATGTCATGATGTGGCGCATTGATGTCATGATGTGGCAAACTGACCTAATGCTGTGGCGTACTGAGGTAATTTATTGGTGTACTGACGTAAAATTTGGGCGTAATGTTGCGGCGCATTAACGTAATGTTGCGGCGCATTGACGTAATGTTGTGGCGTATTGTCATTAAGTTTTGGCGTATCGGCAGTAATGTTGCGTTTTAGGTCCAGGCGTACTGACTGCGGGGCCTAAGTAGTTCCAAACTTATTTTTACAAAACCACACATAGAAACAAGGTTTTAATCTTTAACAACCTTATTCTTTCAATACCACGCCCCATCCACACCCCGAAATGTTGTTTTTAGCCCTAGGTTCGCTGAATGTCATGCTTGATGAGACATTCTACACACAACACAAATGATAAATATAACATAATCAAGCTCATGTATGAATTGTATGTCAAATGTGGTATGTGTACAATGTGGCATGTGTACGATGTGTACAATGTGGCATGTGTATGATGTGGCATGTGTATGATGTGGCATGTGTACGATGTGGCATGTGTACAATGTGGCATGTGTACGATGTGGCATGTGTACAATGTGGTATGTGTACAATGTGACATGTGTACGATGTGGAATGCCGAAATTAACAAAGAAGCTGGTAATATTAGTACTTAAAAGAGAAAAAAATATTTTAAAGCTTGTCGGAAATATTTCTGCAGAGATTTTATTATTGACCACCACCCCTAACACCACCCCAACACAACCCTAACACCACCCTTAACACCACCCTTAACACCACCCTAACACCACCCTAACACCACCTAACACCACCCTTAACACCACCCTAACACCACCCTTAACACCACCCTTAACACCACCCTAACACCACCCTTAACACCACCCTTAACACCACCCTTAACACCACCCTTAACACCACCCTTAACACCACCCTTAACACCACCCTAACACCACCCTTACACCACCCTTAACACCACCCTTAACACCACCCTTAACACCACCCTTAACACCACCCTTAACACCACCCTTAACACCACCCTTAACACCACCCTTAACACCACCCTAACACCACCCTTAACACCACCCTTAACACCACCCTTAACACCACCCTTAACACCACCCTTAACACCACCCTTAACACCACCCTTAACACCACCCTTAACACCACCCTTAACACCACCCTTAACACCACCCTTAACACCACCCTTAACACCACCCTTAACACCACCCTTAACACCACCCTAACACCACCCTTAACACCACCCTAACACCACCCTAACACCACCCTTAACACCACCCTAACACCACCCCTAACACCACCCTTAACACCACCCTAACACCACCCTTAACACCACCTTAACACCACCCTTAACACCACCCTAACACCACCCTTAACACCATCCTCCTTTCCACGAAAAAAACTATGCAGTTGACAAAAAAGCGGCCCCTAAAAATAAAGAACAAAATGCCGCCTTGGTCAGACCACCTACTCCGCACCCCCTCTTCCTGCGCCACTGATTGTGTGATGAACCTAAAACAGCGGTTTTCAGCCTGTGGGTCGCGACACCTTTGGGGGGTCGCACGACCTTCTCCCAGGGGTCGCCTAAGACCATCTGAATACACATTTTCGCTACAGTTATGAAGTAGTCACGAACGTGATTTTGTGGCTGTGGGTCGCCACAACACGAGGAACTGTATTAAGGGGTCGCGGCATTAGGAAGGTTGAGAACCACTGACCTAAAACATCATGGGAGCACCCCTTGTAGGGTCCCTTCAGCGGGTCAGCAGAAAAGGGGCCGATAACCCCGAAGTTACGGGATTTACAAGTGGAAACATTGAGTCGTCAATCTGTTTGCCGAGCTTGAACCGAGGGCCAGCGCCGGAGCTGGTTGTAAACCGTGTAAAGCCCATGTTGACATGTGACCTCTGATCCCAGGCGCGACCGCTGTGGGCACAGAAATGCAGCCCCCAGTTTGCTCTACCAATCGTTGGCAGCCATGGCCTACAGCTGATCCCATGTATGTGGAGTCCGTGGTGCAAGTATTTGAGGTAGCCATGAGCTAGCGCCCAACTGTTTGTCTCTGTTGTTACGGCATGGAATCTAGCCACGATTTCACCATTACAACCCTCGCTAATCGTCGAAAAGTCATGGTTTTTCTACTAGTGCGTTATACCAGAGCTCCGCAACCGGTGTGCCGCGGCACAAAGGTGCGCCGTGGCATACTGGTGTGCCGCGAGATGACGCCAGGTGTGCCGCGCAAAATGCCTCCAAGAGGAGGTAAAGCACAAGTATATCGAACTTGTGTAAATAGGAAAAGTGTTTGGAAACAAAATGGAGATTTTTGGCCACTTTCATGAAGCTGCCAAACTCTGCGGTAAAATACAGAGCAATACATTGTAATCGTACACCTTTGAGGCATTACACGTCATTATTCATTGTGTTATTTGGGATATTTTTTTTTTTTTGCATGTGTTTATTTATAGTTCCGCGGAGTTCTCGGAAAGGCGCGCAGGGCGTAAAAAAATGTTGCTCAGCTCTGGGTTATCAAACATTCATGGCTAACAGCAATAAGAAATGCATAAGTATATATAGGTGCATCTGACCATTGAAATGTTCCAATGTCTTTCTGAATGTATGATTCTAAATAAATAAAATGGTCTACAAAATATTTTATTGACTTGTTTCTAATAATATAAATTGTCAATACCGATATACTTTAGCACAGGCTTGCACAACATACGGCCGGCGGACCAGACGCGGCCCGCCACCAACCACTTTGCGGCCCGCGACGTAACGAAATATTCTTTAATATTTTCTTAAAAGCTTTGCCCCTGTCCTATTTTCTTTTGGCCCGCACAAGTTGTTCATAAAGTTTTACGGCGCGCCTAACATTTCGAGTTGAGCAGGCCTGTATTAGCAGATACTTGATATTTTGTCATTGACATCTCGAGTTGAGCAGGCCTGTATTAGCAGATACTTGATATTTTGTCATTAACATTTCGAGTTGAGCAGGCCTGCATTAGCAGATACTTGATATTTTGTCATTAACATTTCGAGCTGAGCAGGCCTGTATTAGCAGATACTTGATATTTTGTCATTAACATTTCGAGTTGAGCAGGCCTGCATTAGCAGATACTTGATATTTTGTCATTAACATTTCGAGCTGAGCAGGCCTGCATTAGCAGATACTTGATATTTTGTCATTAACATTTCGAGCTGAGCAGGCCTGTATTAGCAGATACTTGATACGTTGTCGTTGATTGCGAATGATATTTTTATTTTAAATCATTTATTTTTTTTGCTAGTGTATATCAGTGGATATGTTCCAGTGTAATATATTTATATATAAGTCAAGATGTAAGTTTCCAGCTGCCGTCTAAGTATCAGCATGTCCATGCAGCACAAGCAAGTACCCTGGCCGTCACTTATTGGAAGCATTAGCTACTTGAACGTCAGATGTTCACTCATCACAAAAACTGTGTTTGCGCGGTTCGGGGGTAAGGGTTGTGGGGAGGGGTGGGGGGGGGGAAACAAGAACAATTCAAAAATGCAAATAATCAACATCGGCGTTAAACATCAGACAAACAACCGGAACAATGGCGGGCGTTCTTCCAAGAAATCATTAAATATGTCGACAGGCGACAACGCTGGGGCTAGGAAAATATGAATTGAATACGATTGTAAGATGGTTGACACCTCGCCGTGCAAACCGCGAGCTACGTGGATGTGTACCTTGTAGTTTGAGCCAAAATGATTTTTTAAAAAAATATTTAAAGAATCGATAAAAGTATTATTTACAAGGGACATTTAGAGTGGATTTAAATAATTTTGAAATAATTCAAACTCTATCTAAAGATAAGGTAAAGATAGCAGCCTGTTTTGGGCGGCATGAAATGGAGTATGTAGTTACTTGTATTTTCAAACTGTATATTTGACAAAATCAGTGTTCCGATAGTTATGGCAGTAAATATGACGCATGTGAAACGCGTATAGATTGCCAAGCTCGGTGTAGATTTTAGTGCTAACTATATTTATGCAGGTTCAAGACAGCAACGGCATTTTTATCTGAAAGAGAAAGTGAAAACAGTTTATTATAGTGAGTGCTTTGAGTATTTCTGATTCCCAGTTTGTTTGCTAAACCTTAAAGTTGTTCTTCCGAAGCGAGCGGTACGGGTGCTGCCCCTCTGCCCCCCCCCCCCCGGTCTATAAGTATGAGAACAAACAGGTTTATTCATTTTCTGTCATCACTGAGCTGCAAGGGGGAAAAAAGAAAATCCAAAAGTTGGAGAGTGACTGCACAAGAGCCACATTGTGCAGTATTCTTTATTGCCCTGTATTCCATCTTTGTTTTTTATAGGCAGCCGACTTGCCCACAGGGCAATGCAGGTAGCACGTGAACCCTGGCAGTTCTGGGGGAAAAGAACTGGTAGATTGCTTCATCCGGGATACTCTATCATTTAATATATTTAATATTATATTGGATGATACACGATGGCCCCTCAGTTTATTATTTATTATAGCATTGGTTAATCCGGGATACTCTTTCATTTGATATATATTTAGTTAAATATTGGCAACAGTTCTAATGCAATAACATATTCGAGAGGTAGAAGGTTAATCTTTTGGTCTGAGGTGCAGTAGTAAATATTATCAAATATTACTACTTCGTTAGTGTCAAGTCAACACAATGTTTCCTTACTTCTCTGCTATTTTTGTTACTGTAAAGTAAGCGTTCCCAAACTACGGCCCACTGGCCAGATCGGCCAGCCAGGGGTCCGTAGCTGCAGATCGGGTACAAGGGTAGCAGTGACCATTTGAAAGAGCATATTGATTATCAGATAAGCCAAAAGCAGACCCATGACTCCTATTGAAATACTAATAAGAGTAGGTTGATTAAAAATGTTCTTCGTGTAAAAGAGTGTTTTACTTTCTCTTGTATTTTGAACTACACATAAGATCGGTAAACTGTGCATAGGAATTCGTTTATATTTTGTTCAAACCTAGGCCCGACCCCCAAGTGCGTCCCAGTGACATTAAACTAGCTCCCTGTTGAAACGGTTTGAGGGCCTCTGCCGTACAGCAACGATTGAAATAGTGGTATTAGAATGGGAGAAATTAAACCATTGTGTCGTCCTGCCTCAAAGAATCAAGCTGTCAGTCAAACATTGCAGGCCAAGATTATAATTATCATCATAGGTAACATTTTGAGCATTTCCTCAAATTCATGCCAATAGCATTTTATACAAAATTTACTAGAAATCTTCCTCCGGATCATCATCATTCAGATCCAGTGGCCATTTGGACATTCGGCCTATCTTTATTTGTGTGCGTCTTCCACTATGTGGCTACAATCTAAAGGTTGTGTTCCTTATCTTTCCTTGACATTCCAATCATCTCTTTATATCTTCTCACTGCACTTTAATCTGCACGTGATATGACATTAATTACCTGCAGATTTTCTGCCCGTCTAATTTGTCCAGATACACACGTGCAGTTAATTGTATGTGCGGCGTGTGCTTCCAATGTGCTTCAAAGACAAAGTTTCGCACTTACAGACAAATACTGCAGTTAAAGAAAAAATATGCTGCGAGTATAGACAAATAATATATGCAGATGCAGACAAATGCTGAATTTACAGACAAATAATGTATGTACTTGCAGAAAAATTCTGAAAATACAGATAAATAATTTATGTACATGCAGACAAATGCTGAATGTACCAACAAATAATGTATGTAAATGCAGACAAATGCTGAATGTACAGACAAATGCTGAATGTACAGACAAATGCTGAATGTGCAGACAAATGCTGAATGTAAAGACAAATACTGTATGTACAGACAAAATACACCTATACCTCGCTATACGGCCGCTCTTTATACGGCATTTCTCTTTACGGCCAACTTTAAATTATTACACTTTTTCGGTTTACGGCCCACGATGTTTCATTATACGGCCAATAGATATCCTCTCTTTAGTTTCAGCTTCTCCCCTTAGGCGGTTCTGCTTTAGTAATCTGCCTTATTTCCTGTGCTATCCCACCTTATTCATATCCTGTGACTCAGTAAGTTGACGTGTTTGTTTCTGTCTTATTTGTTTGGATTAATTGGTGAATTTTATTTTATGTATAAATATGTGCATATGATTTCTTTTGTTTTTTAATTTATATGTTTATTTTTTAAATTTCTGTTTACTATTACAATGTTTTGTACTTTTATTTTTATAGGAAATGAAAAGAATAAAATAATTTATGAACTAACGACTATATTATTTTATACAAAAATTGTAACAGATCAAATTAAATTTGTATGGGTTTATATCAAAATTATTGATTCATTATACGGCTTTTCGCTTTACGGCCAACTTTTCCGGAACGTATCTAGGCCGTAAAGCGAGGTATGGGTGTACTACATATAAAAACAGGTATTGGAGTATTGTATCACGTAAGATTCCGTTGTGCTTAAACATCTCCACATAGTTGCTTTGTCGTGCCTTTATATGATTAGCATCGGTTATATAGAATAGAGGTAAATCTTCAATTGTGTTTTACAAGATATATGCCTCAGGCAGGGTGCAAATTAGCATTGGATTGCTTGGTGTCGATCAGGACTTTGGCGGAGACCACTGGTGTACAGGTCGCGGAGACCACTGGTGTACAGGTGGCGGAGTTCAAGGGAACCAGCTGTAATGTGTACAAGTGCTTCTCCGAAATTAGGTGACTACAGTACTACTACTAGTTGAGGCGAAATGGTAGGTGGTGGCTTCGAATTGGCCTTGGTAGAGTTTTAAGTGATGTGACTTTTCCTAAAAGGTGGTGATGTGATGTGGTGTTGTGACTTGGTGACGTGAATGGTGTGGTGACTTATAGAGTGATGATTTGGTGGGGTGACTTCTATAACGCTATTAATGTGTGCAAAAACGTTCTTGTTTTGTACGTGGAATCAAGTATGTATGTGATAATGTGTATGAGTGTGTGTATTGTTGAATGTTTGGATTACAAGCCCAGTAATATATAAAACTATAACCCATATGAGATGAATTATAAAAAGTTCAACATGAGATACTTCAAGTCCCATATGAGTTACCACAAGTCCCATGAGTTACCACAAGTCCCATATGAGTTACCACAAGTCCCATATGAGTTACCACAAGTCCCATGTGAGTTACCACAAGTCCCATATGAGTTACCACAAGTCCCATGTGAGTTACCACAAGTCCCATATGAGTTACCACAAGTCCCATATGAGTTAGCACAAGTACCATGTGAGTTACCACAAGTCACATATGAGTTATCACAAGTTCCATATGAGTTACCACAAGTCCCATATGAGTTACCACAAGTCACATATGAGTTACCACAACGCCAATATGAGTTACCACAACACCCATATGAGTTACCACAAGATATGAGTTACCAAACGATCATATGACTTACCACAAGGCACATATGAGTTAACAAACGCCCATATGAGTTACCACAACGCCCATATCAGTTACCAAACGACCATATGACTTACAACAAGGCACATATGAGTTACCATAAGTCCCATATGAGATACCACAAGTCCCATATGAGATACCACAAGTCCCATATGAGTTACCACACGTCAAATGTATCTCACGTCATTTATGAGCTACCACAGATCTTATTTGAGAGACCTCGACCCATACGAGACAACACAAGTCCCATATGAGATATCACAAGCAGTGGTGTAGGAAGAGTGGCCCGCACTTTTTTCTTTATTCTGAGGGGCGACGCGACGTTTTCGATCAACTGTTGAGTTTGTTTGTTTTTTTTCGTGATAGGGGGTGGCAAAAAGCTTGACACGCCCCGGGCGGAACTAACTCTTGCTCCGCCACTGATCACAAGTAATAAATGAACGATATAATTCACTCATCAAAGTTATGCAATAAAAAAAAATTATTATGTGAGAAGTCTTCAAAAAAAAAAGCAATAAAATATCCTGCGTTAAATGTCTTACTGCATTAAGTCTATTACATGACCTCTTATGAAAGCCGAAGACGAGCGGTGTGTAAATGGGTCACTGGTATATTTGTAGGTCTCTTGGGATCAAAAGCTTACGACCACCGACACCACAAGGTTTAGTGTGGATTAAGGTCAGTGGCATAGTTAAACACAATTTTATGATACGATTAATTCAAGCATAGATAAATTGTTCCTCCCATGTAGCCAACTATTACTGCCAGGGTCAGATAACACAATTCAAAACTCTATTTTTTGTCCTTCCTTTTTTAATAAATTATTATTTTATTATATTTGTTTGCTCTTACTTATAGTAAGCTTGACAGCTTTTACTTCTGTACGGGGGAAAGGGAGTCAGGGTGTTTTTTGTTAGGAAATCGGTCACCGAGTCAGCAACATGGACCATGACGAAATCCATGACTAATGCAGAGAAAAGCCGCAAGAATATCTCATCTGACCGCAGACTACGGAGCCAGTCGCGGTGTCTCCGATCACACCAAACCAACACAAAACTGTTGACGTGCTAAACATTGAAGCCATCCACGCAACACCGCGACGTTTATTTCAAATAGGTGCGACGTAACCATCAAACAGTTTTACACTGCACATGTTACAAATAGGTGCGACGTAACCATCAAACAGTTTTACACTGCACATGTTACAAATAGGTGCGACGTAACCATCAAACAGTTTTACACTGCACATGTTACAAATAGGTGTGACGTAACCATCAAACAGTTTTACACTGCAGATGTTACAAATAGGTGAGTCGTAACCATCAAACAGTTTTACACTGCACATGTTACAAATAGGTGTGACGTAACCATCAAACAGTTTTACACTGCAGATGTTACAAATAGGTGCGTCGTAACCATCAAACAGTTTTACACTGCAGATGTTACAAATAGGTGCGACGTAACCATCAAACAGTTTTACACTGCACATGTTACAAATAGGTGTGACGTAACCATCAAACAGTTTTACACTGCAGATGTTACAAATAGGTGCGACGTAGCCATCAAACAGTTTTACACTGCAGATGTTACAAATAGGTGTGACGTAACCATCAAACAGTTTTACACTGCAGATGTTACAAATAGGTGCGACGTAACCATCAAACAGTTTTACACTGCAGATGTTACAAATAGGTGTGACGTAACCATCAAACAGTTTTACACTGCAGATGTTACAAATAGGTGCGACGTAACCATCAAACAGTTTTACACTGCACATGTTACAAATAGGTGTGACGTAACCATCAAACAGTTTTACACTGCAGATGTTACGAATAGGTGCGACGTAGCCATCAAACAGTTTTACACTGCAGATGTTACAAATAGGTGCGACGTAACCATCAAACAGTTTTACACTGCACATGTTACAAATAGGTGCGTCGTAACCATCAAACAGTTTTACACTGCACATGTTACAAAAATGAACTTGAAATAACTATCAGTAGTCAGCTGCTCCGTCAACCCAAAGAAAACTTTAAATATCTGGGAAGTATTATCGCCCTGTTAAAAGATAAAATGGATATAGAGAGGAGTGCAGAGGGCCAGGAACGTCAACAACAACACCAAATTTGGGGGGGGGGGGGAAGCAGATGCTTCCAATATGAATTGGGGTGGGGTGAATCCCCACACCCATTTCTGTCGGGTTTTTACTTTCTCTAGGTAACACAATAATATGGGAAAGGAAAAGAAATGCTTTCTTCGCTGGGATTGAACTCTACTATAAAGTAAAGAAGAAAACAATCTTGTCCGCGTGGCCACCAGGCCATTAACAAGAAAATTTGTTTGTTTAGAAGAAGAACTCATTTCAACTGTTTCTGGATTGGAAAATTTGATTTGCTGAAAAATGTAAAGAATTATGAGCAAAATTTTAATCATTTTATCACTGTATTACTATTATAATGAACTCTCAAAATATATGCCTTGCAAATTCAGTGTTTCTTTCAGGCATCTCCTCTCTCCTCCACACTTTTCCATTTTGAGACAGTCAACTATCCCCCCTCCCCCAGCAAAATAAAACGTAAGTATAATTTCTAAAAGAAATCTCCTTCTAAATTTTAATAAAGAATATACTTGATGATCCGGGTATTTAAGGCAAATCTAGATACAGCATTCCATTCTAAAAACAGTTGTGTTTCAACAATAGTACGCTCCCGATTATGAGCCTCGCCTCTACCTCAAGCATATCGGTACTTCCATTTAGATATTGTTCGCAACCAGTGCTTTTCTGTAATCATCTTTCCGAGTGTGGGCTCTGCCCACCCCCAAAGCATTTTAACTGCATGCCGCCCCCCCCCCTTTTTTTTTTCTTTTCCAAACCCAGCGAATGGTTGAAAAATAAAGTGAATATTCTATTTTTTTTAAACAACAAAATTGTTATATTTAAAAAGAGTTGTAAAATGGCACCTTTCAACTATTAAAATAAATGAAATTGTGAACCAATGAAATCTCGCAACCCTCGACACATTTGATGTTATTCACATATTACTTTTAATAAAGGTAGTTTTAATATTTTTCCCAGCATGCCTAGTTTAAAGACGTACATTATGAGTGCGGCACCTACTGGGAACAATTCTGATATAAATACCTTTCCATCGCTGTAATATTGTATTTTATTATACTTTGTGCTAACGGTCAAACTGTTGCCAAAATGTTTTTAATTTCTATTTCTTTTTTAAAAATGGCATAACCTTTCAGATTAGGACAGGGAGTTAATTGTATAATGTTATCATAATTAAGAGTATAGTTATTAGTATAGTTATATTTTTGTACCATTCATTTACTGATACAAAATACTATATCCCAGATATACTAAGACATATAGAACTTTTGTACAAAACAATAATTTTTCTCTTTTTGCATCTGGTAAAGTTAGGAAACGTAATTATTCTACTTGCTTTTTGTGTCGGCCACGATTTGTGTATGGAAATTTATTTAATAAAGTAATTTATTAATGAAATAGTTGATCATTAAGTAATGGTCGAATAAATAGTTTCAATAAAAAACATAAAACAATATTACTATTTAGCAACAACTTAAAACATAGTAATTACAGCTAAGTCTAAAGACAGATTAAGTTTGAAATGATGCAAAACTAAATTCAGATATGCGCAAAAATGTGTCACTGCATTTTGAAATTATCAACAAGTTTTATGGGAAGGGGCTCAATCTTCGTCTCCCTCCACTTTCACTCGGGAGCCTTCAGTGTCCTTGATTTCTGCCCCCTCCCCCCTTTTCCCCTAGATGATCAGTGTGACAGTAAGGCGGCGAAAATAAGCTAGGACAAAAAAAAAAACCTTTGAGTGCGCAACAACCAGAGTGAATTTAGGTTACATATGACACTGGGAGCCATATGACACTGGGTTACATATGACACTGGCAGCCATAATGCCTTCGCACTGATAGATGCCCTGCTTTTAACGTCTGAAATGTCCCCTCTTGTCAAATTTTACGACAGAAACACTGGATTCAAGTATTCGCCAAAATGCAACCCTTGATTTTGAATTGATGAGCAAAAATTTCCTGAGAATGGATTACATTAAAACAAGAAAATAAAACAAATAGTTGGTGTCATCCCAATGAGCAAAGATATTGCCTACAGCAAATTGATAGATTTGGCCACCTGGTCGGAAGGCCTGTAAATCAACCTGCATTTCAAACCTACCATTGCAGGCACTCAGGTTTCAGATAAAGACCACGACCACGGTGAATCGAAAGTGATAGGGACACCCTAAAAAACGCAACATGAACATTTAGCAGGCCTCACACCCAGGTATGCCAGATTGATACCATTCCTCAAATAAATGTTCGTTTGGCCTTTTCCTGGCCCTTTTTTTTTCTTTTTTTCATGAAAATAATTTTTAATAATATCCATTTGTTAAAACATACTTACGAGAAATGACTTTGTATAAGTTAATACTCTAACTCCCCGCCCCCTTTTACGCTGCATATTTAAATGTAGACGATTTCCGTAAAGCAAACGAAAATATTTAGCACCAAACGTATTTGCGGTATTTTTAAAGACGTGGAACGTAATTTTTTGTTTAAACGCGTGACATTGAGTCAATCGAGTCTGCTTGGTGTAGTGTTCACCTGGTGAACGACTGGAAAAGAATATTGAGTCGACGAAGGCGGGTTGACACTGTCGCTTAAATTATTGTGGCTGACTGCGTCTGGATCGTTGACTGAAAAGGTGGGTGGTTACGCTCAGATCTACATTTTGCCTAGGTAAAGATTTAACTCACTTTAACCTGGAATTTGTAAATAGTCGATATTTAAAAAAGTATATAATTCTAGTTGTGGGTAATTTAAAGATTACAATTGAAATACTAAAAAGTAGAACTTTAAAAAGACACGTTTGTCCTGTTTTATCAAGAGACTCGTGATGCTCACAACAGCAAGAACACAGTACATGAACTGCTCATTCCTGTCAAAGACAATCAGGAAGTGGAACAAGCATCTAAAACGAACAGTTAAGTCGACAACACTGGACACATTTGCGTCTATTGCCTTCCAGCCCTTAATTCCTGATACCCTTGCTGTGCAGCCCTAACAACCAGTGAAAATATCCTCTTAAATTCAAGGCACAGAAACATTGCGAATCTACTCTACATAAATAGGAGCCAGAACGATCAATAAATTGATCGTGGGCCCTTAATATATAGAAGAAGAAATATGATGATACTTATTTCACAAACTAACATTCACGATAACTGCGCTAAATTTAAATGAGTTTTTTTTTTTTTTTTAAATATCCCAAGAGTGTTTGGTGCGTAAAATTTTTTTTTTTCTGAAATAGTTGGTGAAATAAATCTGCGGTGTAAAAGTGGGTGAGTCATTAGAATATTAGTATAGTTCAGGGACTTGAACAAATTTGAAGCACTAATTGGGATTCTTATGAAATGCGTTACTTGAATGCATGTTTTGTCAAATGTTCAGCCCCACCCTCCATTGCCCGATATTACATTTTATAAAGGATTTATACGAAAAACTTTTATTTTTGGGGTTTGTTTAATCAAAGATTTATTTTTTTTAAAGTTTAAATAATCTCATTTAGCGCAGTTATTTTGGACAATAATCTCATTTAGCGCAGTTATTGGGACAATAATCTCATTTAGCGCAGTTATTGGGACAATAATCTCATTTAGCGCAGTTATTGGGACAATAATCTCATTTAGCGCAGTTATTGGGACAATAATCTCATTTAGCGCAGTTATTGGGACAATAATCTCATTTAGCGCAGTTATTGGGACAATAATCTCATTTAGCGCAGTTATTGGGACAATAATCTCATTTAGCGCAGTTATTGGGACAATAATCTCATTTAGCGCAGTTATTGGGACAATAATCTCATTTAGCGCAGTTATTGGGACAATAATCTCATTTAGCGCAGTTATTGGGACAATAATCTCATTTAGCGCAGTTATTGGGACAATAATCTCATTTAGCGCAGTTATTGGGACAATAATCTCATTTAGCGCAGTTATTGGGACAATAATCTCATTTAGCGAAGTTATTGGGACAATAATCTCATTTAGCGCAGTTATTGGGACAATAATCTCATTTAGCGCAGTTATTGGGACAATAATCTCATTTAGCGAAGTTATTGGGACAATAATCTCATTTAGCGAAGTTATTGGGACAATAATCTCATTTAGCGCAGTTATTGGGACAATAATCTCATTTAGCGCAGTTATTGGGACAATAATCTCATTTAGCGCAGTTATTGGGACAATAATCTCATTTAGCGCAGTTATTGGGACAATAATCTCATTTAGCGAAGTTATTGGGACAATAATCTCATTTAGCGAAGTTATTGGGACAATAATCTCATTTAGCGCAGTTATTGGGACAATAATCTCATTTAGCGCAGTTATTGGGACGGTTTTTTTTGGTTGGGTTTTTTTGTTGTTTTTTTTGCGCGCTACAGAACTCACCATTACATCATACTTTTTCTCATAGATAGAGAATTATATTGATTTCAAAATGTTGATATGGCAACCCTGTTCAAACCTTGTGGCTAATTGCTAAACATACCTCCCAGCGACGCCAACCATACCTCACGGCGACGCCAACCATACCTCACGGCGACGCCAACCATACCTCCCGGCGACGCCAACTATAATTCACGGCGACGCCTCCCCTCTACAAGCGGACAGATGTTCAAGAGCAATATATCGTAAAATGAGCTTTGAGAGAAAGTAGGGCTTTTTTTCTTATAATTATTTCTACAACATGCGCATCCACTACATTATTAATAGATCGTGCGAGTGTGACGCACCATCTAGCATTTAAGGGAGGGGGAGCTACCGGCTACCGGTACTCGACACAACAGGTGTAGTGGCATTCGCCAAGCCACAGAGTAGATATAAAAAAAAAGCATACCGTCTCATTACCATCGTGACAGGTGATTTTTTTGGCAAAAGCATGGTTTCATCACAGACCAACTTCAGCGCGAAATGGCGTAGTTAGTACCAATGCTGCCTGACCTAACATTCACAGCACCGGTGGTGTGTCCGCTACCCGACACTACCCTACAGCCCAGATGTGTTAGACTTTTACCTGGAATGTTTTCAATACAACAATCTCTGGGACATTTTTTCACCATTTTTCGGGTTCCAGCAAAGAAAACTGGAAACTGGTTTTTGCTCCCCCCCTAAAAGCTGTGGCCTGTTCACGTGGGTACGGGTAGGGCGACATTCCAGATATCTCATTTACAGCGCCGGCTGTCAGAGTTTTAAAAACTAAGAGGTGATGTGTGGAGTGGGGGGGGGGGGGAGGGCTAACAAAAAGGCCGTTTGTTATACCAGCCGATCTCCGCACCTCCCCCACTTCCTTCATACACCAAATAAAAATCATGCATACATAGTTACCCAGCCTCATATGTTTTAAATTATTGTTGGACATCACTGTCTAATTTAAAGGGAAAACATTTGCAGCAATGCCGGAAACAAGCAGTAAGCAGAGCCACGCAGCCATGTGTGACATGGGATTGTGGAACTTGTCGCGTCCCTATGAAAGGTCCGGCGCGCTCTATTGTAGTAGAATGCTTCTTCGCAAATCAAAATGATCAAATGGTTTGATATCGAATGACGTCAATGAGGGTATCCTTTCATTTTATATTCTCTTGGCTGTTAAAAACGAATTTTATTAATGATTTGACTAGAATATGTAAACTACGTCATTTATTCATTAAATCTAAATCAATTAATTTCGTCAAGGCTTGCAACTGTCGGGTGCAGGTCAGGAGCGTGGATAATCGATAATCAATCAATAACTACTTGATATTTAAACATTCGAGGAATGTTGAAGGTTTATATAATATTGTAGCTTGTGATCCCTAAATATACACATGCCGTACATACAATGCAGATTACTAACAGGCACAAGATCAATGTTTCCAAAAACCTGGACACACGAAATTTACAGGTTTTATTTTTCAAAGCGGCTAATGGTACCCTGGTACCAGAATTGAGAGGTTGGGATTAAAAAACGATTTAAAATATTATTGTTGGGTTTGTAAGACCAAATGAGGTATCAAATGAAAGATAAATGAATGTACTATACGTTTGAAATGTTAATTATTCCGTTTTACTAAACTACCACAAATGACATCCGAATAGCATTGAGCTTAATGGTACCCGGGTGCGAATGGCGGCGCTGCGTGTCCGGGTCCATTTTGACTAATGCTATTCGGATGTCATTTGTAGTAGTTTATTTTAGTTAAAATGAAGAATTAAGTTTACAAACGTATAGTACATTCAATTATCTTTCATTTGATACCTCATTTGGTCTTACAAACCCAACAATAATATTTTAAATCGTTTTTTAATCCCAACCTCTCAATTCTGGTTCCCGTGTACATATAGGTGCAGCCTTTTTTTTTTTCAAGGCCGACACCTTCTCATCAAAAGTTCAACTTGTTAAGATCATCAAAGGATCAACTTGTTAAATCATCAAAAGGCCCGTATGAGATGGGTTTCCGAGAAACTTGTTTTAACCAACATTGTTGGGCATATGGGTAGAAAAACTCCACATTCATGAGATTACACTGTGACAGCCAATAGCTGCCTTTCAGTATTCACTTACAGAAATAACCTGCATTGGCTTTGATTTATCCAATAATTGTTGGGGAGTGGGGGTGTCATAGTTAGCACCCACTTGTGGCTTTCCAATGTTATTTCTGTGGTACATGAAATGATTTGTTTCACCACTTGTAAGATCTTTATAAAGACGTAAGCAGAAGTGGTGCGGCCCTTGGGCAATCAAATGTGTCCTCTTGGCGACTCGTAGCTGGTGTCAGTTTGAGATCCCTAATCTAATCAATACACGGTACATTCCAAGGTGTAAGGCAGGTGTAAGCAAAGTGTCAGGTATGGAAGCAATCAATAATCTCCCAAATAAACTCTATCATCTCCTGACTCAAGTGACTAGGCGACTGTGCTTTATAAAAATATAAGTTTATACGCAGGTTGTACACCGGTATTTGACATGAGTGGGTTGAGCAGCACAGTTACTTCACTAAAAGTTCTGGGTTGGGCAGCGCCGTTACTTCACTATAAGTTCTGGGTTGGCAGCTCTGTTACACTAACAGTTCTGGGTTGAGCAGCGTTGTTACACTAACAGTTCTGGGTTGGGCAACTCTGTTACACTTAAACTTATTGGGTTGCCCATGCATTCATAGCCCTGGGTTGGGCAGCTCTATTACACTAACAGTTCTGGGTTGGGCAGCTCTATTACACTAACAGTTCTGGGTTGGGCAGCTCTATTACACTAACAGTTCTGGGTTGGGCAGCTCTATTACACTTACAGTTCTGGCTTGGGCAGCTCTATTACACTTACAGTTCTGGGTTGGGCAGCTCTATTACACTAACAGTTCTGGGTTGGGCAGCTCTATTACACTTACAGTTCTGGCTTGGGCAGCTCTATTACACTAACAGTTCTGGCTTGGGCAGCTCTATTACACTTACAGATCTGGGTTGGGCTGCTCTATTACACAAAACAGATCTGGGTTGGTCAACTCTATTACACTAACAGATCTGGGTTGGGCAACTCTATTACACTAACAGATCTGGTTTGGGAATATGCCATAACATTAACAACTCTGGGTAAAGCCATCCTTCATGGTCCCATTATGGCATTTTACTATGATATCCTAATCACTTTTGGATTCAAATCATTGTGGCAACTACGCATTTGATCAAATATTAGCTTCTATTAATTCAGGCATTGTTATTGTCTTATTATTTCCCATTTCAAATACATGTTATTGTTTTATTTTTAAAAATTTCTTTAAAATCCTTTAATATTTTAATTTATTTTAATTTTTTTAATCAACTGTAACATATTGTCATATTAGAAAATGTGACATTTTAATTTGTGAGTTCCTTGATATTTTTACCAACCACCCTCAAACCATGTCTTATGTACATTACTAATCATTTACTGTAGCCAGTCCTGTAAAGTCTGTGTGTGGAACAATGAGCTTGGACGCTAATAGCTATACAATAATTCATCCTTTTTTTTTCTTTTTTTTTACAACAAAATCATATCTTCTTTATTCTAATTTATGTCTTTATTTTCTTATTCCTAACAAAAGAAGGAAGTGATCTGGGACAGGAGAGGAGTCTTTAAATCCAAGACCATACATACGATATCGTGTTCAGCTTTATTTACAAGAGGATGACAGTATGATCATTACTTTAAGGGGTTAGTTGTGTCATACTGCACACCTATTTTTTATGTGTGTCTGGTGAGTGTGGTAAGACAATTTTTTTTTTGACAGTTGACTACATGCTGTATTCTGACTTTAATTTAAATTATGTACTCAAAGTTTACCCAACACGAAAGAATGGTTGTCTAACTTGGATAGTGAAACAAGTCTACCAAGTTATTTAGGTGTGGCTTGTAGCCCCACTAAGAAAATACCAAGTTACTAAGGTATGGCTTGTAACCACCCCAAGAAAATACCAAGTTACTTAGGTATGGCTTGAAACCACCCCAAGAAAATACCAAGTTACTTAAGTATGGCTTGTAACCACCACTAGAAAATACCAAGTTACTTAGGTATGGTTTGTAACCACCCCAAGAAAATACTAAGTTACTTAGGTATGGCTTGAAACCACCCCAGAAAATACCAAGTTACTTTGTATGGCTTGTAACCACCCCAAGAAAATACCAAGTTACGTAGGTATGGCTTGAAACCACCCCAGAAAATACCAAGTTACTTAGATATGGCTTGTAACCACCCCAGAAAATACCAAGTTACTTAGGTATGGCTTGAAACCACCCCAAGAAAATACCAAGTTACTTGGTATGGCTTGTAACCACCCCAAGAAAATACCAAGTTACGTAGGTATGGCTTGAAACCACCCCAGAAAATACCAAGTTACTTAGATATGGCTTGTAACCACCCCAGAAAATACCAAGTTACTTAGGTATGGCTTGTAACCACCCCAGAAAATACCAAGTTACGTAGGTATGGCTTGCAACCACCCCAGAAAATACCAAGTTACTTAGGTATGGCTTGAAACCACCCCAAAAAAATACCAAGTTACTTAGGTATGGGGTGAAACCACCCCATAAAATACCAAGTTACTTAGGTATGGCTGGAAACACCCTTAAGAAAATTAAAGTCAACTACCACATGGTTATAAAGCAGACAATGACACAACCGTGCAATGGGGGTCATCTAAATTTATTTGTACATTTACTGCATTACTATCAAGTATATATTACATGCAAGACCACAGAAAGAACAAACCTGGTGTGTGTGTCGATGTTTTGCAGAGTGGGGGGAAAAAACAAATTCAAGTGGGACAGGACATAATTAAACACTAAATAACCATTCTAATGAAACCAATTGCTGGTTCTAAATATAGCAGTTGATGTATTGAGTACTCACAACTCTAGGATGAGAATCACCTCCAGGTTGGTCTCATACACTTCGTACAAACTGATGACATTCTTGTGGTTGAGCTGTCCAAGGATGTTGATCTCCTTCTGGATGTCCTCGATTCGCGCACCCTTGCGACCACCACCTCGCCGCTTCCTAATAAATTTGGCTGCATAGGCTAGCCCTGTTTTTTTGTTGGTCACCCGTCTGACCACAGCAAAATGGCCACTGGAGTGAGGGAAATTCAAGAATATAACATTCATCAATGAAAACAACTTACACTGGGGCATAACAAAAGTAGAAACTAAAAGATGCACACTTTTTTTGTTATTTAAGTATGTATACTTCCTTTGGGGAGCACAAACATGTAGGACCACCAACACAGATTTGGAAGCATGCAATACTTTTTAATAAGATGTCTTTATCATGATTGTGTGATTAAAACTAAATATGAAATATATTATAGCACAGAATCTGATAGATTTAAAAAGGAATAAAACCATAGCATTATATATGTTAATTGCTAACCGTAAAGGCATGTACAACACATCTCATAAATGGGTAAATCAACTCAACAAATTTAAATATAACATTATATCATTATATGTAGATAGTATCCAACCTATCACGGAGGATGAAACTTTTCATGGCATTACTTTACTTCTGTCCATTTTGTATGCTTTAGGGTTAAAGCTTTGTCTAATTTGATTTAACCTTGTTTGTATTCAAAAATATATAAAGTAAAAACAATAACAGAGTGAATAATCTACAACTCCCAGAAATAACAAACTGAACTTTTGCCATGTAAAATTTCTGGATCATGGATGCCATACAACCAAAACTGATATGGTTTTGTTTTTAAGCTTTTGATCCTTAATAATCAAAGATTTGTGTAATGATTTTTAATTTTTGTTTGGATTCAAAATGCACTCATCCCTTGCAAAGGTCAGAAAAAAACAATACCATGTTTAACAATATGTTGTCAACCCCTAATGATCTAAATTTTAAATTCTTCAATTTTGGAGACACTAAAAGTATTGAGAACAAATACAAAGCTTCAAATATTCAAAAAATATTTATTTTGTAACCAGCCATTTTATTTTCTCAACACGCATATGGACACTCTTTATATGCTTTCATTCCTGTGTTTCAAAGAAACATCAAGAAAAAATATTATTGAATAAGCTTGTAAAAAAAAATTGAATCACCTCTTCCCCCTTTCCCCCAAATACCATACTCTTCCTTATACCTTACTTTTTCAACCAACCCATTCCCAAAGATCAACAGCCCTCTCCCCCATCACCCCAGTGATGTGCAATGGCTCCATTGCCCCTCTTCTTCTGGTTTAGTGAACTCAATGAGTATATGCATTTTTTATGAATGAGGGCAAGCACGCCCAAAGACCACCCTGGCCCTGCTTGGGAGAATATAAACTCTAGCTCTGACACTTACAAGAAATGCACACAAGAAGCTATAATTCATAATAATGACTATAAACAGAGGTAGACAATTACATGGCTCTTCATCACTATGGTGCTTAAGTATAATACATGTCTGAATATTCCTGGTATTCTTAGTCATTACATGCAACAAAAACAAAATATACTACCTTCTGAAAAACTGTGCTATTTCACCCCTGAGTGCAACATCCATTAAATTAAATGATAAAGGATATAATATACTAGCCAAAATATATGTGGGATTGCATTAGGACCCCGATACCGGTCAAACCCCAATCCCAATGGGACCCCATCCCAATCTGACCCTGATTCCAGGGCAATCTCGTTTCCCTGTGTGATCCCGATCATGTTGGAATCCCTTTTTCTTGTGGCTGCGGATCCAGGGGGAATCAAGATGCTGGTGTGATCCCGATCCCATCGATATCTCGATCCCAGTGGGACCCTCTTTTCCGATGTTATCCTGTTTCCCAATAGGATTCCAATCCTAGTTTGATCCCATTACCCAATGGGATCGGGTTACTGATGGGTTCCAGTTTACTGTTGGATTCTCGTTCCTCATTAGGGTCTTATTCCTCTATGGGATCATGATCTGTGCGATTTTGTTGGAATAAGCTTTTAGATCCCGTTAAAAATCCCCGTAGAACAATATAGAACCTTCTGGAACATTCTAGATTAAATTAAATATCCTCCATAAAATCAGTAAAAATTACTTTTCTATGTAATTATTTTTCAAATACGAAATGTTATACAATTATATTGCACTACTACAACAATAGTACATTTAAATTTAAAAAAGGAGCCCAGTGGGGGCCCATTTAATAAAGTACCATTTTAGTTATGTCCTATATAACATTCAGATATATTATGGAATTAAAATTTTTAATTTGTCCCAATAAAATCTGGTTAAATGCCATAGTGCCCAGAGATATAGCTTTTTTAAATTATCGAACTTTCTAGAAAATTCTAGATCGGCCCTGAATGGATTGGATATTATTAGTTTTAAATCAACTAATATTTCAATATGGATTAAGAAGGGTGTTGCTACAAAACTAGGCCTAGATCCATCAATTCACATAGAACCTATAGAACATAGTGTTGTCAAAGCCTATTGACTATTGATACTTATATAGCTTATATAAGGAAAAATGAGATGGGGCCCCAACCCGAAAGGAGTGGATATTATGAGTTCAGTACCCTTCGGTATTGGAATATGGAAAATCAAGTGTATGTGCATTAAGTTTGGTCTAGATTCATCCATGCATGTAATGTAGGAGCAATTGTCAAAAATTTAATTTATATTATAGCTCATATAAGAAAAAAACTAATTCGGGGGCCCCCGGCCCCAAACGGAATGTTATAAAAAGTTTGTACCCCCTAAGAGTTCCTTCAAGATAATGATGGATATAAGTGCCAAGTTTGGTCAAGATTGATCAAGCCATGTAAAAGCCTTTGTGGAACAAAGCCACAAACAAACAGACAAACAAACTTTCACTTATAATTATACATATATATGATTAAATGAGTCAAAAAAGAAATATGATATGGGCAACTATAGTACTAGTAGTTTCTATTACTGACCTGCCAATATCTTCACCAATATCATAATTCTCCTCCAGAGGTTCTTTTTTGAAGGCGTAGCCATCCATTTTTTAAATGGTTTTCATTGAACACCATTATTGTCAATCACTTGGCTAAAATATTGTAATAGTTGAATAGGTGGGAGTTGTAAATGTCTTATTGTAACTACCTCTACTTTAAAAATCTGTAACTGTACTATGACATTTGAGAGTATGATTATTTAGCATTTTGAGGAGGAATGATATTTAGCTGTAGCATTATAATAATTTACGTCTAAATGTAGGCATTGTAGGCTACCTTTTATTATTTAGACTATTTTTTAGCTAAAATAAGTTTAAGTAGGCTTCTTTAAGCAGAAAAATATGAGTTACAGTTACAGACCTAAAATTTACAAATAAAGTATAGGGTAAAGATCACAGTGTAGCATGTGATGTAGGCTTCGGTTAAAAAGAATAATTGTTTTTGTTTAATTTAAATAGGGTTTAGTGAGAGTAAGTTGTGATATTGTTATTGACAGTATTGTAATTACTGAGATAAATTATTAGCTCAACAATTCAAAATTAGGCACAAAAAAAAATATTTAATTTAATCATTATCATCATAAACATGGTATTAGTAAAGTCATATTAAAATATTGTATTACAATAAAACAGAGTTTTTAGGCTTAGGGCAGGGCATTTCATTGTTCAAGGCTTCTTTAGTTTTTAGGCTTTTTAAGTTAAAGTTAAACCCTTAAAAGTTAAAAGGCTTAAAAAGACATAAGTAAGGTTGAGGGAGGTAGTACTTGTGTCACTTGTGTGTCACTAGCAGTGACTTAATTGTAAAGAAAGTTGGACTTGTGAACTAGTTCTAAATTAAATTTTCAATAATTTGGGCCTAACTTACCACTACTAACTTACTAATTGGTAACTTTAAAATTAGAATAAGTCCTTAGCCTTAGCATCTAAATATTAATTATTAATATATCACCATTACTATTAGTTTTTTAGTGTAGTCATTAGTACTTAGTACACTGTACTATTTTAGATTATAATTATAGTAGTTTTATTATCTGATAATAATAATTTAATTATCCTAAGCCAGATTAATAAAATTAAAAAAAAAGTATTTTAGTCTTAGTTAATTTTATAAATTTTTAGTCAGTTAAAAGCACAGAGCATAACTGTAACATGTCATTGAGTAGACATTCATAGGCGGCTTAGGCTTAGTGTTACTATTTATTTAATATTACTAGTAATTACTAACTAGTACTAGGTGTTCGTGTAATAGTGTGATTCTTCTTCTTACACATGAAAATAATTGTTACGAAAACTTAAATCACTGCAAGTCACAAAGTTATTTAGCGTTTTCTTGTCAGTTACACCATCGTCGAAAATTATCCAAACACAAGAAAAACCGAAAGCAACTACTTCCTCGGTTGGCTGACTCATTCCTGGCCAGCGACAATGCTAAACCAGGATTCTCTGATTACCGATATCTGAAAACCTTTTAAGATGGGTTCGAGAAGGGCAAATGACATTTTTCCAATCCTAAAAAACATTTAGGCTAACATTTATTTTTTAAATATAGATATTTAAAATATTGTCATTTTTACTTTATAATTATAATTATTTCCAAATTGAATATTTTATTTTACACTTTTGTCTTGAAAAGATATTGTACTTATAGATATGACATTGGTTGCTCTGGACTACCTGACTACCTATTTCAAAATGAATTTGTATTATCAAAGGGGTTTAATGTTTTACGTTTTAAAATGTGTTGATGCAATAATTTGATTGAATAAAGTATTCACTCAAGCCAAATTTAATATATATATAATATTATAGATGTTTTGACACTAAAATTATATAAAGTAATAAATGAAGACAGTCTACAGCTACACCCTCACTATCACAAGGGACAGGGTGTGTAGACAACAAAAAATGACATTGTATTAGACCTACATGATTCACATTATTAGGGTGATTCCAAAATGACTGTCATTAGTCTAACCCTTTCATATTATGAAGAATTGTGTTTGCTTGATACGGGATGTTTTCCCTTGGGGTGGTGTTACGCACTTGAGTTAGCAAACTTGAGTAGTAGTGAAAAGTGAGTCAGTGACACCATTGATTAAATCATTCGATTGAATTAAATTTTTATTAATTTCCACTTTTAATAAATACTTTGTCGGGCACTTGCTTTATAAAGTATCAGTTTAAATGTGGAATGTACTAAATTTTAATTTTATTTCTTGCTGCAACTGATTTGAGTTTATGTCAATAAAATTTCAGGACTCCGAAAAGAGATTCATACAATCAATTTATTCAATTTAAGTCCAATGAAATATATATTATATTATACATTATAAATTAATATTATTTTTTTTAACAACAGATCAATGTCACGGAGGCCTAGCTGAGACAGTAGGCCTAAGTCTTTCAGTAAAGTTTCCAACAAACCACCTCCACATTACTGACATTAGCATTCTAGAGAACAGGCCTAAAGTCTAAAGTCATGCAATGCTTAGCTCTCTGTGCGTTTCCATATTTCTCTCACATAAAAATTACAGGAAAACTTCTAACTGTGGTAAAAAAAAATTATTGTTATAAAAATTGCAAAGGTGTGAGTGTGGCTGATGAGTGAGGAATTGCAATTGCACATAAATAACCATGTGAATACCTTCTATTAAAATAGGCAATATATAATTTACGTTTTCAAAAAATAAATGAAAAGCATTTCGTAATGACAACGAGTATGCCTATTTTTACGATGATTTAATTTATATTAAATATAACTAGTCAGAGTTGGGTTTCATTTTAATTTTATGTGACGAATTAGTACAAATTAGATTTTCAAAAATTGAGAACATATTCTGGAATATGGTGACTATCGTTTATTTAATAAATTATATTAGATTTAAGAGTTTTCTAATTATTATTTTTTCTGGTATAAGGTTTTCCCATTTCGGTGAATGTGAGACCATTCATGCTGTTGTTGCTCTCCGGGGGAGTTTAGATTAACATCTTTTCGCTAAAGTTTACAAAAAATAGATAATAAAAAACGTAACCTTTAACCTTGGTATTTTGGCGTCCATATCGACACATGTATGATCAGCTGTTACAGCTACTGTATTGTGTTCACATTTAAAAAAGAAAAAAACAATTTCTCTCACTTATGGTGATTACTATTAAAACTATTAATTAAATTTGCAATTTATAGAATTAGATTGAGTATAACTTAACTATAAAATCTAAATAGCGTTAGATATCGGATGTTTGTTTACATAATTAATTATTGTAATTGAACATTGAAATAATTTACATTGATTAACATTGTCAACATGATTAATGATTATCATTAATCATTATGCCTATACTATGCAAATTATGATATTATTTATTATGAGGCGGTAAAGGTGCAGTTCAGGAGCGTATATTATTCAACTGCACTTGTCTTTTACCTAAAGTCTAAAGGCATAATATTAATAGGGCAGGGCATAATAAGGCAGTGCAGCATAGAGTATACATAATACTATAGTCTATAGTTATCAAATCATGGCTATCATTACCTAAATTATTACATTTACTGTCAATCAAAACTATCATTGGCACTCTATAATCTAATAAATCTATGAGTACTACGACAGTTACAGTGACTGACATGTTAGGCGTGATACTGATAGTGATAGGCTACTAAAAACTAATCTAGTAATACTAATACTAATATTAAAATTAAATTTACTATAATTTTACACTACTAGTACTATACACTTTACAATACTACAGCAATATTACTGTACTAGAAACTATTATATATATATCTAATAGGCCTTAAATAGCCTAGGGCTAGGCCTAAGACTTAAAACTCTTAGTATAGTCAGACTTAGTTTAACTATTTTTTTTTTAAGTTTTAGGTTTATGCCAATAAATATAGAATGGCCTATTGAAAATACTTGTTAAAAACTATCTTTGTAAACCTAAATAAAATGATATTTAAATTAAGTAACACATTTTTTTATCTGTTTATTGTCATTTGAAGATTTTTACTATTTTGAACTATTTTAAAGAAGGATTTATTTTAATTTAAAGGCTTGCTAAATATGGAGTAAAATAGTTTCTAAAGTAAATATAATTTTTTTTTAAATTATATTATTTATTTTCAGATGGTTTGGGCCCTACATGGCCAAGATTGCTTCCAACCGACTTTTAAGTTATAATATAGGCCTTCAACAGATACGGTATTATAGTATAATAAGGTTATAAGCATGGATTGCAATTTCAATTTAAAGATTTACATGGACTTTTCAGTGTCTATGTTTATATTATTAAAGAAATCGCTGACAAAAAATTAAGACTATAATTATAGCCTACTCTTGTATTTTTTTTTTAGCTTGCTGACTACTCCAATATTCTTTCAGGAGCTTGATAAAATTAATATTTCTCCCAGGTACACCTTAGACCACTGTCAAATTATGAAAAATCACAGCCTTGATCATGCTGACAAAACTGCATTCAATACAAGACAAGAGGTAATCAATAGTTCAATTGAGTAGAAATCTTCAGATGATCAATATTTGAAATTAGAACATGAGTTATTATCCTGATGAGGCACTGTTATGTAGATGACATGTTTACGTCATCTTTCCCCGTAAATGAACTCTAGCTGACCCCAAGCTTGGAACCGCATTTGGGGTGTGGCTAGCTAAAAATAGTATCTCTTGACCTTGTTTACAACAAAATAATATAAATAGTCTGTATCCTTAGAATACTGTAGAAAAATCTGGAGAAATATGGAAAGGAAAACAAGGTGTAAGCCCGTTTTGAGAAATGTCTTTGAAACTGGCTCTATATATTGAGCGGCAGGAGTGTGTGTAGATGATTTTGGCTATCATTTATCACGAGATATTTTGAGCATGTATTATTTTTACTATGAGACGAAAATTGTTTACTGTGTGTAGATTCCTTTTCATCATTGTACCTTTTTACAACATTGTGTATTCTTCAACATTGTACCGGTACAAGCCAATCATTATTCTGTAAGTCGATAGCTTTAATTATATTTTTTGGATTTTTTAATTTATCATTAACATATTAAAATTTATTTATTGTAATTAGCCCTGGTTTGAGTATTGTATTTTTTGTTATTGTATTTAGCATATTAATCGTCTTTAGTTATGTACTGTTTCAGAACGAGCCATTTAATTAAATAAGAGATTAAATTCTCTTATCTTGTAACGGTACGTAACAGGTCATTTATACTTTATTTTATTTGTACATTCTTGTTTTAAATGTCAGACCTCAAAAAGGAGGTTGTCTTAAAAAATCATCATAGATTTCATTGTTGACACAAGAAAATACAGTCCAGACATGCCCTATTGATATAATTTTTCAGTTGTGTGTACCTGGTTGTAGCTTTAAAAAACTAAGTTTAAGGTAGAAGCAAATTAATATGAAATAAATGATTTATCCAATTATTTGGAAGTTTATTTTATGACAGACAATTAGCACATTTTTGAGAACTCAGCCATGATAATGCTCCACACAAGCTAGTAGTAGTTGCATTCATTATATCATAGATAGCATTATGATAATTGTTAGGATTGAAAACCTGTGGTCTAAGAATTATAACAGCAAAATTCGGAACCAAGAAGAAGAGCATAAATATGGATGTGAACCAGTTATGCACTCACTTATAATAGCAAGAAAGAAGCCTTTTGCAACAAGCAATACTAGAAAAGTTCCTAGATCGATATTTAAATATCATAATGGGTGAGTTAAATGCTTAGACTGGTAAAGAAAATAGAAGATGTGAAGAAATTATTTGATGCTACGATTTAGGGAAGATGAATGAAGACTGTGAAAGACTTATGCACTGCAAATGAGTGCTGAAGAAAAACTGTGAAGAGCCAGCTGCTGGACGACAAAAATACATTTTAGCGCTGCCGAAAAATTAACAAACATGATGGGAATTCAGTTACCTATGAAAAAAAACTTCAGGAGCTGCAGGACTAAATAGCTGAAGAAGACCAGATAGAAATTCAATTTCAAAATATTTAGACATCAGTAACATCTACAATGTATTAGGAGGACATGTGAAACACAAGCACAAACTTTGTCTTTCCCTTGATGTGCTGCAAAAGAAAAAATGAGAGGAAGGAAAAGAATTCAGCAGTACATCACAGCTGCACTAGGGCAGATAAAGCAAAAGCACAAGAGAAATGTAAAGAATAAATTGGAGTATTAAAGAGTAGTGTTAGAAAGGATAAAAGTAACAGCACAGATGGTCTAGCATTAAACAACAGAAGTAGCAGTAATAGATGAGGAACATGATAGAACTCTGAGATAACAAGAAAACTCTCAGGATGATGACAGGAAGCCAGAGAAAGCAGTCAAAAAAGATTAGTGGAATACTTTGAGGATTTACCAAACAGAACTTTACCCATAGACACACCAGATATGCACCAGCAAATTAAGATTTACAAATAGAAGACATTGCACCAATTAAGTAAGAAATAGTCCAAGCTATCAATCAGCCTAAAATTAGGAAAGCATCCAAACGGGATAACATCAGAGCATTAATAATGAGACACCTATTTGCAAAGATGTAGGAAGAAAGCAAGTTCTAAAAATGTGTAAAGAAGGATAATTCATCAAAGTACAAAAGAAATAGGATCTTAGTAACTGTGCAAATTTCAGAGGGATTATACTGCTGTTATTACTAGGGAAGGTCTTCAACAGAATTATTCTATTCACAGCTTAGAGATCAACAGGCTTGCTTCCATTGAGATAATCAAGAACAGACTTAATTCCAAGCTGCATAGAGAAAAGTCATTTGAATGGAATTCCCCCTTATATATAAACCATTTGTTACCAAAAAGCCTTCAATAGCTTGGACTGACAAATCCTGTGGAAACTTCTCCAACATTATCAGAAGTTTACAAAACTTTTATGAAGAAATGACATTATTATTATTAGTAGTTTTATATAGCACCATACCCCAGCCTAGGGCTGGGCTCACCACGCTGTACATACAATTTAACAAACATAATTATGAACTTAAAAATTAAAATACATGAATTAAATCCCCCCCCCCCCCGCGAAAACATCACTAGACAATCCCTATCATGAAATTCACAGGGAAAAAGAAAAGAATGATAAGAAGCCCAAAGAACACATGAAATTGTGAGGTAGTGGTAGACAAAAAGAAAAAGTATGGAATACACCTGGAGCTAACAGGAAAGGAAAGTACAGGGCCAAAATGAATGGAAAGCACTTGTAGAAAGGCGGGGTAATATGCCAAATAAGTAAGAGAATGTTGAAATGAAAAGTTATCTATTAGTAACTGATTGTGATATTAATTTCAGATTATTGCTTCAGCGGAGGTAAAAAATATTGACAAATTGTCCACTACAGTGAAGCTGATAAAGTTTTTCATTAAGGATGAGGCATTTTCTTTCAAGGCAGGCCAGTGGTAAGAAAATGTGAACTCAATGAAATGTTTAATCTTTCATAACATCGCACCCCTTATTATTAAAAACAATACATTGGCTCCATTCCCGAATGGTGATAATAAAAACTTTATTTCATAATACTTCAATAATGAAAAAATTTTCTATGAAATTCATAGCACACTGACTGCAAGGCTCGACGTCTGATACTAGTCATAATAATCAGTCTCTGAGATTATGTTTTCTGCTTAAGGGTGGATATGTTCATCCCAGGAATATCAACAGTTGGTGGATTTTCTATGTGCTCTCCTCCACATGTACTGAGGAAACAGAGAATGTTACATCTGGCTGTTAAATACTCTAAGCATCCTCCAGCTCACTGGATTCACACACAGGTCAAAATTATTTGCAGAATTTAAATGATGTGTACTTTTTTTTTTTTTTTTTTTTTTTTAACAAATACCGTACTGAATTATTTTTATTGCCTAATAAAGAATTTTGTTTCTGAATTTTTTTCAAACATTTTTTGTAAAGTTCAGACAAGAAATCATTCATGTTTTACTTTATATCTAGTGCAAAGTGGGTGACCAGGTCCAACTTAGAGCCGGTGGAGATTTCTTCTACTCTGGCTCAGAGAACAGCCATCTTCTCCTGATTGGTGGTGGAGTAGGGATTAATCCTTTATTCAGCATGCTACAACACTTCATAGAAATACATCCTAGTCAACTCAGTTATTGTGGTGACAGCTGCTCAACTCACAGTGCAAAAGTTTCTTTGTTATACAGTGCTCAAAATAAAGAAGAACTCATCTTTAAGGTACGCTACCTTGAGAGCTTCAAGGTCTTACTAATTGCATGTATCTATATAGTTTGGAATGTTTGTGCTATTGTACTGTAATTCTAATCTGCTGTGCTGTATTCTTGTCTGCTGTACTGTAATTCTTATCAGCTGTGCTGTAATTCTTATCTGCTGTACTGTAATTCTTATCTGCTGTACTGTAATTCTTATCTGCTGTACTGTAATTCTTATCAGATGTACTGTAATTCTTATCTGCTGTACTGTAATTCTTATCAGCTGTACTGTAATTCATTGAATAAGTCTTAATGTTCTTATATTAACAATAAAATAGTTTACAAATGAATCCCTGCAGGATGAACTGATAAAAATTGCTGAGAGCTCTAACAATGCCACTGTTAAATTGTTCTGTACCAGGGAGAAAGTTCAAGCAACTGAGCAGTTAACAAGTAAGGAAAGTAGCGTTTCTTAATGGGCTTAACAATATGTTATAATTAATGAGTAGAGTACACTACAAAAGTTGGGGTGGTGGGGGGGAGAAAAAAAAAAGGGGGGGGGAGGGTTAAATTTCTAAGATAACATTGACATTTTTCTTTTAAGAGAAAATAAACTTCCCCATTGGTTATTCTATTTTTTTTATAATCAAAACCGGCTTCACATGCACTAGTGGGGGTGTGACTAGTGTAGTGGGGGTGTGACTAGTGTAGTGGGGGTGTGACTAGTGTAGTGGGGGTGTGACTAGTGTAGTGGGGGTGTGACTAGTGTAGTGGGGGTGTGACAAGTGTATTATTTATCTTATATAAAAGAGTTGCATATGCTTCATTGGGGAGACATGGTTTTGTTTAGGTCAATTGATCTCCAACCACCTTTTCCAGAACGTGGCTGCACAAACTCATTCCCATCATTAGGTCAATTGATCTCCAACCAACTTTTCCAGAACTTGGCTGCTCAAACTCATTCCCATCATTAGGTCAATTGATCTCCAACCACCTTTTCCAGAACTTGGCTGCACAAACTCATTCCCATCATTAGGTCAATTGATCTCCAACCAACTTTTCCAGAACTTGGCTGCACAAACTCATTCCCATCATTAGGTCAATTGATCTCCAACCAACTTTTCCAGAACTTGGCTGCACAAACTCATTCCCATCATTAGGTCAATTGATCTCCAACCAACTTTTCCAGAACTTGGCTGCACAAACTCATTCCCATCACTAGGTCAATTGATCTCCAACCACCTTTTCCAGAACTTGGCTGCACAAACTCATTCCCATCATTAGGTCAATTGATCTCCAACCACCTTTTCCAGAACTTGGCTGCACAAACTCATTCCCATCTTACCTAGAATAGTAGTTTGCACAACCCTCTAATAAAATGTAAAAGTCTATCATCTATTTTAAACTTATCAAAATAAAAAGTTCTCTATAATTACTATAATTAATTTAATATTAAGATTCAGCTATATTTCAATTCTAAAGTAGGATAATTGTTGAGTGATTCAGATATTTCTATCTTCACTGCTCATATATTGTTAATGCCAAAGATGAACTTTGTGGAGTGATACATGGTTTTTAAATAACAGGTCTCTTCAATCACAAGGTTCAGAAATCTTAAGTCTGTTACTGTGCTTGGAGCAAAGTTGAACGATCACACTAAAAAAATATGTTACAACAAATATTTACCAATAAGCAGAGTTCAGGATAATAGTTTGAAATTTCCTATTGTACTAGTAGCCAAAAATCTTGGCATAAGTTCTTGTGACTCTACACCCTCAGTGGGCAATAGATCTTTTTTTATAGCCACACATATAGCCATCAAGCCACAGCAATGGACACATTTCCTAAAATAATCCATATCTCTACAACTTCTCACTGCAACAGACTTTTAATTGGAATGAACTTAGTTATTTAACTTTGTAGTATTTGTTTGACCATAATTAAAATAATTTTAATGGACAACAAAGGTTACTCCGAAAGCCATTTCATAAGAAACTGCAATTTTACAGTTTACCTATTATATAGGTAACTCAAAAATTACGACATTTTTTACCCACGCCCTGTAACATTTATAATGGGGACCCCCCCTCCAATATATAACATTTCTAGCAACCCAAACACCACCACCCCATAAACTAAATAGAGTAGTTTAAAACTGCTACACTGGGCACAATGTAATTTAGTCTCAAGATTTACATGATGTGGGTAACTGAAGAAAAAGTTGACTCTCACAATCATATCAACCCAAACATTGAGATCAATTTTGAAATCCCAGATTTCAAACTCAGTAATTACAATTTGCAGATTTTCTAAGGGAATGTAGGAGTCGACACCTAGTGAAGCCTGCATATGAGTTTCAAATGAAGCATATTGTGACCCAGAAGAGTGAAAGGGGGGGGGGGGGGGGAGTTGTGTTATTATCAATTTTACATTTTGCAGTGAAAAATATGCAGAACACTTGGTCATCACAATCCCATTCTTTCTTCAGAAAATCAACTAAACCTGTGTTCAATAAAAGCTGTTTTAGTGAATGGTTAACAAGTTTTCACAGCAAAAGTCAAATCAGGTTTTAAAGAAGTATAGAGGTGGCTTCTTGTGTAATATAAAACACTCGTCTTGACTATTGCAACTCTCTTCTGTCAGGTTCACCAAAACACTTCTTAGAAAAACTGCAAAAGGTTCAAAACTCAGCTGCTAGGCTAGTTTTAAAGGCAAAAAATGTGATCACGTCACACCACTACTTTTTCTCAAATTCCTGCCCTTCATATCTAACCGAACTTCTCTCTGTCTATTCACCCCTTGACAGCTTCGCTCCTCCACAGACGGGCGTATTCTTTCTGTCCCCAAGACTCGCACAAAAACATATGGTGAAAGATCTTTTTCTTACTTCGCCCCCAAACAATGGAATTCTCTTCCACTACACATCCGCAATATATCAACCATCACATCCTTCAAAACTGTACTCAAAACACATCTCTTTAAACTCTACTACCCCGACTGATTCCCCACATCTAATCAGATAAACTATGCTGCTGGCCGCCGTCCATGGCTTGTCATGTAAAAGTTCTGGGGTGGATGTGGTGAATATGCATTATTGTTTTGTCTTTATACAGCTTTTCTTTATTACTTAAATGTATTTTATTTTATTGTCACGATTTTGTCTCTTTTTCTAATATTTTTATGTACAGCGCGGTGAGCCCAGCCCTAGGCTGGGGTACCGCGCTATATAAGACAACTAATAATAATAATAAGCAAAATAAAATGGTGAAAATGAAATCTTCAGATAGCCACCGTTTTTCTGTCCAATGCTCCCCTGTGGAAAATGGCCTTTATGTAGCCTGATTTTGTGTGTATTTTTCTAGATTTTTAAAATATAGCGTTGCTTAAGACTGATCAGTTATTACATATTTTAGATATTTCTTTTGTTTTTAATATCTAACAGGACTACAATATGAAACAGTAAAATCAAATAATTTAATTTTTTTACATCTTCAAATTTGTACTACAAATATTAAATCATTATTTTAGTTGAGTAAGGCAACATACCACCAACTTTAACCAGTACAAACAGTAAAAAGAGAGGCTGTTAATTTCTGACATGTTTAAAACATCAAATCTCAATTCTGGATTTTATTGATATTATTCCACCCAACTTGATTTGTTTCAGCTATGCAATTAAAATTTTCAACTTTTTGTGAAATCGCTTTGTTAAAAATTATACAATCTATTTTTACATCAACCAAATTTTTTTAAAAATCCTTTATATTAACTTTGCTTTTTTTTTTGTGGCTGGCAATATCTTTTGCTAACTGACCCACTTCCCATCAACCTATCGAGCTGAAACTTGGCCTATAGACTCGTTGCCAATGACAACACATTCTTTCTAATTTTGAGCCCAACCCCACATCACCCCAAAAATCCCTATAACTGCGCTAAATGAGATTTTTAAAGAAAAACAAACATCACAAGTGCGTAATATTTTTTTGTTTGTTCTGAAATAGTTGGTGAAATACAGTAAATCTGTGGTGTAAAAGCCGGTGGATTAGAATATTGATATAGCTCATGTAATGGGGGAACAAATGTGCCATTGCCAACCTGGTGGGACGGGAATATACTAATCGGGATTCTTAAATAGTGCGTTACTTTCATGCATGTTTTGTCAAATTTTCAACCCTACCCCCATTGATTACATTTTATTAAGGAAAAAATTGTTGATAGGGTTTTTAATTGTTTTAAAAAATGTCTTCTTTAAATTAATTTTACACTATATAAAAATAATGTTTGTTCTTTCCAGACACCAGGATTCATCTCAAAGACATTGAGACTGTGTTAAAACAAGAAGATTCATCAAAAACAGAGGTGTATATATGTGGACCATTACCATTTATTCAATGTATGGAGACATATTGCCTCAATTCTGGCATTAAAAAAAACAATATACATGCTGAAAAATGGTGGTAGTAAAAAATTTTTGTCATTGGTTGGGTGAGGTGAAATTACACACAATTAAAATTTTTATTATCAAAGACAAACATTTTCAAATAACAAAAAATAATGATTTTTTCATGTATTTCTTTATTTTACTTGACAAATAAAAGTAACAAGCTAACATATTTTCTTCACAAACATATGATTTGAACCGTTATTGAGTTAAATGAGAGAAACGCTAATTAAATTTAGAGTACCTGTTTCAGAGAAATAATAATGATTTAAAATGATTGTTTTTTTTGTTTTTTTTTTAAAAGATTGCTTTACATGTTGATTTGATAAAGATAATTAATATTAATAGGTTTAATTTTTGGGGTGGTTATTTAACAGGAAATGCTTCAAATCATAAAAAAAAAAAAAACTGAAGGTTACCGTTTGTGATACAGTTTAACCTTTACAATTCAAGCCGATTGAAAAACATGTACATGCAAGTAAAAGCAAGCCATTTCTATGATAATGACTAAGTATTTTGTATCTACAACCAAAGAATGATGACCTTGTATTTGAACATTTTGCTAAAATGAGTTCATAGAGTTTTTCAAACTTGAAATTATAGGCTTCAGCTCATTTCTTTTTTTTTTTTTTAGGATTATGAGTACAGTAAAAAAAAAAAAAATATTTAAGAACAAAGGTTATAATGAACAGTGTTTACAATTTATGTATTCACACAATTCAAGCTAAAAACAGATTGGTATTACTGAGAAGTAAAAAACCTGAATAGTTGAAGATTATCTGCATTTGGAATATCAGCACTATAAATGTCATTGAAAAATACACTTGTACACAAATAGCAGCAACAAACAAAAATAAGCCTCCACATATGAGAAGCCTACAAACAAACACTTTAAAAAGCCGCTACATATTGTCTGTATTACCAGTTAACACAGCGGTTTATATCAGTCACGTCCTTGCCTGAAATTTTGTGATTAATTTTGTGGACATGTATGTGTACATGTGCACTGGTACTAGTAAAATCTCAAGCAAATGTTGATAAAAGAAAAAAAGCTGGCCCCCGTTTTTATGTTATAAGAAAGATGACAACCAGGTAATAAAATGGATTTTAATAATATGCAGGATTTTTTTTAGAGTTAACGCTGTTTACTTGGATGATAGTTTCATTTCACATTAACGGTTTGCCATGTTTATTTTTTAAGCTTTTGTTTACCTTACATCCATAGTTACACCATAATTTGTGTTAATTTCATAAAATTTAAAAGCTTTGCTTCTTTATTGAAACATAACACATTTCTATTTACAAATGCACATCAACAGAGTACACTACAAAATATAGTCCAACTCATATCGAATATATTGGTTCTTTGCATCATTGGGGATTCGGGGGTACGATGGAATGAGACCATCTTGGGTTCCTATGTAGACTGTATTGTAAACCTTCCAGTAAACATCTCTCACCTTCCTTGCTGGGTGAAATAAACCCTGGAGAAAATAGTAAAATGCTGTTAATGAGAACATCAAATTCATTTATTAGAGAATTTTTCTTTTAATTGTTTAGTGTATTGCAGAAAATGTAGGCACAATTAATTTTCAACTACAAGGAAAAAATAAAATAAAAGCAAGAAAAGCTTCCAATGACACAATGTAGTAGTCAACAAAATGATTAACTCAAAGTTAACAATTTTTCAGTTTCTACTCATGTGGCTCCTACAATGTCATAAATATTCTTAAGGTTTAATTAAAAAAAGACTAAATAGAAAATAAAACTTTTCAGCTAAAAGCCTTCATTAGTAAAAATAATTTTTTTTTTAAAAATACATAAATTTAAATTTAATACATAACATTCCTTTGAAAAAGGCACAAGTCCCTTACAAGCAATAATGAAAAAATTTCTACCTGCATTGCATACTGAAATATTTTTGATGGTCCAATGGCTACTCTGAGACCTTCAACTGCACCCATAAAAGCTTGAACAACATGAGGAGAGTTTTCAAAGATGTTTGGCCAGACATAATTCAGGAGATGTATTAGGGCATCCTCACAGCCAAACCCACAAACACCTAGTGCCATGTGTTGAATGGCTGCCATGGCTGTCTGTCGGTGGACCAGATCTCTGTAAAAAAAAATCCAAAATTTTATTTATTTCAAAAGTAAACAAGAAGCAGAAATTATTAATTTTTAATTGTACCTCGCTACTCAATAAAAAAAAATCAGTCAGTTCCGGCTCAAACCAGCAGGCAGTATAGGAACTGCTCATTCCTGCCAAAGACAATCAGAGACTAGAACGAGCTTCCAAAAGGAACAGTTGAGGCGACAACACTTGACATATTTGAGTCTATTGATCCTCCCAACTGCATCGTGCATGAACCCTCACCAAGTAGCCCTTGCAACCAGTGCAATATCCTATCAACACCAGGCACAGAAACATAGCAAATACCCTCTACATGCATAGGAGCCAGAATGATCAATAAATTGATCGCGAGCCCTTAATATATAGAAGAAAAGTGCTTAACAAAAAGAAATGGCTATTCCTTTAAAAATTAAATAATATATCCTGGTTGGGCAGATGATAAATTGAGCCCTATATAACTAAGGGACACATTAAATGGAATGTCACTTCAGTTTTAAGGATGCATTTGGAGACCACCAGAAGACCTTAGGGACAATTTGTTAATTAGTATAAACAGATTACATAGGGAATAGTGAACAAGTTGTTAAGAGCCACATAAAATTATTATAATTTAATGAAAATAGCATACTCAACATTCTCTTGTAGGAAGGACTTACACCTAAGCAGATCCTTATATTTCAACTTTGAAGAACTATAACTCTCCATGATGCTGATAATTTTTTTACTGATTACCACGCCATTTCAAGGGCAAGGAAATTTACCATATACCTCCTACAAAATTATTGTCTAAATGAAAAGTACTAAATTATTTTTTCTCTGATCTTTACTATATTTCAGAATCATTTATAGTTTCTACTTCTCAACATTTTGTGTTTTTTTAGAGCTATATTTTTATATTTGCAAAGAATATTATATAAGAATGAGCTATAGGGACATAACGCCAAAGAGTTGAAAATATTTTGATACGTTCGGACTCTTAAAAACAAACATAGTTATTTTCTATTATTTTAAGGAAATCGAATAAATTTACATGCGCAAAAAATATTATATTTCCGCTTTTATTTTAGCAAAAGTTTAAGTATTATTATTATAAATTACAAATACATATAAAGAAACAACAAAGGAACTATCTTAAGCATTTTATATGCTTTAAAAGTTATGAAAAAAAAATTAAATAGAAAAAATATGATCAAAGAAATACACAGTAATTACATTTATCGGGAAAACCTTAACATCAGTTGTTGTTAGTGCGTTCTTTAGCGCGTTGTCAATAAGGCCAAATAAAATTAAAATTAATTAGTTCTACATAATCACACAAATGATGTCATAGTGCGAATTGCCTATTTAGCCAAAGCTAAAAGTTCTCTGATTTAATAAAAGAGGTGACAACTCTGATGATGTACATTCCCCTTCTTATAAGTACAATTAATAAATAGCATTGATTGTTTTTTAAATTGCTAAACTTAAATACTAATTTAGCTATGTATTTTTAACATTTAATAAGTTTGTACTTTTTATTCATTCCAAAAATAAACTTTTATGAAATTTATTAAGGAGTAAAAACTCTACATTTGAAAATAATTTTAATAAGAATATGCCTTTAAATTAAATTGGTGTAGCAAAACTAAGTAACCAAAATAACATTTTTAATGCACTTATCACTGATCTAGATAGGAACAAAGCATATTAAATGCAAAAAAAATCTTCTGCGTAAGTAAGGGGGCTACAATCCAGTGGATGATTTATTTATTTTTTTAAAACTCTGTGTAGCCCACTATACACTATACATTCATTTTGCCCAGTGCAGCACAAGATAAGCCTCAGAATAAATTTGATCAATAATTAACCTTCTTCGATAAATTTATATCGATGGTAGGAAATTGAGTTCATGCATTTTTACTTGGATGACAATATCTTTCAATCCAATAACATTTCAGTTGTAAAAAAAAAAAAAAAGCTATATTCTCATTTTACATATGAACATAGGTTAACCAATTAAGAAAATCAATGACTTTAACAAAACATAAAAATATTTTCATAATTATCCCCAGGGATATCAAAACCCAATCACTTTACACAAGTGAAAATTTAATTTTAAAAATAGAGATTTTATTAGATAGAGAGATAGAAAGACAGACAGACAGGCAGACAAATACACAGATAGATGATAGATAGATAGAGATGTAGATAAAAGATAGCTAGACGGATGGATGGATGGATGGAAGGGTGGGTGGGTGGATGAATGGATAGATAGGTAGAAAGGTAGGTAGGCTGGTAGGTAGGTAAGTAGGTAGATAGATATGTAGGTAGGTAGATATGTAAATAGATGGGTAGATAGAAACAGACCTGTTTACTCTTACGAATTTGACTTACAATGTACGATGTTGATGTGTATACATTATATATACTTAGTGTTTTTCTACTATTAAGATAATGTATTGAACGATTTTGTGATGACATTGTACGATTTTAAGATTTTGAGGGTAAACAGGTCTGTAGATAGTAGCTGGATTGGTAGATAGTTAGGTAGGTAGGTAGGTAGGTAGGTAGGTAGGTATGTAAGTAGGTAGGTAGGTAGGTATGTAAGTAGGTAGGTAGGTAGTTAGGCAGGCAGGCATGTAGAAGGATAAATAAGTAGATAGATAACAGATAGATAGATAAACAGACAGAGAGACAGAAAGAGAGACAGAGAGATAGAAAGAGAGACAGTTAAAGAGACAATAGACAGAGAGACAGACATAATGACAGATATATAGACAGAGAGACAGAGACTGACAGTGAGACAGACTGAGAGACAGCTTGAGAGACAAACATAAAGACATAGAGAAAGACAGACAGAAAGACATATAGACCGGCAGAGAAACAGAGAGACAGACAGAAAGATAGAGAGACAGAGAGAAAGATAGACAGAAAGACAGGCAGAGAGACATAACGACAGGCAGAGACAGACAGAGAGACAGACAGATAGGGAGACAGACAGAATGACAGAGAGACAGACAGAGAGAAAGACAGTCAGACAGACAGACAGATCATCCTTGAATAATTGCAAAAAAGTTATCTTAATTCGGTAAACTATATCTATACATATATAAATATATCCCATATGTGCTTCTATACCATCAATCTAAGTGATGAATATTGTGTGAATTGTAAAAAAATGCACATTTTTTCTGAATTATTACATTTTATGAGCCAAATATAATGTTCGTATGCGTTCCTATACCATTCATCCGATTGCGATAAAATTTTGGTAAGTTGTTGTGCGCACAAATGGTTTCTGAATTAGCTTATCCATTTTGAAATATTCCTTTTCGGGCCGGAGCCCCAAATTATTTTTTTCTTAAATGAGCTATACAAATATAATTTCAATCTGTGCTATTGCATGGGTGGCTAGAAATCAATCAAATACAAACGACATTTCACTTTGTTTGTGACATAAGTACAACCATTTTAAATTTTACGTTTGGGGCAGGGGGCCTTATTTTAAAAATTATAAATATTTGAGCTATCTAAATATACTTTAAAACAGAGCTACTGCGTGAGTGGATCAATCGCTACAAGTGTGTGGACTAAATTTTGAAAATACACGCTTCTCACGTGGACAGCTATATGTTGCCTGCTCACGCGTTGAAAAAACTTCTAATTTATTTGTGTACGCACTAGACGGAAAAAAACAATAAATATTTTCTATTTAAAAATTATTTTTAAACTTAATTAAAACACAAACACTTTTTTCATTGAGTGGCATGCAACGCATGCCGGGTTCTTGCTAGTTTTGAATATTTGTGATATCTAACGAACATGGATACAGACCTGTTTACTCTTACAATTTTGAGGTGTATACATTAATATACTGTGTGTTTTTTTATTATTAAGATAATGTATTGAATGATTTTGTGATGATATTGTAAGATTTTAAGAGTTTTAGGGTAAACAGGTCTGTGGATAGGGAAACTGCTGTCAGATGCTCAGAGACATGGATATGCTACATAAAGTACTTTATTTGACCAAGCTCTGATGACCAATTAAACTGAAATATCTCCAATAAACAAATATCTTTGAAAAGAACTGTCAGTTGAATACATGTGTTATCATACCAGACTTTATTAATCTGAATCAAGTATTGCTAAAGACCTAGACCTAGGGAGCTCTAATCCTCCATGACAAACAGTTTTTATCAAGGAAATTGATAACATTATCCTTCCCACATTTCTATTAACCGGAAAGAAATTGATACATTTATCAAGCATTAGTCACATCTATTTCAAACAATAGTACTCTGGGAAATGACTACAATATCATTTTCTGCCCCGATTCTATAAATCATCTATCAGGAAAGAAATTTACTAAAATAATGTATTAGCCCAACTGGGATTTAATCCTAATTATATTTACTATAAGGACTTGACTTGTCAACATTGATAAAATTTGCAAACCTCATCTTATGTAAAAATTATGTATAGATATGTGCATTCTATAATCTTATAACCTTTGCTCACTTGTAAATATTTTACTTGTAAATAAATTATATATTAAAATTTACTTCTGCGTTGTGTCCTAATAAGTCTTTCCTTTAAATTAAATTGACATGGCTTCCATCTAGACTTTAAAGTGGACAGGTACCCTATATAATTCTCTTCTTTTGAGGGTCTTGGTAGAAGAACTAGAATATCTCAGACCACATAAATCCATTAAAATGGATGTATGCGTTGGTACTCTTCCTTACAGAGCTCTTAGGCTGAGCTAGATAACTATCGAGAACTGGGTTTAACCATTCTGCCAGGTAAATAGTGTTGGCGCAAAAGCATACCATAGGGACAATTGAGTACTGAGTTGTTATAGAGGTCATCAATTCTTTCAGCAACCTGCTGTGACATTATTTTGTTAAGAGAACAGGGATCTATCACTTTTCAGAGTAGGAATTCCTCTAAAATAAGTAAAGTTGCAGCTTCTGACTAAAAGGAACTTTGACTCTAAGCTGAGTATCTAATTTCAACTTGCTGCAAGCTTAGAAAGAAGTCACTGGTATTTCATGATTTTAAACACCATTTGAACAGGGGTAACACACAAAGTGACAGACACAGCAATAATAAGACACATTAAATTAAGCTTTAATATAAGATCCTGGTAGCAACAGATGGAGTTGCCATAGCTTCATTTAGCAATTTTAAAAAAAAATTAAGTTCAAAATTTTAAGTTCTAATTAGTTGATTGTAATTACCTGTCCATTAGGGCATCTTCCAACAATGTTGTAACTGGATAAATATAGTCTTTGCCCATTTCACCAATGTATTCAAACATAAAAGATAATGACTTGAGAACTCCATTCTGTACATTAAGTTCAGGGACTCTGTACTCATTCATCAAGGCTGGTAAAACTGTGAAGGGGGAGCAATTTTCTGCCACAATAGCAATTGCTACTGTTGTACAAACACGGTTCTGGCGCTCCTGAACTTTGAGGTTATTCAGAAGTGTTGCTAATACATCATGAGGGCTGTAGAATAATATTACAAATAAAAATATTTCTTCAAATATCAGTAAACAGATTAGCAGACCTGTTTACCCTCAAACTCTTGAAATCGTACAATATAATCACAAAATTGTTCAATACATTATCTTAATAGTAAAAAATTAATATACTGTATATATAATGTATATATCTAAAAATCGTAAGAGTAAACAAGTCTGGATTAGCCCTATTTAAAATAAACAGTATTATGACTCTAAAAAAGCTTAATAAAGACAATCGAATGTACCATACACTAATAATTCAATATATCAATAATAAAGTTGTTAAAATTTATTTTTTGCTGAGTGCAAAAGCAATACTTTCCTGCATACCTCATAAATGCTATATAAAAATTGTCAAGATAATATGCACTTTGAAATTTAATTATGACAAATTAATGGCTTGATACAATGAGACAAAAATATTTGATAGACCTTAGTGGGCACTAAATTACAAAGACTTGTAATAATGTTAATTTTCAATAGAAATGAGTGAGAGAAAAAGATATGTCCTGAGATGCACAGTTTTATTTAATTATAAACTTCTTAACTGTGCCCATCTACTACATCAAAGTTAAACAAATATAAATCAATAGATATAAAACTTACCCAATAGCTTTAGCAATATAACCAAATGTGTTTACAGTAGCTCTGCGAATAGCTTTTTTATGTGCTTTCAAAAGCTCCAAAAGTTCAAAGCAAATTCTCATCCATTCTCTTGCAGACACAAATTCTGGACCTCTGTCAGCAATGCGTCCAACTAAATCAATACAGTTCTCTTGCACTTTTTCATGTCTGTTAAATATAAAAAACCATGACAATTTTCTCATACATTTATAATTTTTTTAAAAGTAATTAAACATGCTGTTTGTTTTATGGCCAGATTACTAATTATATCACTTAATCTCTACATATTCTTACACTTGAAATGCCTTATAAAATAAGACAAGGGTTTCAGAAAAAATACAAGATGTTCCCCAAAGCAATTTAACATTAAATTACTTTTTTTTAAATTTAAGTGTTCATAATGTACAATATTCTCTATTTAATTTTAGTTTTGTTCACTAGATTTAAAAATAAAAATTGGATGTGGTTTTCTTCCTTTTCGTTTTACTTATGGTAAAAAAATCAGCCTAATCAACTTTTGATAGTTCTGAGAGCTGAAGCATTGCTACAAAGTGTTCAATTTTTGGGAAGATGATTACCTGTTCTTCAAAATGGGAGTGAGTCTGGGTAGCAAGTCCTTTATTGGTGGAGTCATTTTAGTCATGCCTATAACATTGACAATGGCCTTAAGTGCCCCTAGAATGGAACCCAACACTTCTGGGTACTCTTCTCCAAGGTACTCGTACAAAACAATACCAAGATGGCCCATCAGTTTTTCCTAAGATTTGGAAAAAACAGTCATGTGCACCGTAGATCATTCCAACAGCATTTTTTTTTATGAATTCATTCAATAAACAAGTAAAGAAATGCATTCAGATTTTCAAAATTACTATGCAGTGAAAAATTAAGGACAGAAAAATTAATTTTCACATCAACATAAAAATATATTGCTTATTTAATACCTTCAAAAGTATGAATCATCACTACCTAAAGATATTTTTTTTATAGATCAATTATGCATTACATCCATTAATAAGAAGTTTTAACTTTATATGTTAGGTTATAATGTTTACCTCTTGACAAGTCTTCATAACTATAGCTATACGAGAGATAAGATCAGCAGCTTGCTGTCTCACTTTAGCTGATTTATTATTCAGACGCCACAGGATGGTACCACACATCTGAGGCAGGTATGGTTTCACACGCTTACTGAGGGCATTAACAACAGTACCAAATCCATTGAGCATAACCACATCCTGAGTATTAGAATCAATAAAATATTTGAATTAGAAAAACACCAAAATTAGAAAGTTAATTTTTTTTAATTCATAATTTACAATACTTTGTTTTCACTAAATCTTGAAACAATTAAGTTATATTTCTAAAGAAAATACATTAATATATATTCAAAATTAATTTTCACAACAAACTCTTAATTTAAAGTAATTTTGTTTAATATAGAAATGTAAAAAGCTTTCACCTCAGTGGTCTGCTCTTGAAAAGCATAGAGAATGCCATCAATGAGTTGTTCTTCAAGACGGGAATCTATGTCACTTGATCCAAGGTTGGACATGATTTTCTCAATGGTCTCCATAACCATTTTACGATACTGCTCAGCTTCATCTTTAAGATCATCGACAACTCTCCCTATGATTTCTGCAGCTCCAACTTTGTTGGCTATTTCCACTGTTGTGTCTACAAGCTGAAATAATGAAAGTTTAAAATTAGTTGAGTTAGATTAAGCTGTACCCGATCTTCTATTCTATAATGGCATATTTTTAAAAAGATAAATATAAAAATTATTACTTGTCTGTAGTTACGCCTGTCCAATGCCATACGTTGATTCCAAAAGTTTTTGAAAAAAGGTGGTAAAATTTCATCTTTAATGTACTGAGACTCCACACCATCCGTAGCACAACATTGCTTGACTACCTAGAAAATATAGATTATTGATTAACATTTTGTTGCATAACAAATACTTATTACAAAAATTAATTGGTTAATAAATAGCTTAAAATAGCTTTCAAAAAAAAAAAAACTTCATTATTTATCCATAAGGTAGTTGTATATTTGAAAAGTCATATTAGTTTTTTCTCCATTATATAAACTTTGTTAGAGCTAGAAATTTTGTTTAAATGTCACCTTTAGCACAATCTTTTTCATTTCCTCATCAGGAGATGGAAATTCTCTAATGAGAATCAACATGACTTCTCTGGTGTAGTAGTTGGCATACTCAGCATCCATGAGGGGGATCAAGTAACCAATGGCTTTTAAGAAAGCAGCAAGACCCTGAAATAAAAAAATAAATATTAAATGGTGTAAGTAAATAAAAAATTCAAGATAATTCTTTTTTTTTTTATCAGATGCCTTTTTGCTAAAAAAACAGGTAAAAATTAATGTAAAATATGTTGACATTAAAAATCACAACAAAAGACAATGTGAGACTACTTACTTTGCCTCTGTGCTGACGAATACCTTTCCAAAGTGGTTTAAGGACACTGTCAAAGGACTCAATACCATAAGGAGTTGCTGCTTCTGCTAAAGCTGCCAAAGCCAATGCAGTGATTGTTCGCACTTTCTGTTGCTCATCTACTAGACCTGATGATAAAAAAAAACATTGAACAAACCACCAATATATTATACAAGATGAAACTTAAACCTCAAGCTTCTTCCCACCAATTGATGACAAAAAGTTTTTGTCTAATTTAGAAACATGACCATAAGTTTTACAAAACAAAATAGTATCCACTAAAAAGCAGACATGATATGACATGTCTATAGTATAATGATGATAAATTATATGTATTCTTGATATGATAGAAGACTGTTGAATCCCATATAGAAAATTGTTGCTTAATTACTTTGTGTTACTCTCTATTTCATAATATAAAAAAAAGATGAAATACTATCAGTGGCAAATATAGAAATGTTTTACTGTAAAATTTAAGTCAGAATTCCCAGGAGAATAGGAAAAGTAAGACTGCTTAATTTAATTAAGGGAAAGATTTAATTGTAATGGCAAAAAAAAAATCTTTGATCTCAAAAGCCCACTATTAAAAATAAAATATTATTTTAGATAAGTAAATGCTGGAGTAAACATAATATAAATAAATTATGTTAAAACTTGATAATGAAAAAATCTTTAGGGGGTATTTCAAAACCTTTTCTTACCATGTTCTATTATCTCCACTAAACTCTTAAGATGAGGAAGGATAGCACATCCCATGAGAATAGAAATCTGTTGCACAATTTTTATTCCAGTGTGTCGAGCCTGCCATGACTTCTTGCTTTTGCACACTGCCTTCAAGAAAGGCAGCAGAGAGGGAATGCCCAAAGCAGATGCCACCACAGCAAATGCACGAGCAGTTGTGTTTCTCACATATTCATCCATGTTGTCAATATCTGGACGCATTGTTGCTATCATTGTAGCTAGACCAGCAGCCTATTAAAAGAAGTAATTAAATATTTAAATCATCAGAAAGTGCTGTACAAAACTGACTATAGGGGGGATAAAAAGAGCCAATGTTAGTTAGGAAATAAAACGATATGAACAAATAATTTTTAAAAAAATGCTATTCCAAAAAACAAAACAAAAAAACAAAAGCCTGGGGCGCAAATGAATTCAATGTTCTTTGTTTCAGCTCAATTAGAGATAGGAAGTTGGTCCAAATTGAGACGCAAGATTTGACCAAACTGGATGGCAAACAAAGAAAAAATCTTTGTATTTGATTGACTCCCCCCACACTTTTTAAATCATATGACTGTAACAACTCTGATTTTCAGGACATTTATTCTATATTATGTATTAGTACATTTTTGGAAAAGCATGTTTTAAAAAAAAGTATTTTTTAAATATAATTTTATTTTGTACTTTTTAATCAAAGTGAACAAATTTTCAGCTCGAAACAATGAATCATGCAGACAACTCCTGCGACGCCCCTGATGCCATCGCTGAGATCACAGTAAGCATGCTAAAATAGCATGGATACAAGCGCTATATAAGTATTCAATCAATCAAACTGTAAAATAAGCAGCTACTAATGTATTTTGCTTTTATTTTTAAAATTTACTGGCAAAATAATTATGCTAACCATTTATTACTTCAATCCATTTTGCTTGACATTGTGAAAATGTTATTATTTACTATAAAAATCTCACCTTAGCCAAATTGGAGATGATTTCTCTACCTTCCACTCTGGCATAGTAATCTTCATCAATGAGCAAGGGTTCAATAACCACAAGAATTTTGTGCACATAGGGGCGCACCAAATCATCTAATTTATAAAGGATCCTGTCAATAACTTTGACCAAAAGATGACGTTCTTGGTCCTCTAACGTAGGAGACATGAGCAATGGTAGAATTTGGTTGAATAATGGACCAGCACCAAACTCACGTGCTTTATCTGTTATCTGGCGCAATGCAGCCTGTGATAGAGAAAAATGAAACAAGTATGACTCTTTTTAGATGAGCAAGCAATAAATATTTAGGAGAGGGAAATAAGAGCAAGCAGAAAGAATTACAATGATTGTTATGTAAGACAAAATAAATAGTTATCTTACATTATGTAATTTAAGATTCAATACCTTTCTCATTGGTGGTGTGCCATTCTTTATTTTCAAAAGCAATTTCATGATTTTTCGTTCTTTTTGTTCTTCTGGTGAGAGTGTCTCTTCATCAACATCTACCTGAAATTACAAATGACCACATATTGATAACATGGAAATGCAAATATTTTAAGTATCAGCCAGTAAAATGAATTTTATTTAAATAATTCTATGAAGAGCTTGTTTTTCATTTTATTTTATTTTTTGTGTTCTTGGTCGTTAACTGTATCATGCCCCCCCCCCCAACCCCTTAAACACACACCTAGCCTGTGAGGTTTTTTTTACATATTTCCTTCTCTGCCATACAAGAAATAGAAAGCTTCTAGAAAACCCTGGCCTTCCTTAAGATAGTGATGTAAGCATTTTTTGTCAAAAGTTTATAGAAGGGTAACACTGTAGACATAGACAGAGAATACACCCTGTAGACTGCGGCTGTGTCATGAGCGTGCATTAGTGCTGGTAAATATTTACCAAACTGTCTTTCTTCAATATTATATTGAACCACTAAATTGATACAGTTTGTAGCATAGGATTTTGGTATTTTCTTTTTGCATTTCCTTAAATCTTTGTTTTATTTTTGTCCCATATACAAACTGTTTTGTTAACATTATTAAACCTTTAACGTTGTATACAAAATTAATATAAAATTTTTATAAAATACCAAACTTAAGAATTTATTAAACAGAAACCTATAGAAGCCCTTTTAATGATAAATAATCAATTTTTCTTAGGTTATCGAAATAATTCACACCCAAAAGCAACGAACAATCTAAAATACAAGGGCAAAATGAAGAAGCATACCAAAAGTTTATCAAAATACTGCATGTCATCTGGCTTCATCATAGGCAAATTTCCTTTAGGTTGCATGTCTACAATCATATCTTTGCTACTTTTGTTATCTGGGGTCTGCATCCTAAAACCCATTGGTGTGCCAGCCATTGGAGTAGGTGTAGCAAGTAGCTTTCGTGCTGGTGTCCTAATTGGTATATAACCAGCTGGTGGAGGCAAAACCTGAAATAAAAGGTTATGATTTTATACAAACTTTTTTGTTAAAAAGAGAAAGAAAAAGTTACAAAATATTGGCATAATAATTTTTCAGAAATATTAAAGAAATTGAAACTTTATCTTCCAACTCCAAGCCTTTTTTTCCATATCAGCTTTATCACATTTTGTTTCAAACTGTTTATACTACAAAATAAGATTATCACTTACTTTATAGCCAGGTGGAAACATGGACTCCAGTTCATCATCTGACAATGGTCTGTTCCTCTCATCAATTTCCCGCTGCCATGAGAAAGCTTGCAGCTGCTCAGGTGTCATGGAAATCAAATGACCAGGGGTTGGTGTCGCCATAGCCATTGCTTTGGTACCTGTAGGGGTCACACCACTAGGAGTCATGCTTGGGGTCATTCCACCAGGGGTTAATCCACCGGGGGTCATGCTAGGTGTCATCTGACCTGGTGTCATGCTTGGAGTCATAGCTGATGGGGTAGCTGCTCCAGGGGTTTCATCCCAACGTGATCGCCGCTTGCTGGCCCCTGGCGTTGGAGTGCTTTCAATCAAATCCCCTCCACGGTCTGTTTTTGGAGTCTCAGCCCAACCACTACCATGGCCAGGAGTTTCTAAAATAAATTTTTTTTATTTTTTAAAAAATTTTGTAACTAATTAAATTTCAAAGTTTATCAGGCCTGTTTACCATCGAACTCCTAAAATCGTACAATATCATCTCTAAATCATACAATACATACCGTATAGTTAACAAATAAACATAATGTATACATAATGGATACAATAACTACTTGCATCACGTGTCTAGTGGAATCGAGTTAAGCTGACGTAAAGAAATGTCAACATTTATATAAGACCTGTTTACCCTCAAACTCCAAAAATCGCACAATATTGTCTCAAAATCATAAAATACATACGGTATAGTTAACAAATAAACATAATGTATACATAATGTATACAATAACTTTATTAACTACTCGCATAACGTGTCTAGTGGAATCGAGTTAAGCTGACGTCAAAAGAGTTAACTTCTAAAAGTAGATGGCCGGCGTCTATATCTATCTGGCACTTTATTTCGCAGACGTGTATCTGCTATAGATATTACTTAATAATTATGTGAACGTGCAGATCGCATTATCACAGTCTGTCACTTGTAAAAATAAAGTTACTGGTGAAATTTAATGTGATTCAAACTCGAAGTCAGATCAGCATAAAATAAAATTTATTGCGATAAGAATTAATTAACCAATTAGGGTGTCATTTGAAAAAAAAACAACCTACCAGGTAACTTGAGATTTATTTTTTTTAGGAAAATGTGTTCTTTTTAAAATAAATAAGAATCAATAACCATTATTCCTATTTCCCATTAACTTATTAGTCTGATAACTGCGCCAAGCTGTAAATGGGTGAAAGGAAGAGGGGGGGTATTAAAACAACTGTTTAGCGTGATCTAGATTTCAAAGGCCCCCCTCATATCCTATAAAATATGTCAAAATCTAATAATTCTGTGCTAAATAGTTGAAAATGCATTCTCTAGTTTTCTCCGTTTCAGCACTAGCCAGCCGAAAGAAATAAATACCACAAAATTACGTCATACGGCACGTCATGGGAACAAGAGCAACTGGCGCCAAAATCGACTTTAGAAATCACCTTAATAGTGAATTAAAATATAAAATCCCATTTGCCATAAAAAAGACAAAGGGGACTAAAAATGTCCCTTTTACTGGTCAGCCCCCAAGGGTGCACATTTTTCTATATGGGTTGCTGCAGCTTCATAACAGTGATGTTGCAAAATAGTACAAAATTTTCATTATTTATTTCCACTTTTAATCCAATGTGACATCTCTCGGTCGTGGTGCAAACAGTTACCCACTTGAGTAACTATTGTTTGCAGCTACTAGATGGCGCTTAGTGACTTACATACGTGTTATATATATTTTTATTTTACATAACCCTTTATTTTATTTTGTTTATGTATACGCTATTTCGTGCAACTGTTAGAATTTAACACAGGAAGACTGGTGCAAACATATCCGTATTCGCGCTGTGAAACGAAAATTTTAGTACCACTGGCGTAGTCCAACAAAATATAGCATGTTGAAAACTGGACTACATATTACGGTAATACCTCTGCTACTGAGTACTTGAATGTATCTATCAAATTCATTTGTGAAATTGCATGGCAATAATTCCTACTAAACATTGCACTAAATATGCTATGTTAGGACTTTCAGGATGAATATTCTATAATTTTTGAATAACTTACGCACTAGCTGTCAAAGTAGACTGAAAATGCAAATTAAATCTAATAACAGAAGTTGTACTTTTTAATCAATTATATTTTTTAAATCAGTCTCTGAAAATCATAGTTCTGGCGGGTCTTGACATAAAATCGTAAAAGACATCTCAAAATAGTACATTGTCCACCAAAATCGTACGAGTAAACAGGTCTGGTTTATATGTAGCCACGTTTAGAAAGTAGGTTAATTTAGTTATTTTTCACAAATGGTAAAAAATAAATGTTTGATCAATCATGTAAAAAGAATATTTAATTCATTCTTATTGTTTCGAAAATGACTAGAGACCAGACAATGGAATAATATAGTTAATATACTTACCTCTTTCTGTTTTTGGTGTTTCATCCCATCTGTTTTTCCTTGCACTTGGTGTTGCCTTATGTCCTGAAGTCTCATCTCCCCTACCAGGCGTTACAGCCCCTGGAGTAGCATGACCTGGGGTGGCATCCCATGCACGTGAGCTAGGAGTTGCCCCTGGAGTTTCTGCACCTGAAAATACCAATACATTCCTATATAATATAACACTAAATAAAATCACAAATGAATAGCCAAAAAGACAATTTTTTTTTAATTTCTTAAAAAAGCATAGTTATATTTCAATTAAAATCTATACAAATTGATTTCTTCATGTATAAAAAAAAATGAAATTTTGGAATATATAAAAATCCATCTTTTCATATATTAAGTACTGAAAAAGACTCCCAACCAATATGATGCGGGTACACTAATAGTTCTACGTATGTAGTGTATGTGTGATAAGTATAGATGTGTTTTTATTGGCAATTCTTGGCACAAGTATTGTTTACAAAGCCTAAAAATGATAAAGCTCTACATTTCAGTTTGTTGAATAGCTCCATTACAAGGAAGAATTTTTCCAAAATATGCTTATGAAATAAAAAAAATATATCATCTCCATCTGATAGCTTTATAATGTTTACTTCACTGTAGCTCCAATCAGTAATTTAATTCCTTCATAGATTTAATTATTATATCTACAAAATATGAATATGAGCCATAAATGGATGGTCATTTACTCAATGTGTATATAAATAAAAAAAATGAAGGCCTTGCATATGTAAAAAATTTTTTTTACTTATGCTCCGTTTCCAATATCAATCATTTCCACCTGTCCTTTAATAATGTGCAAGTTGAACTCACAACTTTTAACTTCAGTAAAAAAATTAAATACAAAACATAACACTTTTGTATGACTTGTTAAAGTATGATTAATATTTTTAATACCTTTTGCTCGGCCAGGCGTCTCATCCCATCGACTGTTTGATGGAGTGGTAGCTTCAGCAGCATCCCAAGATGACTTTTTCTTAGCTGGTGCTTCCTCGCCCCCAGCCTGATCCCAACGACGACGTTTGGCAGTTTGTTTTTGTGCATCAGAATCTTTCACCAATTTCAGTTCTCCAGATTTAGCTTTCTCTTGCATTTGTTGTCTAAGTCCTGCCTGTAAACATAATATAAGTTCACTTTTAAGTTATTGGCAGAATTAAGTCGAAGTCGCCAGATTCCAATTAGTTAAAATGTTATTGATCAAAATCTATATAGAAGTACATAAATTGCAAATAATTTAGATTATCATGAACTCATCTCACCTGCTGTTTGATGAGAGCCCTCTCTGCCATAACTTCTGGAAATGATCTGCCCATTCGAGATGGATCTGGTGTTTTGCCACCTAAAATGAAAAAGCAGAAGAGTCACGACAGGGCCGTGACATAAAAAAAATATTAAATATGTATAACATTTCATTGATCATAATTTGGTAGCATTACCTAATAGGGACAGCTCTGATTTTGTTTTTATTTCAAGTTTTGGGCAATACAACAAGCTACAGGAGCAATCAAACCTGTCCCTATCCTGGAAAACATGGGCCTTTTTGGACAAAAACCTATGATTGAAATCATTGTAACAAACTTATGCTCATCTTTATTTAGCACAAAATATGTTAAAGTGCTAAATCATTCATTTTGTCAGCTCATGAGAAAATTCCCAAAACTTCTAGATACTAAATAAAACTCAGCAAAACGAACAATAGAAAGGTTTCTATAATTCTTTCCCCCAAAATAAGTTATGTTAGGATATATAACTCCAAACTTTCAATCATCTAGATTTTAGTAATTTAATATCCTTCCAAAAACAAAGACTTTTTAATGCAACCAATCCTTATCTTTATAAAAGTTGAACACATTTGAATTTCAAGCTTCATATCAATTAAATGAGCATAAATTTGCTCTTTGTGTGAACAGCAACAATTTAAAACATTTGGCCAACATATTTTCCAGTTGGAAAGATAGCAGTTTGTTTAAAAACAGCTTGCTTTCCTACTTTTTTTCTTCAAATTTTAGTTTTGGCAAACATATCCAGCTGAAAAGATGTACAAATTACAAATCTATTTCAAATGTTGAAAAAAAAATATTCAAAATTTAACAAATGTTTGCCAAAACTAAAGAAACCCTGGACTATGTTATACGTACGCTTTCAGCATGTAGAGCTCTCGCATTGATCTGGCTGTTAACATATTGAGGCAGCATCCCTAAAATTAGTCTTTCATTAGTTAAGTGATGAAAGGACTATGACCAGGGTGACAACAGCACACAAACAATTACCATTCTCACCTCGAAGCTAACCCTAAGAGACCAAATAAGTATTCAGTGGTCCAAGCTATGATTAGCCAGTTAAACTTAAGGGATTTTGCTCTTTATTCAGCAAATATTTAAGAAATAAAACTACTTATATTAATTCTTTCTTCGTCTTTAATTTTACTTTTAAATCTGTAGAATGACATTCTCACAAATATCATACAATTAAGAATGGAGTCTGAGGTAAGCCCATGAACCATGAAGCTATGGAGAGCTTTCAGGCGATCACTTGATCAACATCAGCATTTGAACATGGCTAGGAAGGAAAGGTTTGACTGGTATTAGACTCGATGTCAGGTAGTGAAAAGTAATGTGTCTTTAAAACAATATACCAAGTACTAGGAATTGTTCTTTGTTATGTTAACAGAGGAAAAACCGGCGATGTAACAGCTTAGTTAAATATGCACATACATAAAAATTTTAGTTTTACAAAATTAAATCTGAATTTTTTGTTTCCCTTTCAGTTGATGACTATTGATTACCTAAACTTAAAAATTATTTAAAATTCCATAATGGTGAGATAACATTTTACTTTAGTTTATGTATCATGTAAACTCCCCAAAATGAATTGAAAATAAGAAAAATATGTCCAATTTTCTAAAATAAGATAATAATTACTATTTGAAACTAATAGGTAGGTAACAAACATTCATGTCAACTTCAATAAATGTGTGCAACATGAACCCAAAATGTAGTCAGAAATCATTTGATTTTACAACTTTAAAGTGGTGAGGCTACAAGTAGTCTAACATAGATTTTGGTTAAGATTATGTTCTAACAAATTCATGATTATAATTTTTGAAAATCACAATACCAACTGGGACTATATTATTAAAATAATTTAAGAATACTAGTTAAAATTATGTACTACATTTTTTTTACTTAAAAGATAAATAGAATAGAAATACAGCTTGAATGTCCTGAATGTGCACTTATTGTCCTTTCTTCTAACAGCCAATTAGTTTTTACCAAAATACCAATTGATGACCCAAGTACACATTATTATTTTAGCAATTAACTATGGTGATGAAAGAACTATATTTTCATAAGATTAAATTATATTTCTTTACCCCCCCCCCCCCCCCCCCCCCATGGAATGTTATTTAATAACTTTTAATTTTTATAATTTACAAATAAATTAAAAATATCTTAAATGTTCACAATAGTTCACATAGTAGCCTTCCTCTTTGCTATGCCTCATAATCAAACTTTCATTACGAATTTTTTTTTAAAAAAAAGACTAAAATCATAATGTATGCATCATTGTTAACAATGCTGTATGGAGAAATCCCACATTATTATTATTGCTTAGCACTTATTCTTGGTTCGACAAAGTTTATCATACAATATAAAAACTATATACCTGACATCTATAAATTCAATGAGAAGATGTAATGCCCAATGATATAATAAGTAACATAACTTCAGTATAGTTTGGAAAATAAAGGACTTCATTTGTACATTACCTTGAGCGAAAGGGTCATCTCTCTCAGGAGAAATAATCATTTGTCGCCGTCTAGCCCTGTATTCATCTTCCCTGTCAGCAATCTTTGGTATTCTATGTTCTGCCATGGGATCAAAATCCTAAAAAAAAAAAAAAATAATAGTCAGTTTTAAGTCATAAATATATGTTTAAATAAGAACAATACATATCTGTTTGGAAGGAAAAAAAATTAAGGACAATTTTAAAGTAAATATTTCTTTACTCACCTGATCATTTGCAGTATCATGGAGAAGATTAAGTGGAGCTGTGTAGTTAGACTTTTTCTGGTAGACTGGTGTGACGTCATCATCATCCTAGTTTGGTCAAACAATGAGTATACAATTTTAAAAAAGAATGTTTAAACTTTTACTTATACTGAAAACGTTACGAAACAAAGCTGAATTGAAAACAACTGAAATAGGTGAGCAAACTTTTATTTTCTAAGGTATAATTGCTGTTATGGCATTTTCTTGCTTTAATTATTTATACATGTATAATACAAAATTTAAAAAACCATGATGGAACTCTTTTACATTTTAATTATCCATTGTTATAAAGTGTTAAATTATATACATTCTCTGTTTATTATCCAAAAATGCACAAAATTAAAAAGAAATAATTCTGTAATTCGATTATATACCCGATTTTAAAACACTTTAAAAGTAAATGACATAAACATGTACTTACATCAACTTCATCATTGGCTGCAATTGATGTGTAATAGCCTCCATCATATCTACTACCTCCATAAATGTCAGTATCAAAATGACCCTCAGAACCTAATCCAACTCTTTCTTCTTCAGAGTCTTTATTTAACAGTGCTTGTTTTTTTGCCTGTAAATTTCTCACCGTCTCCTCAATTTCTGGGAGAAGATAAACAAAAATATAATGAAGTTAAAAAAAAAAAAAGATTAAGCTATTCACTGGAAGCCTCAAAAAAAGGAATTAGCTAGGTATATTGGGAAATTGGTTTATCAGAAGGTAAACAACCCTGATCACGAAGACTGAGAACTTTTGAATGGCACACTACACCTACAAAGCATTTGAAAAAATGTGGGGCCTAGTTAAATGTAGAGGTGGTATAATGTGCATGAGCACTTGTGACTTGTGTAAGTGTAGGTCACTAACAATTTAATATTATAACCAAACCACGGGCAAGGAACAAACTACAATGTTAACAGCAGTAGTAGTACAAGTCATCGATCACTTTAAATTTTATAAAGTTAAAAACAAGTGTTAGCCTTAAGCTCGTGGTGTCACCCCCACTCCCTTCGACTTCCATGATGTAGCCTAATTCTTCTTGTTAAACTTAGTCCACACTATAACAAATACAAATTAAATGAAGGTCAGGAGGTTAATGTATTTAAGAACTGTGACCATGTACTTAGAATCACCCATTGTTATCAAAGGATAGCTTTATTTCTCAGAATTTAGATAAATATAGCGCCCTGTCACTTAAAAAAGTTACCGAACACTTCATTCTGCATTGAAACATGGTCAAAACGGTATGTCATGGACCCAATAATAAGGTAACCTAATTGCCGACACATCAACCTTGAAATTTTAATAAAACACACATTTTGATTGATTACATAACATGGTCATGGGTGGAAATTTATGTGACATATTATCCTTCAAGAATTTCCACAGAACTGTGTTTGCTCTGTAAATACGCAATTTTTCAATTTGGTGTCACCCCCTGAGAAGATGCGGTCTGCATCCCCCTAGCTATGCCACTGAATACAATACAATTTTCTGGTCTTCCACAACTCAGGGCTGGGGAGGTACTTCTACCCCTGGTTTAGAACCAGTACTAGAAAATGTTCTGACACAGATGCAGTAATTTGGGTAAATTTGAATAGATCGTACCGCGTTTTTTTACCATGGCCGCCAACTTGATTGCCGTGACCCGTAAAATTAAAAATAAATCGTTAAAAGATGTCCTAAATGTATCCCTAAACCTAACCTGAACCCTAAATATATCCCTAAACCTAACCTGAACCCTAAATCTACCCCTAAACCTAACCTAATGAAATGAGGTACGATCTATCTTAATTAGCCGTAATTTGATATCCACGGGAGGTGAATTTCTTAATAAGGGTTTGTAAAGGACAGTCTAGTATTTATAAGAGGGGGTGCTGAGATTTGTGACAAAAGAGGGGGGGGGGGTAACTTTGTGTGACAAACAAGGCTTACTTTTACCTTCCGACTGTTCTGAGAGGACTGCTGTTGCATATATTTCCAAATTAATACCAAAATGATAACTTGTAAACCTCACATTTACATTATAAGATAATGAATGAAACTTTGTTGACTCTTTCTTATTAAAGACAATTTAAATATAGGCTTACGTTGTAAAAACGTCAGACCGAGTATTGAAAGCACTGCTATGCAGCAGTATGCATGACGGTTTTGTTTGGCTCGAGTCCCGAGATTTAGAATAAACATGGAAGGCTACGGAACTCTGATTGAGGGAAATAACATCAATGGGATTTGAACCAAATGGGGCAAATTTCTATTTTATTTGACCGAATTATGGAGAACATATTTAATTATAATTAAAATACTGTGCACTCAAAAAATTTACCTTCGTGTGTTGTTGCGGCCATTTTGTAAAATGTACTGACGTCACATATCCCAGAATTCTCACAGTAGTGCGCGTTTGCCAAATTTCAATAGGGTTCCGTTCAAACAATTTTAATTGTTTTTATTTTTGAAAAAGGATATTAAAATAAAAGAATTTTCTACGGCTAAGTACTTCTCTAATATTTTAAATAGAGTATCCCTGAAGTCATTGCGAAAAGTTTCTTTATAAAACTGATTTAAGAAGCTGAACTTTATTATACAAAGTTATATTTTAATTAAAACCTCTTGGCAGTCTAGTATTAATTTTTTTTACTGCGCTTTGATGTCCACTTAGTAAGGATAATATCTAGATAATCGAGTCACATAATATTGTTAGTTCTCTTTAAAAAGAATTCCTAAATGTAATTATTATTTTCATAAACATCTTAATCCCGTGGACCGGTGATAATAGCTTTTTGGCTCGCTTAGTTAGAATTAGGGACGTTAATATAGGTTTGTTCATATTTCATTTTATATATATATATATATATATATATATATATATATATATATATATATATATATACGTATATATATATATATATATATTTGTTGCTGTTGACAAACCTGTTAGACTATATGTTTTATAGGCGAAAGTCTTTTAAAAAAATTCATTCCATAATATATTTCTTTAAGAATTATAAAACTAAATTAGATTAACGTGTAGTAAAAATCAACAACCGGTTATCCATTTGCGGCACTTTTTCTCTTTATATGGAGGGGCGGCATTTTGGGCCAGCTGCATAGATTTTTGTGGAAAAAATCTTGGCCCACCCGGGCAGCACTAATTCTAGCTAAGCAACTGCTTGAAAACATGTAGTCAGATTTTAGGCCATTTTGAGCATATGCGTAGAGTCAAACGACATGACACGTGCCTTGGTTGCCACAGGATGGGGCACAATTAATTGTATAGTTTAAAAGTTGGTATCAATCGAAAGCATTTACCTTTATTTAAAAAAAAAAAAAAAAGAATATCAACTATAAATTTTATAGAATCAAACTCTTTAAAAAATCGTTTCTTTCGTCAAATTTATTTATCTAAATACATCCACCAATCCCTGTCGTGCTACAGAACATGCAGGCCTTTGCCTTTCCTTACCACTTCCTTCCACTGAGACCTAACTCATGCTTGTCTTTGTTATGCTTGGATTCCCGAAGTACATTTTCATAATTGTAGAGGAGCGCATACTTTCAGAGTGGAATTCGAGGCATGGGTCTTATAATGCTTAATAAGGACCATTCTAATTTTCTTCTAAACGGACTAAAGATTATGAATTTTTTAGTAATTTGACATTTCTAGCTTGACGTATTATTGTTATTTTAATTTTCCTTATGACATTTCTCAACATTTACGTTTTTCTCGAACCCTTAAATGTAAAGAAATTGTGCTTGGATTAATGTAGAATCTTGGTTTTTCATATATTACCCACAAAAAATATTTAAAATGTGATTGTGATCTCAATAATTTTCAGCGCAACTCTGTTACAATTTTTTTATGCCTCTTACCTCCCTTGCCTCAATAGCTTCTTGTTATTACTGCTGGGAGAAAATGTTATTTTTTGTTACGGCTACCTCCCATAATTGTTTTTATACCATTTCTTAGTTGTAACAGCTCCCATGATTGTTCCCAGTTATCTCCCTTCGCCGACCGCCATTAATTGTGTGCACTCAAACAGTGGGTTAATGGCCTCCCTTCGATGCACAGAATCCCATTTTGTGTCCGTCTAATGAGGACATTTTTAATGGCAGAGTTCAGATGTGCACTTGATTTCCTTGGATGGCAGGGGCTTACAGTATTTTTTAAATAAAAGTTTAATATCGCTTCCAGCTAGATTTATGACTTTTTCACTCCTGTCAAAATTAATCCGTGGCAATGACTTAGATTTCATTGATTCTAAGTTAAAGTTTTGTAATTACTTCAATTTAACAACACACGCCAGAGCAGTAACGCTATACAAAAGTATATGCAATTATAGCATGTCACTGAATATAATTTCGTGTAAGGAGGCGGGATTTTTATTTTTAAGAAGTTTATTTATGGCCCTACATAAGCACCCCCCCCCCCCCCCTCTCCCACACACACTAGCGTTTAAAAGTGAGTTTTTATTCCGGAGATATAGGGAAGTTGAACACATGATTGCACGAAGAAAGTGCAGTGCCAAGGACGTCTTACTTTTAATTTTACTTTTACCCCTTCCCCTACCCACCACCACACTTCATTTTGCCCTCTTGGTACAAACGTCTTAATTTATTTTTCAACTCTCCCCCTTCAACGTTTTCGCGAGGCGTTATTGACCTAAAGCACGATCTTGTGGGTGACAAAGTGTTTATTGAAATCAATTAAATTGAAAATTGAAGAAAAAAAAAAATTAAATTTAAACAAAACTATTTAATAAAATTGAGCAAAATGTTTTATTAATTTTGTTTTTTTTAATTTATAAAAATTGAACAAAACTATTTATTTAAAATGAATATTTTTTTTTAATTAAAAAAGAAATAAAACTATTTATTAAAATTGAATAAAACTATTTATTAAAATTGAACAAAGGTATTTATTAAAAGTTGACGTGCTTGAAATAAACTCAATATGAGCTTAATCAAATGATTTTAGCCGTAAGTGTTAATCGCTTCTCGGCCTTTGACTAAGATCACAGTGTAGTTTATCTCCCTTTGTGTCTGGCCGCGGTCGGGACGATCCCTGTCACAGGATTAGAGGCGCTAAGGCAGGAGACCTGAAAGGGTCAGGAAACCCGCAAAGGTAGATTTGGGAGTGACTACCTCAGTATTGCAGTACATCTGGGGGAACACCCCCCCCCCTCAAAAAAAAAAAGGGTCAACAATGGCAAAGAAATCATATGTGCCCATATCTAACTGGCTGTCTTTTTATTAGCCCATTCCTTGTACACTTGGATTAGTTTAATTTTTAAAATTAATAGGGAGAAAATCTCGTGATTTTCATACTCTTTATAGGTTTGGCGATTATTATCATTGTAAATTTAATTTTAATTAAGTAGGTACCTTAATGTTGTTGTTTTTTAGATAGGGATATTCAATTTAATGGTAATTATTTTTTGTAACATTGCCATACAATACAACTAAGATACAACATCAATATATGTTGTGGTTATGTTCGCGGCTGGTTGGCTGGCTGGGTGGCAGACTGGCAAAATCTTCAAACGGCTAGATGACACACTTGTCGTCAACCTATCGAGCTAAAACTTGGCACATAGACTCGTTGCTCATAATGACACATTCTATAATGTGCGTATTTGTAAATATTTTATATAATATATGTCTTTTTTTCTTCTGAAACAGTTGGTGAATCTAAAAATCTGCGGTGTAAAGGGGTTGGGTAGTTAAAGTATTAATGTAGTTCAGTGGCATGAAAAAAAAAAAGTACGTTTGTTAGGCTTCGGGGGGGGGGGGGGGGGGGGGAGAGAAAAAAGGGGGGGGGCGGGAAGAACAAATTAAAATTCTTATAAAGTGCGTTAATTGTATTTATGTTTTGTCAAATTATTAGCCCCCCCCCCCCCCAATTGCTCAATATTACATTTTATTAAGGATTTATACGAAAAACTTTACTTTTTATTTTAAGGGTTGTTAAATTATTTGTTAATTATTCGCTTTTTGTGAATTTCTTTTTTTACATTACCATAAAAAGCCCTGTTAACATCATTTTACACGTTGAACGAAAACGGAAAAAAAAATACAACAACTTATGAACAATAATTACCTTTCCTAAATATTTCAGAGTTTTACCAGAGTATATGAACGGCATTAATATATTAAGCATCAGTTCATACGATCAAGTTTCCGATCATGCATTTGATGCCATTTTTGTATGAAGCTTTGTCACAACTTGCAAATTACTATTTGATCAAATTCCCATTTCAGTCACATAAAAAAAAAAAAAGAAAAGAGACCACGCACAAAATAGTGCGTTCATACACAAATTTGACGCGGAATTTGAAAGGAATTTGATCGTGTGAATTGACCCTTAGAAGACATTAGACAAAAGACATCATACATTTATTAATTTGTGATTTTATCTGCGAGAAATCGTATATATATAAAGTATACATTTCCGGGATTCAGTTGATCGAAATGTTTATTTGGAGTTTCAAACTATAACGTTCTTCAGATAAATTACACATTATCTCTTCCATATCCTAAACTTTAGAACAGCGTTTCCAAAATGTTAAATTTTTTTCGAAATTGCACCAGGGACCGATTTCTTAAATACCCTTTATTTATATTCGACTATAAATATTCATGTTCTGCGGGCCGCCAAAGTAAGGCTCAATAAATAGGTATTGGCTAGTGTTGGTCCGCGGACCACCATTAGGGGAAGGCTGGTTTAGACATTTTTTATTTTTTTTTAAAATGTGTTAAAATAGGTGGAGCAGATTGCTGATTATTCTGATACTAAAAAGAGAAAAGCAATACAATACAATTTATAATCCCTACTTTAAAAGTCAGGATTTATGGATGGAATATAATTTGGACACAGACAGCCAATATTTGATACTTAGCAAGAAATAATCTTTATATTAATGTAAAGGTATTTTAATTCGATGTTTTCCCAAGTCTTTAAACTGGTGAAGTTCAACAAATTAATAAAATGATCAATATATGCACACAAAAAAAACTGGAGGTGTCTGGAAGTAATAGTATAATCAGAAACGGCATATTTTCGGAACAGATCGATATTTATAATAGAATTAACTTGGACAACGTCACCATGTTGTGCGTGTAAAGTACGGAAAGAATTGCATAATCTAAAATAATATTTCCAGATGCACGGACTTTGGGGGTTCTTTTTCCCACATGTATACCATTGTACTTCTTGCAATGTCACAACGCATATATGATCTATGTCCTTATCTGGGATTTCAGCACAAGCATCAATTTTATCATCTATGTGTTATCATCGTTGCCAGATATTAAGAGGAGACGACAATATGCGTAGACCTCGTTTTTGAAACTCATTGACGTAGACATAATGTGTCTTTTTGTGTGCATTTGGTGCATGATCAAGCGCGAGGCGGGAGAAACAGCGAATGAGAGCGCAGCACGATGAGCATTGGGAGCGACAAGCTTCATTTGGGATTTAATTGTTGTAGATACTGTAAGCCTGTAATAAGCTAAGCCTTATATATACGGCTCATAAATGGTACCGAGCGTAGCGATATTTCTTTGGTCGAAATAATTTGTGTAATCGGTTAAAGGCACCCGTTACTATTCTTTGTAAAGATGTTATAAAAAATTACAATTTAGTAGCTGTTTATAAAATATATTTCCATTGTATATTTTTTACACTATAGAGAGTTAACTTCCTCGAGTAGTATTCTAAAATATGATTAACATTTTTAGAGCTCGGAGCAGTAATACATTTTACCACTTTCAGCTCCGAAAAAAACACCCGGCTACCGAGTTCCGAGCTCCTTTTCCCCGATTCCTGAAAATAACATAACTATCGGAAATAATAATTTACTAGAAGATGTTACCCAGTTGTACCCGGATAATAATGGAGTTGATGATGCACTCCACTCTACATGCTGTTTCTGTTGATGCAGTATTTGAAATGTTCCGATGTTGAATTAATTCTAAACTTTTTACCTTCCCCGAAATTTCAAACCATAAGCAAACCAAGAAAAATAAATAAAAAAATTACATCAATATTCTGAATTAGGGCTTAAGATAGATTCGTTACACATATATTATACGCTATGAATCTTTTTGTTTAAATATTTTGCAGCCAATAAAATGAAATGATTTAAAACTTCACTCCAACGATACTTTGGTCAGGATGCGTATAGAACATTTTGTGATGATCGCGACAATGCACGCTTAATGTACTGAACACTCTCTCTCCTATTTATATAGAGGGTATTTGCGATGTTTCTATGCCTGGTTCTGAAGAGGACCTTTCACTGAGGCAATAGACGCAAATGGGTCAAGTGTTGTCACCTCAACCGTTCCTTTTGTAATCTTGTTCCAGTCCCTGATTGTTGGCAGGAATGAGCCGTTCCTGTACTGTTCTTTCTACATATCCTAAATATTCTCCTCTCCCGGGTTTTCGCTTATCCTGGGAAAAAGGGAATATAGTTTTCCTCATCCCGGGATTTGCCTGGAAATCTCGGGAATTTTTTTTTTTTTTAAATATATTATAAACTGAATTAATCCGTAGAAGAGCTGATTTTTACCATTGTTTAATTGATATTATCTAGTAGTGAATAAAAAGCAATGTTGAGGCTAGTTTAGAGTTTGGTCATGTGCTTCTAGTTCCTTCATTGTCCGCGTTTTATTCTTAGCAATGTATAAGTAGCTAATAATATACTTGTTAAGCAAAAGTCAAATATAACCTTCTTTTAGAAAGACAAAAAAATAAAAAACACTTAATGAGTTTAGAATTTTTAAAGGTCGATTATTCTATTTTCAAATCCGTCACTCAATATTTACAATCAAACGTTTCTTACTTGTAACAAGGGATTCGTTTCGAATAATAATAATAATAATTTAAAAAAATAAATAATTTGACTATGATAGGAAATGTATCTTTGTATTACTACGTTGATTTTGGAGATGAAAAACAACACTACATAATATTAAATAATATAAAGGCAGTTTGACACACAGGGTCTTCAAGGCATTTATGGTGGTCACCTGCTGAAACGATAGACTCAGAGAGCTTTTGTTTTTTATACATAGTTATCTTTCTTGCTTAGATGTACAAGTTCAATGATGACATGACATACGTCACCAATTCATTATATTTTAACATTAAGTTTTAATTTTTTTCTTTCCAAGAATTTATCTTATTTAAAAGCCCCTTTTCCAAAATATGCTTCACTTTGTTTCTATATGGCTGTGGTCGTCACTTGAAAACGATTAAGACCCTGTGTACTAGAGCTAATGAGCTTGTGATGGTAACTATTTAACAGGACCTGGTATAAAGTGACAACGCGTGACAATCTTTGACTTGCTGTAAACAAAATATAAAAAATAAAATAAAAAAAACAAGAAAAACTGTACTCTTAAAGCATGTAGGCTGTATACCCGAGATTTTCCAGGATGGGGAAAATTCCATGGGAATTCTTTTGTTTTCCGGATAGCGCGCAAAATATAATTCCAGATAACTACCGGTATATACGCTAAGTGATTATTTTTTTTTAAATAACGGAAATGCGTTTTGGTGCGTAATATTTTCTTTTCGGAAAATTGACGCTGTACTGTACATCCTTATTTTAGTAATGATATGTTGTTCATAAGTGGTGAGGTGTCGGTAATTATGAAGGAAGTTGTGAATTTGTTTTTGATGGATTTGTTCCCGAGATTGTGTAGGGTGGATTTCGGGAAATGCATGGATCCAGAGTTCCGGGTGGTCCAAGGAAAGTAATCGGGGTGTGAAAAGGTTTAATGAAAGAGGTGGCGTTTGTGTTCCGTCGAGAATTCACCGAGACACAACCTAGAAATCATTAGAAGATGACGCACTACGGTGCGGCCATGGGTGGGGACTACGATGCTGCTACTGAATACCGATGTGTCTGCTCTTACAAAACGGATATGGCACTGGTTTTCAATTTCCCAGACTGTTTTCAAAGAGTCTTATTAATCTTATGTTGCCAACTTGACGCCCCATGATGCCTCTGCTAGTTAATAAGTATAACAATCCAATTAAAATGGTACATGGGTAACCATTATGCAACTAGATATATTGTTGCAAATATGGATACAAATATTCAGATGAATAAATCTAAGCGTTATCATTCCGAGCTTCATTGCTATAACGTCAACTTGAAGCTATTTAAATGAAGTTAGTAACGTTTATTCAAATTTTGCAAAAAAGAAACCGACTCCAAAAGCTCTTCATTATAACTGAACCTCCGTCATAATAGCTGAACCTCCCTTACAATAGTATAGCTGAAACTCCCTCACAATAGCTGAACCTAGCTCCTCACAATAGCCAAACCTTCCTCACAATAGCTGAACCTTCCTCACAAAATCTGAACCTCCCTCACAATAGATGAACCTTCCTCTCAATGGCAGAACCTTCCTCTCAATGGCAGAACCTTCCTCTCAATGGCAGAACCTTCCTCTCAATGGCATAACCTTCCTCACAATATATTAGCTGAACCTCCCTCACAATAGCTGAACTTTCCTCACAATAGCTGAACCTTCCTCCCAATAGCTGAATCTTCCTCACAATGGTAGAACCTTCCTCTCAATGGCAGAACCTTCCTCTCAATGGCAGAACCTTCCTCTCAATGGCAGAACCTTCCTCTCTATGGAAGAATCTTCCTCTCAATGGCAGAACCTTCCTCTCAATGGCATAACCTTCCTCTCAATGGCAGAACCTTCCTCTCAATGGCAGAACCTTCCTCTCAATGGCATAACCTTCCTCTCAATGGCAGAACCTTCCTCTCAATGGCAGAACCTTCCTCTCAATGGTAGAACCTTCCTCTCAATGGCAGAACCTTCCTCTCAATGGCAGAACCTTCCTCTCAATGGCAGAACCTTCCTCTCAATGGCAGAACCTTCCTCTCTATGGAAGAATCTTCCTCACAATACTGGAAATTGCTCTTGCTCACAATACCACGCTTCCTTTTTAAAACTTGAATTTCCTAGACAAAAGACAGGAGCAGAAAGACTTTTCATATGTCATGGCGCTCACCGCACTAGTCAAAACTAATTTATAGTCCAAATATGTCAGTACAGACCAGAACAGATGCCGAGAAAGGCCCAAATGTCAGAGCGAGAATGCAATTTTTCTTGTCGTGAACCCAAGAACCCTGTACTGTACCGAGTTAACTCCCTTTTCCTTACCCTCCCACATTCCCCCCCCCCCCAAAAGATTTTCGCTCACTTACCATTTTCAATCTCAAACAGACTTCTTTTATTTTGCTCCTGTGCCAAGACTCAGCACCTTGTAACAGTTACGGCGTGGGAACACGGGATTATATGTCAAATTATTACACAGCTATTCTGTTTGGATGCATGGGCGTGGTTACATGTCTTAGCAACCTCCCCTCCCCCCTTGCACGGCCCTCTCTCCTCTCAAAATAACTGCTTCTTATATACGTTTTTCTGCACAACGATTGCCCACGTGACTCACGTGCTTTACACACTCACGAATGTGCACATTGCTGTCACACAATATTAACGTGATGTTTATGTGTACGTTAAGTCGTGCCACCATTTTTGCGTGTTCTCGTGAGTGTGTGAGTGTGTGAGTGGGGGGCTGGGTAACACAGTGAATTACTTAAAGCAACCAAACAACTGTGTTTGGGTATTTCTGTAAACTATGAGAATATGGGAGATATCTGTATTACATTGGAACCCCGTTGTCTTGTGTTATAGAGAGCCCCCAAATGAAACGAGGCTGCCTCCTAAACTGAGCCTACCCAATAATTCGTTATTTGCTATCTTTTAGCATGTGGTACTCATGTGAACGCAACGGCTATCTATAGAACAGTTCTGTGCAAATTAACATTATTTAACTACTGATAAACTTGACTCTCTTATTATTGGATAAATTTGACTCACCTATTATTGGATAAATTTAACTCACCTATGTTTGGATGAGATATTCCTTGGGTAAAAGAACCCTGGATTATATATTGTGTTTTTATTTCTCTTTAATTTAAACCTACAATGGTAAAGCCCTTTCAAGTTATTACAGAAGCATTGCCTGACAACACCCCTACTATATCCATCATTTATCCATGTACATTTGAGTCAATAGCAAAGTTCCAATGCACGTATCTTTAGGTTGGCAGACAATTTTAAGCTTTGAATGAAAACCTAAACATTACCGTGTCTGCTTCTTGAATATTCCATAAGATTTCTTGTCAGAACTGAATGTAATATTTCACGCTCCCGAGCACCACTTAATTAGACCTAGATTCCATCTCAAACGTGAAGAAATGCGTTGAACGAAACCATGAGTGGGTAATTCTCGGCTGTAAGTATGAGATCTGAAAGCGTCCAGCTAATGAGAAGCATCTCATCGCGTACATTTAATGATGCATTCAGCGACGATAGTCGGGACAATTTGTTCTACGGTTTTATTTAATAGATATTTTTAAAAAATAATATTAATTAAATACACTTGAAATTAAAAATATGAAGAAAAAAAAAAGTATAAATTGTAATCGAATCTGTTGGAGATAAATGCATTACTTTAAGGATTATAAACTTATAAAAAAAATTTAATGAAAACTATTTTTGGTTCAAACTTTCAGTTAAGTAAATAAAATAGAATTCTTTTGTTGTTGCCAATAATAATGCAATTATTGTTCATGTACATGCACACTTCCGGAACACAGCAATTTTAGTTTAAAAAACACACACAAAAAACCCCCACCAATTAAAAGAGTGTTGGACTGCGATAAAGCTTTAAAGTATATTAATTAGGCACAAACAATTTGTGTCAATAAAGCAATACATAACAAATAGAACGAAAATGATTTTTTACTCTGTATGCTATAAATAAATTTTTAATAAAAATAGACTTTATTGTTTTCAAAGAGTAGAGACAGTATAGATTATTTATTTCTCAATCACCCTGAAACGAATGGTTTACGCACAGAAAACATGCATTTTACGAAGGGTCAAAGATCAAAGCATGCGCATCAAATTGTCAAAAGTTACTATTTACTTTTTTTGTGCTTGAACTTGACCTCCACAATCAGCTCATATTTCTTCCAAAAAAAAAAACCCCTAACAAACTCAAACAACAAATAACAAAATAACTCCAGTTTTTTTTTGCCATAAAAATAAACAACGTAAACTTCGAACGATAACTTTGATCTTTACAATGAAACAGATTAATGTGTTGGAATCTTAACTATCGAAGTGTTCAAAAAATTATGTATCTAAATTATTTTTTTAAGAAACATAAAATCTGATGAGCTTCAGTCTAGAACCGTTGTCTCCCAACTTTTTTTGTGCCATGCGACCCACCTAAGCCTTTATAAAATTCTCATTCCATGCCCTCCCTATGTAATCCATACTAAATGAAATCTAAATGATAGTTTTTATAAAGAAAGAAAAGTACTTAATTGGGAATGAATAGGTTTTACGAAGACATTTTTCAGGAAGCACAGAATGTACATTTCAAAAATGTAATTTTTAATGGAGAACTGAGATTCAATTACAGAATAAAATATTTCAATTATTAATTTTTTTTCACTTATTAATCATTATTGAATTATTTTAAAAAATAATGCGAGGTCACAAATACAGTGTGAGGTCACAAATACAGTGTGAGGTCACAAATACAGTGTGAGGTCACAAATACAGTGTGAGGTCACAAATACAGTGTGAGGTCACAAATACAGTGTGAGGTCACAAATACAGTGTGAGGTCACAAATACAGTGTGAGGTCACAAATACAGTGTGAGGTCACAAATACAGTGTGAGGTCACAAATACAGTGTGAGGTCACAAATACAGTGTGAGGTCACAAATACAGTGTGAGGTCACAAATACAGTGTGAGGTCACAAATACAGTGTGAGGTCACAAATACAGTGTGAGGTCACAAATACAGTGTGAGGTCACAAATACAGTGTGAGGTCACAAATACAGTGTGAGGTCACAAATACAGTGTGAGATCACAAATACAATGAAAGATCACAAATACAGTGTGAGGTCACAAATACAATGAAAGATCACAAATACAGTGTGAGGTCACAAATACAATGAAAGATCACAAATACAGTGTGAGATCACAAATACAATGAAAGATCACAAATACAGTGTGAGGTCACAAATACAGTGTGAGGTCACAAATACAGTGTGAGGTCACAAATACAGTGTGAGGTCACAAATACAGTGTGAGGTCACAAATACAGTGTGAGGTCACAAATACAGTGTGAGGTCACAAATACAGTGTGAGGTCACAAATACAGTGTGAGGTCACAAATACAGTGTGAGGTCACAAATACAGTGTGAGGTCACAAATACAGTGTGAGGTCACAAATACAGTGTGAGGTCACAAATACAGTGTGAGGTCACAAATACAGTGTGAGGTCACAAATACAGTGTGAGGTCACAAATACAGTGTGAGGTCACAAATACAGTGTGAGATCACAAATACAGTGTGAGGTCACAAATACAGTGTGAGGTCACAAATACAGTGTGAGGTCACAAATACAGTGTGAGGTCACAAATACAGTGTGAGGTCACAAATACAGTGTGAGGTCACAAATACAGTGTGAGGTCACAAATACAGTGTGAGGTCACAAATACAGTGTGAGGTCACAAATACAGTGTGAGGTCACAAATACAGTGTGAGGTCACAAATACAGTGTGAGGTCACAAATACAGTGTGAGGTCACAAATACAGTGTGAGGTCACAAATACAGTGTGAGGTCACAAATACAGTGTGAGGTCACAAATACAATGAAAGATCACAAATACAGTGTGAGATCACAAATACAATGAAAGATCACAAATACAGTGTGAGATCACAAATACAGTGTGAGGTCACAAATACAGTGTGAGGTCACAAATACAGTGTGAGGTCACAAATACAGTGTGAGGTCACAAATACAGTGTGAGGTCACAAATACAGTGTGAGGTCACAAATACAGTGTGAGGTCACAAATACAGTGTGAGGTCACAAATACAGTGTGAGGTCACAAATACAGTGTGAGGTCACAAATACAGTGTGAGGTCACAAATACAGTGTGAGGTCACAAATACAGAGTGAGGTCACAAATACAGAGTGAGGTCACAAATACAGTGGGAGGTCACAAATACAGTGTGAGGTCACAAATACAGTGTGAGGTCACAAATACAGTGTGAGGTCACAAATACAGTGTGAGGTCACAAATACAGTGTGAGGTCACAAATACAGTGTGAGGTCACAAATACAGTGTGAGGTCACAAATACAGTGTGAGGTCACAAATACAGTGTGAGGTCACAAATACAGTGTGAGGTCACAAATACAGTGTGAGGTCACAAATACAGTGTGAGGTCACAAATACAGTGTGAGGTCACAAATACAGTGTGAGGTCACAAATACAGTGTGAGGTCACAAATACAGTGTGAGGTCACAAATACAGTGTGAGATCACAAATACAATGAAAGATCACAAATACAGTGTGAGGTCACAAATACAATGAAAGATCACAAATACAGTGTGAGGTCACAAATACAATGAAAGATCACAAATACAGTGTGAGATCACAAATACAATGAAAGATCACAAATACAGTGTGAGGTCACAAATACAGTGTGAGGTCACAAATACAGTGTGAGGTCACAAATACAGTGTGAGGTCACAAATACAGTGTGAGGTCACAAATACAGTGTGAGGTCACAAATACAGTGTGAGGTCACAAATACAGTGTGAGGTCACAAATACAGTGTGAGGTCACAAATACAGTGTGAGGTCACAAATACAGTGTGAGGTCACAAATACAGTGTGAGGTCACAAATACAGTGTGAGGTCACAAATACAGTGTGAGGTCACAAATACAGTGTGAGGTCACAAATACAGTGTGAGGTCACAAATACAGTGTGAGGTCACAAATACAGTGTGAGGTCACAAATACAGTGTGAGGTCACAAATACAGTGTGAGGTCACAAATACAGTGTGAGGTCACAAATACAGTGTGAGGTCACAAATACAGTGTGAGGTCACAAATACAGTGTGAGGTCACAAATACAGTGTGAGGTCACAAATACAGTGTGAGGTCACAAATACAGTGTGAGATCACAAATACAATGAAAGATCACAAATACAGTGTGAGGTCACAAATACAATGAAAGATCACAAATACAGTGTGAGGTCACAAATACAATGAAAGATCACAAATACAGTGTGAGGTCACAAATACAATGAAAGATCACAAATACAGTGTGAGATCACAAATACAATGAAAGATCACAAATACAGTGTGAGGTCACAAATACAATGAAAGATCATAAATACAGTGTGAGATCACAAATACAATGAAAGATCACAAATACAATGAAAGATCACAAATATAATGAAAGATCACAAATACAATGAAAGATCACAAATACAGTGTGAGATAACAAATACAATGTGAGATCACACATTTAGTAATTTATTTGCACTAAACCCGCATTCAGCTAAATATGAAGATGGAAACCGTAACGATATAAGTTTTCTTGCACATTTGGTTGAATTTGGATATTTGATTTCTGTTTCCTCACAAAGCCATAACATCGCTTCTTTTATATTAAATACAGTTTGAACAGACTCAATTTGCATTTCTGCAAGTTCTTCTTGATACTGCATATTTGAAATATCAGACTAATCCTCTAACATTGGCTGCGCATCATCCAAGTTGGTAAAGTAATTTTTTTAATCGTAAAATCCTTCTTCTAAATCAGCTGCGGCTAACATTTTAGATCATCGACTATTTCAAGTATAGCGGTATCAGCCACTTCACATTTTTTAGCAATTAAACTGTTCAAATCCCTTGTTACAAACACATTTCTGACATAATTCAATGTATGTAATGACACCAAATATGTTAGCTTTTGCATCGACAAGAATTTTATTTCCTCCTTGATGTTGGTTATTCAATTAATATATTTAGTTTTTCAAAGATATCGGCTAAATAACAAACAAATGCTTTACCATTAACTGTTAACAGGTACTTCATTTCAGGTTTCTCACTTAAAAAGTCACCAAGAGTATCAAAAAGTTCCATAAATTTTTTTAAGCACAAAGTCTGCATTTTGCTCTAAACAAAAAAGCTTGAAGAAACGCTCACATTTGCTCTAATTTGTTTTAATAGCAATTGATACACCTGATAACCTAATTTAATACTTCATTAAGATCAGGCGAAATAGTTTTAATACCCAATTTAAGCATGCAGCAATTTTTCTTGCCCATCCTATTAGGAGCACCATCTGCCAAGATGTTATATTTTTCATTGTTATATTATTGACATCAAAGTAATATTTTAGCTTATTATATAGATCTTTGGCTCTAGCCACGCTTTCTAATGATTTATAGAGCATCATTTCTTTATCAAAATATTTTACGAATCCCCCCCACCCCCTTTTTTTTTTTACAATCAAATTTAGTTTCTGGCTCCACTAGCGTACATATTTGGAAAAGTTTTAACTCTCAGCTCTAATCTAATCAGAACTCTATCGCAAGAAATAGGTTTCTTTTTTGTTTCAGGAGTAATGCCCATCTCCCCATTCCCCACTCAAACCCTGAGGCCATACTACGAAGCCCATGACGCAACCGCTATAGATTATAATGTCTAGTTACGTAATTTATTTTCTCCTTGCAACCAGAACTAAAATAGTGGATTGGAATTGCAATAGAAAATATGAAGCTGCTGGGTCCATTAAAAAAAAAAGAAAGAAGAACCTCATATTTATGGTTGTTGTCCGTCCTTCGCATGTGCCGATGACCAAGGCTATAATTCACGGTGAGTACGCCGGTGGCGTGCAAGTCCTATTTGTGCCTAGAAAGCTTTCCGCATGTGAGTTGGCATGTCTGGCATGTCTGCTGTACACTGTCTATGTCTTGCTAGCAGTGTTTCTTTCAGAAATTTTCCCCCGAGGGGGCACTTTTGATGTTCGGGGGGGCTGTGCCAGTTTTTCAGTGACCAGAGGCGTAGCTAAGGGGTGGCAGATGGGACATATGTCCCCGGGCGCCAGACTAGCGGGGGCAACTAATTGGCTATAGTGTTAATGGGTGAAAATAATAGGTTTCAGAGTTTAGCCGGGGGGGGGGGGTGTAAAAATGAATCAAAATGTCATCAAAAACTCACGTCAGTGACGTAGAAGTGGGGGGGGGGGTGCGAACATTTGGTCTTCCCAGGTGTCATTTTGTCTTTAGAGCGGCGGGATTTTCGGACATTGGCAGAGTTTCTATCGAGAAAGGTAGCGTGGCAAAAAAAGTTAACCCTAGGCACGCCGCTGGGCAGTGTATATATCAGCACCAAATTTGGCTGTCATGGCAAGTAATTTTTATCGGGAAGTAGGGCAGCAGAAAATGTGTGATTATTTAACAATCAAGAGGTGCATTTTGGAGTATACATGATTGGAATGTTTTGATAAGACTGTCATTTGATCGGGGAAAATTATTTTTCAAGCGTCAGGGGAGGCATTATGGCGCTCAGTGCCATGCATAAACTAAATTCATTCTGGTTGTGGTGTGCCGAAAAAAATCATTTGACACAAGATTAGATTCAACCCGTTAGTCACATTGATCGACGTCAAGGAAAAAGCGGGCGGGGGGGGGGGAGCAGAAATTAAGGAATCCGAAGAGTTTGAGCAAAAGTGAGGGCAGGGGTCACCTTAATTTAAAAATAATAAATTCAAAATGCAGTGATGCATTGTGGTGCAAATTTTTCTTCTTCTTTTTCTGTCTATTAAGGGCCCAAGATCAATGTATTTATCATTATGGCTGCTATGAATGTAGATGGGATTTGCAATGTTCCTGTGCCTGGTGTTGATGCGGATATTTCATTGGTACCCTGTAACAAGAGTTACCTAGTGAGGGTAGCATGCACTGTATTCAATGTATCTTTAAGACAATGTGTGAAGGGGCATTTCAAACGTTCATATATTTACTGTTAGATGTCTCGTAGAAAAATGCTAAGAATACATCAACATACACCAACTATATGTGGACTATAAATCAGGTTATGATAGCATAGACAGGAAATACATGAACGATGCTGTGCTGGAACATGGAGTCCTTAACAAACTTACCCGACTCATACATATGACGATGGATAACGAAAAAAAGTAGAATCAAAGTACAGAGGGAGTACTTGAGGGAGTTCCCAATCAATCTGGGCCTCAGACAAGGAAATCCGTGTATCCTTTTCAACATCACTTTAGAAAAAAGCATTAGAAACATATGTGTGATCACCTGAGAGGTGGTACAGAACAACCATAAGTAACTTTATAAAGCCAGCCACTGCAATACCTGGCCTACACAGACGATATAGCGCTACTTGGTAGAAACAGCATTGATGATATAATTAAAACTTTCAGGGAACTTGAAGATGTGACGGTCAAAGCTGGTCTTGATGTTAATAAAGCGAAGGCAATATTTATGATAATGTCAGGAAATACGCACTGATGACTTTATCAATATGAACATCTAATCCTTTGAGAGGGTAGCTACTTTCAAATATCTAGGGGCGACTATAAATAAGCAAAAGGAAATACAATCGGAGGTGCAAGAAACAATAACAGCATGCAAACGTTCTTATTTCAATTTACAAAAGCTACTTCAAAGCAAAAACCTCTCTAGGGGAATAAAGAAGGCAATAAACACACACCACTGTCATAAGACAAGTAGTAACTTACGCAAGTGAGACTTGGTTCCTACCAGAAAAACAGAGAACCTGCTAAATATATGACCCGATGATAGACAATTTTGTTTTGGGAATCCGTACAAACCAAGAGCTATATCAATTGTACAAATACCCATCCATAGTCACAACAATATAAAAAAAAGGCAGACTGCCCTGGGCAGGACACATTGAAAGGATGCCGGATTCTGGAGCAACAAAAACGATCTACAGGCAGAAACCTAGGGGCAGACGGCTCACCGGTCGACCAAGACTGAGATGGATTGACGATGTAGAGAAGGGCTTACAAAGGTTGGGGTTCGCACATGGAGGTGTAAAGCGATGGATTGATCCGAATGGAAGAATGTTGTGGAGCGCCACTGATGTAAACATTTCAGACTTTTGGGTGGGAAGTGCTAGAAATAACGATAATAACATGACATCACTAACTCTTCCACTAACTCTTCCACCAGCACAATTATTAAATAAATTCAGTCCAGTTGGGAGCCCTTAGGGTATGTTTTTTATCGAGATATACTCCTTAGCTTAGACTCGCCCCTTAAAACTTTATAGGCCCCGGAAATTTTTTGATAATTTCAAAATGCAAGAATGCATTTTTTTTTTTACATACCGTAGTTAAATTTAGTTTTGCATCATTATACACTTAACTGTAGATAACGGGAGAGATGCTAGTTAAGATTTTATGTGTCATTTGACCTAAGAGCCATCGTGTGAGGTCTGAAACCCGTATAGCTGCATGGGGCCTCGTATATTTTAGGGGCTTAAAGTTGGGCTGTAATTACATTAAATTATCAACTTTTACTGCTAGGTAGGGAAGGACAAAACCGAAAAGTAGCACGGGTGCCATAAAAAGTCAAGCGACGTCTCTGCTTGACTAAGTGTGTTATGCAAACATTTTTTTTTAAATTGAAAGTAATGTATTTTTTAAAGTTATTATTTTAAAATATTTTTGGGGTCAACTACATAAAAATAATGAATTTACTACAAAATATTTTTAAAATTAAAAAAAAAAGAATTCCTTACAAAAAAGGGATCCATCCCAAAAAAGAAATGCTAAAATAGTTTTACATTTTGAACGAAAAATAAAAACCAAAAACATACGTTTATTTCTAAATATTTTCAAGTTTTACCAAAGTCAAAAAGAAAAAAAGTTTTTCTGTACAAAAGGCTATAGACTATTTCTTTATGGGTTTTCAAAATTGGTATTTATTTATAAATCAAATGTAAACGACCTTATTGTTCAGAAATCAAGAACTGTTTACAAAAGACATCATATATTTATTAATGTGTGATTTTTGTTCGTATAAAATTAAAGTTTCAATTCTCAATATTCAGTTGATTGAAATGTTAATCAAGATTTTTAGACTACTATAATTTGCTTCAGATAATTACAACTTGCCTCTTCGATATTATACTTGAAAACAATTTTTTTACCAATTCCATATAATTTTTTTTTAACTACTACCAAAAATCGCATTTACAATATAATCGAAATACGCGATTTTTTTTAAATTCGTTGCTTAAATATATATTATATTCTTTCTACTGGATTATCATCTTAAAATATTTTTTTAATAGTTCAAACAGCTGGGGAAGATTGTTTATTATTATTATATTAACAGAGAAAAGTCATTGGGGATTTTGTAAATAAAGACTATTTTTTTAAAAAAATCATTTTACTGTGTTCCCAAAACTGTGTTAAAAAATTAGAAACACTCGATTTAATAATTATTGATGAAATGTCCACTATTTGTATGTAACCGGTAAATTCCTAATTTTTTGTTTTAAAATTATTATTATTATTATTTTTTTTTCATTGTATCTAAGTCAGCATACATCTTTGGAATCTATTACATTAAAATGTTTGCTAAAAATGATTTTTTAAAGCATGATGCTATTATACAAAAAATTTGAAAACAGATTGCACATGTTTATTACTTAGTAAGAACTATATTCAATTTATAGACATTTATATCGATGTAAAGGTAATTTAATAAAGTGTTATTAAAAAGTCTTTCAACTTGTGCAGCTGCAAAATGTAATTAAATAAAAGATACCGATATCTGCGAATAAGAAAAAGTAAGATTTTAGCTTATGATCAGGAGCGGCCAATTTTCAAAACAATACGATATTTATAATCGATTTCTGCGAGCCTGTAACAAGATTAACCTGAACGATAGTGATCATCAATATATATCGAACTAAGCGATATTTTATTTGTTCCAATAATTGTAATCGATGAAAGGCACACATTTCAATAACTTTTAAAAATGTTATAAAAATTAAATTTAAGAGTAGGTTTTTTTTTTTTATTTTTTTTTTCTTACACATTTTACCCCGGGGGGGGGGGCACTTGACTTGCTCCGGGGGGCAGTTCCTCCCGGAGGTATGCCTGAAAGAAACCCTGCTTGCTAGCATTTATGGGTGATGTTAATTCGATTGCCCTATTATATATAATGCCAGCTTAGAGACAACAATGAGACCCTTTCGCTCCAAAACGCTCTTGCGGAGCCTTCCAAATGCGACAGTTGCTTTGGATATTCGGTTATGGATCTCATCATCTGTTGTTACTGACCTGGAGAGGGTGCTGTCTAAATTTGTCAATTTTTGTAGAGCTTGTAGATACTGTCCCTTCACTGATATTTTAGGTTCTTTGTAAGATTTTCTTGGAGCTGGTTGGTGCAAGATCTCTTATTTTTCGCATTGATGGCTCGATCGTTGTTGTCACAGGCCTTGGCAAAGCAATCTTATAGTTGCTGTATTTTCAGTTCTGAACTTACATTTAGAGCCTAGTCATCAGCAAATAAGAGGTCTCGAATAACCGTTTCTCATAATGACTTAGAGTCTCCTAAGATTATAACTACACCTGCAATGACAAGTACATCTGCCATGACAAGTACATCTGCCATGACAAGTACATCTGCCATGACAAGTACATCTGCCATGACAAGTACATCTGCCATGACAGATACAGTTCCACAGCAAACTGACATCTTTGAATGGTAATGACGTCAAATGGGTGCATTGCAGGGGAGCCTACTGTTCTTTAACACAGTCAAGATGGATGCCAATCTCGTCTGCTGTGCCAAGTGAAAACCATCAGCTATTATTCCCAGTATCCTTCCTGTTGAGTGCACGTGACTTGGGTAATCAAGGGCAGCTTGTGTGAGCAAGGCTTCTCACACTGTATGTTTAAAAAAAAAAATTTGACAGGAGGAGCTAGCCATTGTTGTCATGGTCTGCACATCTTGCCTATAGGGCTACCTTATTGCCATGATCTGCATGTATTGGAATTAGGAGGCTCTGTCTTATTGTCATGGTCTAAAACCTTGGCACTATAGGGCTACCTCGTTGTCATGGTGTGCACACATTGGCACTATAGGGCTACCTTGTTGTCATGGTAAGCAAACATTGGCACTATAGGGCTACCTCGTTGTCATGGTCTGCACACATTGGCACTATAGTGCTACCTCGTTGTCTTGGTCTGCACACAATGGCACTATAGGGCTACCTTGTTGTCATGATGTGCACACATTGGCACTATAGGGCTACCTCGTTGTCATGGTCTGCACACATTGGCACTATAGGGCTACCTTGTTGTAATGGTAAGCACACATTGGCACTATAGGGCTACCTTGTTGTCATGGTAAGCACACATTGGCACTATAGGGCTACCTTGGTGTCATGATGTGCACACATTGGCGGCTACCTTGTTGTTATGGAATGCACACATCGGCAGTATATTGCTTCCTCGTTGACATGTCGTTATTATTTTCATTAAATAAAATCAGCAAGCTATCTCACGTATATGTCCATGATATTGCAACAGTTTTATTTTAGAATGTATGTAAAGATCCCGGATTTGTCTGGTGAGGGTCTGGGATTACTCTCTTTTGACCCCGGCTAGTACATTGGCTACCAGCTCCATCTGCTGAGCTGAGCCATACATCTTCAGGTATCTCCCACCGCACTGACTTCCCCTGGAACATCGAGTGAGTGATATCAAAATTGTCGGGCCATAAACAAAACACATATGAAACGTTAAAATATCATAAACTGCGATGCTATGGACGCAGTGTTGCTATGGACGCAGTTTGCTATGGACGCAGTGTTGCTATGGACGCAGTGTTGCTATGGGCGCAGTGTTGCTATGGATGTAGCGTTGCTATGGACGCAGTGTTGCTATGGGCGCAGTGTTGCTATGGGCGCAGTTACTATGCTAGTGTATATGCCGATAACCCTAACATACACACTAGCCGATAACCCTAACATATATATATATATATATGTTCGTTAACAGAAGGAACCAACTTCAATCCACTTAATAGATTTTAAGGAAGGCGCATTGGGATACTGAAAGCTTGTTAACACCACAGAGTATAAGACAAAATGGAAAAGTGAACATAAAATGACCAAGTGAGAAAGTTGCACGGCTCTCGGGGCAAAATGCCAATAATTATTTTCTAGTAGATATTACAATTTAAGTCTCTTTTCTTTTTCATTGTACAACATTAAAATTTTTGTTTTCATATTTTGCTCGCGGAAATTAAGAATTGGTCAGTTTCTACTCCAAAATGCACCGTCTGCTTCATTCACAGCGCAGCGAAGAAAGAAACATCACAAAGAACGACTGGGTTGTCGGTGGACCATTTAATTCTTCATGACCGAAAATAGACGAATGGGTTTAGGTGGCGGATGAGGTCTGCCCGAGCCACACTTTTTTGGATATATCATGGGGCGGTATTTTCGGCCAAAAAACTGCACAGATTTTTGGTGGAAAGGGGACGGCTATAATCGTGTTTCACCAAGGACGTTACTACCCTTAGCTACGCCACTGACTGAAAGTAGAAATAGATGTTAAATAATCAAGTCATGACACATCCTCCAGACACTATAAATAATTCGCTTAAATGCGTTGAAGACATCAGGCTGAATTTTGACGATAGGATCATGTAACAAGTAGGGTCAAAGGAAGTAATAGCCCCGTGGTGCAGTGTCCATAAGGTAAACTTAGAAAAGAGGTTGGCGAACATATTGTAGCCATTATTCAAAACGTCTATGTTTACGTCGGTGTTACCGCCTATTTGAAAGAAGAATAACAAAGACTTTTTAAAATTTATGATGATTTATTGAATCTATTTAAACGATAATATGTTATAAACATAAATTATAAACATAAAGTATAAACATAAAAAGTTCAAAATGCTTTGAATAAAATGAAATAATAAAATCCTCATAACTGAAACAGAGAATTTCACATTTTGTGGATTTGATGTTTCACTTTGATATAATGGCATCGAGATTTGGGCTTTTTGAAATTAGGGAAATTTGGATGCTGTATTTGGGACTAAATTTCTATATGCTTTGTTCCTATGTTGTTTAGAGTGAAAAATCCTTGTTCATTTAAGGTAAATTGATGCAATAGGCAGCGTCCTTTTGACTGCTACCTCGCGAGCAGTTATGAAAACGTGCATCTTTTGACGTTTTGACCATAAGTAGTAGCGTCACTGGGTAAAGAATAGTAAATTTGACAGAAATCGATCTAGTCGATTTCAAAACGCATCTATGTTGATTTCAAGAGCACGGTGCCACAAATCATCACTGAGTACCAGGGGTGCAGGGTGTCATCAATCACCACTGAGTACCAGGGGTGCAGGGTGCCACCAATCACCACTGAGTACCAGGGGTGCAGGGTCCCACAAATCATCACTGAGTACCAGGGGTGCAGGGTGCCACAAATCATCACTGAGTACCAGGGGTGCAGGGTGCCACCAATCATCACTGAGTACCAGGGGTGCAGGGTGTCATCAATCACCACTGAGTACCAGGGGTGCAGGGTGCCACAAATCATCACTGAGTACCAGGGGTGCAGGGTGCCACAAATCATCACTGAGTACCAGGGGTGCAGGGTGCCATAAATCATCACTGAGTACCAGGGGTGCAGGGTGCCACAAATCATCACTGAGTACCAGAGGTGCAGGGTGCCACCAATCACCACTGAGTACCAGGGGTGCAGGGTGTCAACAGAGCTGGTCGATTTGGAGGAGGTCGTTCTGAAACGTTCAGATTCGGTGTTCTAGAGACGCCACTAAGCCTAAGATAGAATAGGAGAGCTAGATATAATATTCCAAAATGGCGTATATATACAAAGCGAGGCGTCAGCTTATGGGAGATGCCAATCCACTAGTAACCACGTCTTGTTGGTTGCGTTTCTAAATTGCCCCAGGTTGCCAGATGTAGTAATGTCATAAAAAATACTTCTCTTCTTAAGAAAAACCGCTTCAAATATAATTTATTTCTACTGAGCCCTCATCACCGCCAAGATTTCAAAGTTGGGGTCACTTACCGCAGTTCGCTGACCACTGTAATCTAAAAATAAAGATGACCACTGACCATTGCCCTGTGCCCTGGAACCTGGCCTACTTACCTAGCGACGTATGGCGTATTATGGAGCTAACTTGAACAGCAGATAAGGTAAATATGAAGTTGATAAACTGCAACCTTGATCTCTTGACTTGTAAATTCCACGCTAGAGAAAGTAAGTTCACTGTTGAAGGATAGGTCCACAATCTTACTGCACATCTGGGCACAATGAGGAACCGAATACATGTATGAGGACAGGTCAGTACGGTCATAAGTATAGGATGAGCCAAGCATGGGAATAATCAAGTGTTAAATATAGGCACACCGAAGCACCAAAATTTAATTCTGGGATAATTAATAATAGTTATAATGATTTATTTGTAATTTTTATTATAAGCATCAGTACCCACTTGATATAACAATATCCTATTGCAGTATGCGCCAAAACTCTATTGCAGTACTAAAACTCACGCGTTTTGAACAGGCACTTACGTTTGTCAATGTTGTCTAGCTCCATCTGGAAGCGAAACGGATTATATGTTGGGGCAGTTGCTCGAAATTGGTATCTCCGTGGTGAGAAAAAAGTACAGTCTCGCAATGTTTCACTCATATACTTTTAGCTAACCTTTTTGTAAACATTTCTGTTGATTTTTTTGTTAACCTTTTTGTTGACCGTGTGTGAAAAAAGGGTGTTGAACAATTCCGAGGGAGATTTTTTTTTTTTTAAATGCATGCGTGGTTCCGGGCGAGGTATACTCTTGTCAATGAACTCTGTGGTAAAATCTGAGCAACCTGTAAGCAAATGTGACATTCGCCGCGAAGAACCACTCATTCCTATAAAAATTCTGGATCCTCGTTCACCATTGTTCTAAGTGTTCCCACTGCATCATCCTGGCTTTCATCCAAGCGTTGTTCAGCCTGTATCCGGTACAAAAATGCATTGGTTACGTCCTTAAACAATCGGCGCACGGATCTATCGCTCGTGTTCTAGTTTAAGGATGTTGCTAGTGGGCTTTGTAGGGACCAACACAGGACCTTCTGGTGAACACAGGAGTGATTTTCACTATCGAAAAACTTACTGATCGATCAGACTTCTTCTAACTCTTCCGTTCAAAAAATAAACTTCCATGCCGGCGAAATTTCGTAAACTTGACAAACGTCACTGTCTCACTGGGTTACTTGGCGCCGTCTTATTACATATTTCTTGGAATCGTTCTGCCCAGTGGCGTAGTGAGGGGGGCAAGAGGGGGGTATCATGCCCTGGGCGCTACTCACAATGGGGCGCCAAAGGGTATATTTTACTATAATATTGTATGGTTTTCGAATAGAGGGGGCGCTAAAAAGGTATTGTGGGGCGCTAAATAGGTATTGTGCCCTGGGCGCGAGATAAGCTCGCTACGCCACTGGTTCTGCCACATTACTTTTTTTCCAAACAACACCCCCCAAACTCCCCCCCCCCCCCACTTCCCAATATTTTAATCACTTACACGTGCGAGCGAAACTAATGGTCACCTATGCATACGTTTTCCTCCGTGGAGTGACCCATTTGCCACAACTGGATGGTTGGTATATTGCGAATGTGTAGTGGCGGAGAATTCCATTGTTTGGGGGCGCAGAAAGAGAAAGATCGTTCACCATATGTTTTAGTGCGTGTCTTGGGAACGGACAGAATACGCGTGTCTGCGGAGGAGCGAAGCTGTCGAAGAGGTGGATAGACAGAAAGAAGTTCATTTAGATAGGAAGGGCAGGAATCCGAGAAAAAGTTGTGACAGAGAACATACAGCTTGTAATCAATGCGTGCCTGTATAGGGAGCCAATGAAGTGAGTTATATATAAATTTATAGGGAGGGAGTTAAAACCCTCCAGAAAGGAACTTCTAGAAACTGCATCACACAAAAGCATTCTTTAGAACAAATGAGAACGTACGTAAACAACCTTTTCCCAATCAAGGGAGGGACGGGTAATTGTAGGCTATATATATACCGCGGTGACGCCAATATCAAAACAAAAATAGGTGAGACGAGGTACGGTTGAATGCCACTGTGAACAAAAACTAGGTCGACAAACAGGTTTTTAACAGTAGTGAGAATGTTGTCATGGATAGAATGCTGAGACAGAAGTGTAGTGAGAATGATATCCTCATCATTGTTGAACCACAAGGACAGAAATGAAGTGTTAAGCAGAAATCATATCTATCTATTATATCTGTTAGCAATTAGTTCGAAGGATACTTCAACGCAGCTATGAATAACCCATTGCTTTAAAATTCAGTTTGGGTACATGGCAACAAGGGGTAGTGGGGGAATGGCTCAGCATTGAGCAATGGGGGGAAGGGGGCAATGTGGGGGAAGGGGTGGTGGAGGAAGCTGACTGTGGGGTGTGGGGCATTGGTGGAAGGGGGCAGTGTGGGGGAAGGGGGTGGTGGAGGAAGGTGACTGTGGGGTGTGGGGCATTGGTGGAAGGGGGCAGTGTGGGGGAAGGGGGTGGTGGAGGAAGGGGGCGGTGGAGCAAGTGGGCAGTGGTGGAAGGGGGTGGTGGAGGAAGGGGGCAGTGGTGGAAGGGGGCAGTGGTGGAAGGGGTGGTGGAGGAAGGGAGTGGTGGTGGAAGGGGGCAGTGGTGGAAGGGGTGGTGGAGGAAGGGGTGGTGGAGGAATGGGGTGGTGGAGGAAGGGGGTGGTGGGGGAAGGGGGGCAGTGGTGGAAGGGGGCAGTGTGGGGGAAGGGGTGGTGGAGGAAGGGGGTGGTGGAGGAAGGGGGTGGTGGAGGAAGGGGGCAGTGGTGGAAGGGGGCAGTGTGGGGGCAGTGGTGGAAGGGGGTGGTGGAGGAAGGTGACTGTGGGGTATGGGGCATTGGTGGAAGGGGGCAGTGTGGGGGAAGGGGGTGGTGGAGGAAGGGGGTGGTGGAGGAAGCTGACTGTGGGGTGTGGGGCAATGGTGGAAGGGGGCATTTGGGAAACAAAAAAAAGTAAGTTAAAAAATAAGTTGTTCCAGACTTACTCGCGTTTCCTGCTTTGAAAGTTAGTTAACGTCTGTCAGCGACCTTCTACGCCAGAAGCTCAGAGCTAGGCGAGATGATTTTTTTTTTGGGTGTGGGGGGGGGGGGTTAGATTCTGTACTCGTACCTGTATGTATTGCAGACATGACTGTTGGTGGTCATGATTGTTGGTGGTCATGATTGTTGGTGGTCATGATTGTTGGTGGTCATGATTGTTGGTGGTCATGATTGTTGTTGTTATGATTGTTGGTGGTCATGATTGTTGGTGGTCATGATTGTTGGTGGTCATGATTGTTGGTGGTCATGATTGTTGGTGGTCATGATTGTTGGTGGTCATGATTGTTGGTGGTCATGATTGTTGTTGTTATGATGTGTCGTTATATTAAAGTATATCAATGTTCATCTCTCTATTAACATTCAGTCAATACTTTCTTGTATTCCTTACAAATAAAATTTCACTATTCGACAACCCAAAGATGTCAGTGTTGAAAATTTAATATTTAGCATTTCATTTTTAATTGTTAGAACGCTTGCTGCGATGTAATAGTTGTGTTGTTGTTTTTTTAATTGTTTAAAAAATTATTTTTAATAACTTTTTTTTTTTGCCGCAGGCAGTTACAACAATTTAACCCCCTCCCTTTCCCACCCATTCCCTCTAATCCCACCACACAAATTCCGGCCAGGTTATTCTTCTGCTTTCGTTTCGTTTAAAAGGTAAAAGATGTAGAGAGAACTTGTAGCAGCCTCGTCCTGAGTATGGTATGTCGGACCCCATCTCTGTCTCAGTGGGGGCCTCTCTGGTCGGGAACAAGAATCCTTCTCCGGTGTGCACCCTGCGACCCCGGCTCATGTCAGGGGGACGTAACCGAATCTCAGCTTCAAAAAGAACTGCGGAAGGAAAAAAAAATGGAGTGGAGAGAAATGAAGGAGATGGGTGTCCGGGGGGGGGGGGGCAGACGTAGATAACAGATGGGTGGAAGCCGGTCTCGGTACAGACGAGTTTTACTCGTTGACTTCTGCCCGCACAAAGCTTCCCGCCGCCAACAGGACGTCAGGTCACGTTTCATCTCCATCCACCATCTCGTCTGCTCGCTACCCGCTTGTACCCTCCCACCTGACGGCCTTTTCAAGCTCGTGGGCGGAGCTTTCAGTCAGTTCCTACACTGGCTGTACCCGTCTGTGACGTCATGCTGGACCCTGGGATACCGTTGGATACTGAGTGTCCAGCGAGTTCTTTTAAGCCATGTTAAGCATAATATATCGTTCAGAAAATATCGATGTCAATTAAAGCATCCGAGTTTCTCTTACATAGAATGTCATTCTCGGTAGAGACAGTTTTATGCTTGGCATCAGAATGGACCGTCGTGGTTTATAAATTATTCCTCTACAAAAAACGTGCGCACTGTTGCGGTGAAACGTATTTAAATTTATGACAACGTCAACGGTTCGCTTTGACTTCTCCTCTAGGGGCCCACGACGGCTCTCGTGACCCATATGACGGCTGCCGTTCCCCACGACGGCTCTCGTGACCCATGACGGCTGCCGTTGCCCACGACGGTTCTCGTGACCCATGACGGCTGCCGTTTCCCACGACGGCTTTCGTGACCCATGACGGCTGCCGTTGCCCACGACTGCTTTCGTGATTTTACGATGACCCCCATCATAAATTCATATCGGTCTCGTGTAAGTTTTAAGGGAGTAAGTTCGTACCAAAAGTTTAAAAAGTGGTCTATTTACAGGGATAGTGCTATCAGCAGGGTTAATGCTATTTGCAGGGGAAGGGCTAATTGCAGGTTCAGACAATGTTTAAAAAACATATAGTTGCGTGCCTGGGTGAATTAGTGCAAATACCTAGGATACCGCTATTTTAAGGTTCGTTATTTACAGGTTTCAATTGTGCAGTGAAACCTGTGAAAAGCATAAACCTTAGGGACCGTTCAGAGGCCGAGGCTACCGAGCAAATCACTCGGGACACTGACCTCTGGCGATGTTTTCCATCGCCCATTCCTACACAACTGCATACTTGTACTTGTACTTGTACTTGTACTGCTTTCACGCATCCAAATCTCATTATTGGCCCAACCTTGGAGCCAAGCCTCTCTCATATCTCATTATTGGCCCAACCTTGGAGCCAAGCCCCTCTCATATCTCATTATTGTCCCAACCTTGGAGCCAAGCCGCTCTCAAATCTCATTATTGGCCCAACCTTGGAGCCAAGCCTCTCTCATATCTCATTATTGGCCCAACCTTGGAGCTAAGCCCCTCTCATATCTCATCATTGTCCCAACCTTGGAGCCAAGCCTCCCTCATATCTCATTATTGTCCCAACCTTGGAGCCAAGCCTCTCTCAGTGGCGCAAGGAGGGGGGGCAAGGGGGGCATCATGCCCCGGGCGCTACTCACAAAGGGGCGCCAAATGGTATTCGAATAGGGGGGGGGGCGCTAAAAAGGTTTTTGGGGGGCGCTTCAATGAATTTATTTCACAACGTTTAAAATGTTTAAAATTTTGGGAGATTTGACCATTGTATTGAGTTTTTCTTGTTCAGTTCCAGTAACTATGGCAACAACGAACAACTCTTTTAGCAAGCTCAATTGGATTAGAAAAAAGTATGAGGTCAGCAGAGTTTCAAAAGAGAACGAGTGCGCTGACATTATCGTGCATGGAGTCTATTTTGATGTGGAAACTTGAGTTTTCTAACATCCTTGATGAATTTGAAAAAAAAAAGAGAAGAAAAAAACAGTCAAGAAGAATCATTTTTAAACTTAATAAAACATCCTTCATAAATGTTCAGTTACATCTACATAAATGTTCAGTTACCACTACATATAAATGTTCAGTTACATCTACATAAATCAAAATAACTGTTCAGTTACAACTACATGTAATAATTTATTTTACATCTGTATATAAATGTTCATTTACATCTACATATCATATAAATGTTTCTTTACATCTACATATAATTATTTTAAATCTATATATAAATGTTCATTTGCATCTATATTAATAATGTAGCCTACACTAGCCTACAGCTTTTGACGAGTCTGTTATGAACTTTCACACAAAATATGTTTATGGTGATCTCTGGAAATAACGCAGCCCTCTGGGGCCGAAGCAAAGTGGTGCTTTTTACATGATGGTGCTTTTTACATGGATGGTGCTTTTTACATGGATGGTGCTTTTTACATGGATGGTGCTTTTTACATGGATGGTGCTTTTTACATGGATGGTGCTTTTTGTAGGTTCTGCCAGTGTTATAAAATCTTTTAATGCGTGTCCTTGTGAGTTAGCCACTATGCGAGGGACAGTGTTATATAAAGGTTCAGTATGTCCAGGTTACACTGTATATGTGCATTGTCGCCATTTGGGCCATCTGGCTTTCACTGCTAACGAAATTTAAACACATTGTCAATAACAATGGATGTCCAACCCGCAGTCTTGTAGGAAATCCCCGGACAGCACGATGTTCCATCATGATCTTAGAAACACACACTACGTTAGCAGACTGATTAGTGAAGCAAAAGGTCTGCGTCACATCCTGCTCATGACGAAATTCGGTGACAGCAAGGCATGAACTGTGCTATTCGCTGTTTGATTTTGTCTCACAGGAACCTTTGCGCAGTTTCGTTTGACAGGATTTGCGCTTTTCCGCGGAGTTTTTGTTAAGCAATCGCTCCGTGCCGAGCTGAGTTAATGCATTTGCAGGGAAAATCTCAATTTCACGGCTGGCTATTCGAATATCACGTTAGGAAATGGCGTCAGCGGGCCGTCGAGCTTACGCTCCTTATGCCCTCCCCGGCGCCCACCCGCACCTGCCGGCCGCCTCGGCGGCAGGCCGTGCGGAAGGGCGCCCGAGACCTCCCCGGGCGTGGAGCGTCCCCGCCCGCGACCGCTCGATCGGGTTCGCCGACGGAGACCCTCCCCGACCGGAGACATCTGGTCGACCAAAGACGCTGTGTTTCAAGCGTCCGTAGTCCACTCTCCCAGGGGCCGGGACGGTAAATTAACGTCCTAATATCTCCCCCCACCCGTCCCGGGGAAGCATCGGACGCCCTCTAAGAGGGATTCTACAGTGGGTTTCCACCTCGCGACTAGTTCGCGAAATAGCTGGCTGGCTATTCACAGGTTTGACTGTAGTAAATTATATCTTTATATTGAAAATAGAATTAGATAATTGATCAATTTTAAATGTATTTTTCATCTAACACGTTCATAAACCCCAATAAAAATTATTCAGTATTATTTCAAATAGGATGATCAATAAATAATAAAACATTAATTCTTTCACTTCCTGTAATCTTGGTTTTTGGAAAATCCAACTTCCGGCAACAACAATGGCGATCACTTAAGTTTTTAACTATAGGTTCTATTTCTTGTCGTATTTTTATATGTCCCGTCTGCTGAGGAAGGCTATTAGCCGAAACGTTCCTTGCCTTTTTTCCAGTCTTTTGATTCAATCTTCCACATACCAATGTTTGTTTCAAACAGCAACTAAATGAAATGGCAAACATTAATGATTAAAATGTAAGGTACAGCATTTACAACTACAATGACTGAATGAAACCTGGAAATTACGAACATCGAAATAGCGCTGTTTTTGGCATATTCATATACACTAATTGCTTAAATTGCATTAAACGATCTAGAAATAGTTCATATTAACCATCATGTCTTTTTGATGTTTGTTCCTATTATGCTGGAATTAATTATATGTCCCGCATGTATAGATTGCCTACTATAATTTGTGTAAAATAATTAACAATATTTCTTTTGTAAAAACATTTTTTTTAAAAACTATATAAAACGACAAATGCAAAGCGCTATAATTAAATATATAACAAATAAGTCTATAAAGAGGGTTCTCAAACTTGTTTGTTTATTGAGCTCTTTGACTGTCAAGATGATGGCTAAGAACCCCTTGTTATTGATAACGGACCCCTTCTCATTTTTAACGGTTTTTTTAAAAATGCATATAATAAAATTGCAAATGAAGTACAGCTCACGGACTCCTTGACCCCTGACACATTTTCAGCCCTCCTTGGGGGTCGTGGACCACTGGTGAGACTAACTGGCGTCATATTTAACTTAATTTAAGATTTAAAAAATAAACATTCGTGCAATATTTCTTAGTTTTTAATTCTGAAAAAAAACAAAACAAAAAACTATTACTTCATTTCTTAAAATTTAGTTCTACGACCCGATGAAGGGATCCAGGGATAGAATGAATTCAAACATTAATTATAATTTCGTTGACGTAAAAGTAAATGATTGTTAGACGATGGTAAATAAGTGATGACGTGGGAGAGACTTCACTGATAGAGTTGTAGCTCATATCCCATGCATGTTAGAGATTATAGATGTCACTAGGCAATACTATTGCGGCGGTTCTCATATCTCATGCATGTTAGAGATAGATGTCACTAGGCAATGCTGGTAGTCTCTAAGAATCTAGCGGGTCACCATCAGAACTGTCATGACCTGAGCATCTGGATTAGTGTGTTGTTGACTATATATAATTCAACTCGAATTTTACTTGAAGTAAATTAACGATCACTTTAATATGAAGATAACGTAACATTTAATGCGTTGGTCCTCATGACTAGATTTGCGATCTGCTTTAAGAATGAGCAAACCATGCTAAATAAGTTAAAAATTAGATCTTATTTGATCTTATAATTTCATTAAGCCAAGATGATTACACAAAGGCGGCACTAGTCTTACATTTTAGAAGTGAACCCTAAAAGTTGGGGTTCACATTGGCATGCAACTATAAACAAGAGGTACCCAAACGTTCACTGATACTAATCCATGCATTTTATATCCATGTAGTTGGATATTCGATCATATAATTAATTTAATGCCAGAGGTTCTTAAAGTAAACCTTTAAATGATTATGTTTATTGCGCTTGAAACTAAAACATCCAGAAATATTTAAATTGCTGTTAAACTTAAATGACTACAAATGCAATCAAGTTTTTGAATAATTCATATCATTTGACTTTAAACAAAATATGCACGTGCATTGTCATTATCCAGTCTGCGCACCAATGTTATGTATATGGATTAAAGATGACATGTTGGCTCCCTCGTTCAAAGTGCTGCTCCATACTTCAGTAATATCAATATAAGTAACTTGTTTGGGGGGATAGCAGCCTTGGTAACATGGAAATTAAGTATAAGTCTCAAAATGTTCTATATTTTGGACCATCTTTGCTGTGTGTGGAAAGATCATTTTATACCATCAAGTTCAGTCAAAAATACACCCCCCGAATAGAGTTAAAGAACCTAGAGTTTAGCTAATAACTCTTGCAGCTCTATAAATAAGTTAACTGTCAGATTAAGCACGTACACAAAATAAAACAGTATTTCTCAAGTTTCTGATTCAATTTCCAAGATTATTTTTTACAAAGTCCTACGATTTCCCTACAAAGTCCTACGATTTCCCTACAAAGTCCTACGATTTCCCTACAAAGTCCTACGATTTCCCTACAAAGTCCTACGATTTCCCTACAAAGCCCTACGATTTCCCTACAAAGTCCTACGATTTCCCTACAAAGCCCTACGATTTCCCTACAAAGCCCTACGATTTCCCTACAAAGTCCTACGATTTCCCTACAAAGTCCTACGATTTCCCTACAAAGTCCTACGATTTCCCTTCAGGATTCATTACATTTGAATTTAAGCTTTGACTATTATTTATTATACTTAAGACACTTTGACTCGACTAGCATTAAATTTAATTCTTTCGTCCCACCAATTTTAACCTTCGCTTCTCTATTTATCTATCTATCTATCTATCTATCTATCTATCTATCTATCTATCTATCTATCTATCTATCTATCTATCTATCTATCTATCTATCTATCTATCTATCTATCTATCTATCTATCTATCTATCTATCTATCTATCTATCTATCTATCTATCTATCTATCTATCTATCTATCTATCTATCTATCTATCTATCTATCTATCTATCTATCTATCTATCTATCTATCTATCTATCTATCTATCTATCTATCTATCTATCTATCTATCTATCTATCTATCTATCTATCTATCTATCTATCTATCTATCTATCTATCTATCTATCTATCTATCTATCTATCTATCTATCTATCTATCTATCTATCTATCTATCTATCTCTCTCTCTCTCTCTCTCTCTCTCTCTCTCTCTCTCTCTCTATCTCTATCTATCTATCTATCTATCTATCTATCTATCTATCTATCTATCTATCTATCTATCTATCTATCTATCTATCTATCTATCTATCTATCTATCTATCTATCTATCTATCTATCTATCTATCTATCTATCTATCTATCTATCTATCTATCTATCTATCTATCCATCTATCCATCTATCCATCTATCCATCTATCTATCCATCCATCCATACATCCATCTATCCATCTATCCATCCATCTATCCATCCATCTAGCTGGCTTTTCAGTTCTATCTAGCTATCTATCTGACTGACTGTCTGACCATCAGTCGGTCTGACCGTCTGTCTGTCTGACCGTCCGACCATCCGTCCATCCATCCATCCAATCCATAAACATATATATATAATATATTTACTATTGTATGTTCGCCGAAGAAGGCATCTTGCCGACACGGTCGTTGTTTTGTTTCGTCCTTTCTTCTCAGGTTTTCCCAAACTTTGTTTCACTTATTTCCCTAATAGCACTACAGATCCTGTTCATGCCTGAAACATTGACGAGAAGAGAGAATAAATCTCTTTATGATAATGTTAAACTAAGTTAACCCTTTGGATGAAACCGTTGGCTGTTGGTGCAAGCACCTGCTGTAACCAGGGCGTGGTGTTCATGGTGCGTGACGTACATGACTTAACATGACCCATGCTATCCGCATATCTGAAAACAGTGACTTGATACATTTAGGAATGAAGCTAGACTACAATACTAATAAGTTAGACAATTGATTTTGACATTATCGAAAAAAATTGTCACAGAATGAAAAGGTAATATGAGAATGAAAAGGTGCTGTCAGAATGAATAGATAATATCCGGATGAAAAGGTAATATCAGAATGAATAGGTTAATATCATAATGAAAACTAATATCAGTACGAAAAGGTAATATCAGAATGAAAAGATAATATCAGAATGAAAAGGTAATATCAGAATGAATAGATAATATCAGAATGAAAAGGTAATATCAGAATGAAAAAGTAAAATCAGAATGAAAAGGTAATATCAGAATGAAAAGGTAATATCAGAATGAAAAGGTAATATCAGGATGACAACGTAATGTCATTACGTCAAGTTCAACAAAACACTAACACACGTATGTCGTAGTATTACATTTATGCTCACACAGTTAACATAGTTATTCTATTATGTTGCATTTCTAAGAATGACGAAAAATAGAACTTGAATGAAATGTGTGAATTGAAAATGTGTATTAGATTTATATTTTAACTTTAACATAGAACACAAAAATACACATAAGACATCGTGACCATCATTGACATACTATTGTAGGTCTTGTGAGTAAGCCATATACCATATGCACATATAATTTTAGGTCTTGTGAGTGAGACATATACCATATGCACATATAATTTTAGGTCTTGTGAGTAAGCCATATACCATATGCACATATAATTTTAGGTCTTGTGAGTGAGACATATACCATATGCACATATAATTTTAGGTCTTGTGAGTGAGCCATATACCATATGCACATATAATTTTAGGTCTTGTGAGTAAGCCATCTACCATATGCACATATAATTTTAGGTCTTGTGAGTGAGCCATATACCATATGCACATATAATTTTAGGTCTTGTGAGTGAGCCATATACCATATGCACATATAATTTTAGGTCTTGTGAGTGAGCCATATACCATATGCACATATAATTTTAGGTCTTGTGAGTGAGCCATATACCATATGCACATATAATTTTAGGTCTTGTGAGTGAGCCATATACCATATGCACATATAATTTTAGGTCTTGTGAGTGAGCCATATACCATATGCACATATGATTTTAGGTCTTGTGAGTGAGCCATCCACCCATTACACACATAGATTAGGGGTTCGAGAGGACCCCCACAGACAGATAATTAGGGATCTTGATTTTAATCATCACCACTGTAAAGTGATTTGGGAAACGTATGCGAGCTCCCATAGAGACAGGTAATTAGGCAGCTCGCTGTAAAGCCCACACCACAGTAAGGTAATTAGAAGTCTCGTAGTGAGACCCACCGTAGTAGAGAGAAGGGGATCCAATTTCTGACTGACTGGGCCACTTCAGTGTCTAGCTGTCAATTCTCGGATTAGTAAAAAGAAAAATGTAGCGCTTAACTTAAAGCTCCAGGCAAATAAAATTGCTGAAAAAAAATTGTAGAAATCATTCCTCGCTGTTAGATTTAAATATTATAGAATTTCAGGTTTGAACATCATTTTAATATTTGGTTTTGAACATTTTCTTAATATTTTACTTGAACATTATTTCCTGACAATGGCAAGTTCTTGTTCATATACTGTTTCCTCCAAATATTTGGTTGCTTCCCCTGACACGTAGCCTGCAGTATTCTAAGGGAGTTAATGGGGCAGGTTTCTGACAGCTGTACTAGCAAATTCCACGACCCGTAAGTTGGCTTGTTTCTAAGAGTACTCGGCCCTGATCGCATATCAGATGGGGTTGTTCGGGTGCTAGGGAGACACCCAGCACCCCACATGTCGAAGGAAAAGTTGGGCAAGATCAGGCGGAAATGAGTGAAACTGAAATTTTTGCGTCTGCTAGGGCTCCTCATTTAGATCACACGTCTGCTGTGACGTCACGTGAAATGAAAAGATGAAACGATGACTTTATAAACAAAAATGAAGAACTTTTTTTTCATCAATATTTCCTGACAAGGTGCTACTGAAATAAATGGAGATTCTACAGAACTGTTGATGATGGAAGAGCGAGACCTAGAGGCTTGGGGGGAGAGAGAGATAGGAAGAGAGAAAGGAAGAGAGAGAGAGAGGGGAATAGAGAGAGAGAAAGGAAGAGAGAGAGAAGAGAGATAGGAAGAGAGAGAGAAAGGAAGAGAGAGAGAGAAAGAAAGAGAGAGAAAAAGAGAGAGATAGAAAGAAAGAAAGAAAGAAAGAAAGAAAGAGGGGGAGGGAGAGAAAGGCCGAGAGAGAGAGAGAGAAAGGAAGAGATAGAGAGAAAGAGAGGGGGAGAGAAACCGAGAACGAGAGAGAGATTGGGGATAATAATAGAGAATGAAAAAAGGACGTTAGTGTTAAAGACATTGTTTAGTGTAAAAGTCATAGTAGTAAGTGTTAACGACAGTGATAAGTGTTAAAGACATAGTTGTAAGTCTTTAAGACAATTGTAAATGTTAAAGACAGTGGTAAGCGTTAAAAACAGTGGAAAGTGTTAAAGACAGCTCTGGAAAGTATTAAATACATGGTCGTAAGTTTTAAAGACATGTTGGTAAGTGTTCTAGACATAGTGGTAAGTGTTAAAGACAAAGTGGTAAGTGTTAAAGACACAGTGGTAAGTGTTAAAGACACAGTGGTAAGTGTTAAAGACACAGTGGTAAGTGTTAAAGACACAGTGGTAAGTGTTAAAGACACAGTGGTAAGTGTTAAAGACACAGTGGTAAGTGTTAAAGACATAGTGGTAAGTGTTAAAGACAAAGTGGTAAGTGTTAAAGACACAGTGGTAAGTGTTAAAGACACAGTGGTAAGTGTTAAAGACATAGTGGTAAGTGTTAAAGACACAGTGGTAAGTGTTAAAGACACAGTGGTAAGTGTTAAAGACACAGTGGTAAGTGTTAAAGACATAGTGGTAAGTGTTAAAGACACAGTGGTAAGTGTTAAAGACACAGTGGTAAGTGTTAAAGACACAGTGGTAAGTGTTTGAGATCAGTAAATTTTTAAGGAATAAAAGACAATCCTCTTCTATTTGATGAAAATGTCGCCGCCTTCCCCTGTGACCGACGACCCATTACCGAGTATTACACATGTTGATATTTGTTAATGGCGACTGACGATGGACTACAGATTGGAAGCAAATGGCTATCTAATCACCCCCCCCCCCCAACCCAATGCTCTGATTTCAACTTTCAAAGAGTTGTCGTTATGAAAGAAAACAGATTTTGTTTGTATACTTTTAAAAAGAAAGACAAAAAAAAAAAAAGTAAGAATCAAGGGCGTATCCAATACGATTTTCGTCTTTTATTTCTTTAGACTTTAGAATCCCCAAATCCGTTAATACAAAACTAAGCTACCCCATGCTGTTACAGCGGGCTACTACACACAGGATTACGGCGACCCGGTCTCATGGCAGAATGCCGTCTGAGGAAATTTGCTACAAGAAATGAAAGCTGGGAATCTTGAAGATCAACACACAATAAAAGTAGTATCTCAGAGTATTTTTCAGAGATGGCTTAGTGGAGGGTTTAGATTAAACTATATTTTTTAAATGCAGAAGTTTCCTTAACGTTATATTTTTATATTGGATGAGCCGTCTTTAGTAGAGTGTGTTCAAGCATAAAGAGTTCAACTCTTTGAACTTGCCATTTAAGTGAAGGAATGGATGTGGAACAGTTGATGTGGAACAGTTGATGTGGATTAGTTAATGTGGAACAGTTGATGTAGAACAGTTGATGTAGAACAGTAGATGTGGAACAATTGATGAGGAATAGTTGAAGTGGAACAGTTGATGTGGAACAGTTGATGTGGAACAGTTGATGTGGAACAGTTGATGTAGAACAGTTGATGTGGAACAGTTAATGTGGAACAGTTGATGTGGAATAGTTGATGTGGAATAGTTAATGTGGAACAGTTGATGTGGAACAGTTGATGTGGAACAGTTGATGTGGAACAGTTGATGTGGAACAGTTGATGTGGAACAGTTGATGTGGAACAGTTGATGTAGAACAGTTGATGTGGAACAGTTGATGAGGAATAGTTGAAGTGGAACAGTTGATGTGGAACAGTTGATGTGGAATAGTTGAAGTGGAACAGTTGATGTGGAACAGTTGATGTGGAATAGTTAATGTTGAACAGTTGATGTAGAACAGTTGATGTGGAACAGTTGATGAGGAATAGTTGAAGTGGAACAGTTGATGTGGAACAGTTGATGTGGAACAGTTGATGTGGAACAGTTGATGTGGAACAGTTGATGTGGAACAGTTGATGTGGAACAGTTGATGTGAAATAGTTGATGTGGAATATTTTATGTGGAACAGTTGATATGGAACAGTTGATGTGGAACAGTTGATGTGGAACAGTTCATGTGAGGCGTCTTTAGGGATTGGAGCCGCTATTAAATAAAAGGTTTTTTTATACTTACTATGGGGGTTAGGGGTCAAATGATATGATTTAGTTTCAAATAAAGTTTAATTAAAGTACAAGATTTTTTAATGACATTTTTTTTCTGCATATCTATTAGCGGAGACACTGCCACTATTGAGTTTTAGTTTTAATTCGTTATGAAAACTTTGGACTCTGTGGTTCAACTTGTTTGGCAAAATTAAGAAAGAATATTAAGCAAAGAGTATCAAAAGAGTTGGGAAAATTATTTGCTTGAATACCATTTTTACAATTTTTAATTCCAGTGGGGTCCAGCAGTGTTGGGTGGTCCGTGGTGGGATCAAGCAGTGTGGGGTGGTCCGTGCTGGGATCAGGCAGTGTTGGGTGGTCGGTGCTGGGATCAGACAGTGTTTGGGTGGTCGGTGCTGGGATCAGACAGTGTTTGGGTGGTCGGTGCTGGTATCAAGCATTCTTTAAGTGGTCCTTGTGGGATCAAGCGGTGTGTGTGTGGTCCATGCTGGGATCAAACGGTGTTTGCGTGGTCCATGCTGGGATCAACGGTGTTTGCGTGGTCCATGCTGGGATCATGCAGTGTTGGGTGGTCCGTGCAAGAATCAAGCGGTGTTTGTGTGGTCCATGTTGGGATCATATAGTGTTGGGTGATCCGTGCAAGAATCAAGCGGTGTTTGTGGGGTCCTTGCTGGGATCAAGCGGTGTTTGTGGGGTCCATGCTGTGATCAAATAGCGTTTGCGGTCCGTGATCGATTCTAGTGTTGTTCATGCGCTCAATTTTCATAATGCTTTTATAATTAAGTCTTGAACATTGAGCACTGAGAAAACATGGAGAATCGCTTTCCTCTACATCAATGAATTATTGTTCTGTGGTTTCTCAGCTGAAATCAGTCGGTGTCCAATGTCCACGACCAAACACAATCAAAGAAAACTTATATAACAAAACAATTTTAAACTTGGTGAAGAAACACTGCGATTTTTCGAAGACATTCACTTGACTTGAATGTTCATTGTTTATGCCTAAAGTTAGGACACATTGTAAGTTAGAATGTTGTTTGCAAACCGTAAACCTAACCCTAAACCTAACCCTAAACCTAACCCTAAACCTAACCCTAAACCTAACCCTAAACCTAACCCTAAACCTAACCCTAAACCTAACTCTAAAGCTAACCCTAAACCTAAACCTAACCCTAAACCTAACCCTAAACATAACCCTAAACCTAACCCTAAACCTTACTCTAAACCTAACCCTAAACCTAACCCTAAACCTAAACCTAAACATAACCCTAAACCTAACCCTAAACCTAACTCTAAACCTAACCCTAAACTAACCCTAAACCTAACCCTAACCCTAACCCTAAACCTAAACCTTACTCTAAACCTAACCCTAAACCTAACCCTAAACCTAACCCTAAACATAACCCTAAACATAACCCTAAACCTAACCCTAAACCTAACTCTAAACCTAACCCTAAACTAACCCTAAACCTAACCCTAAAACCTAACCCTAAACCTAACCCTAAACCTAAACCTAACCCTAAACCTAACCCTAAACCTAATTCTAAACCTAACCCTAAACCTCACTCTAAACCTAACCCTAAACCTAAACCCTAAACCTAACCCTAAACCTAAACCTAACCCTAAACCTAAAAAAAACGCTTTGTCACTTATTCTTTAGCAGAATATCAGAGCATACTTTTTTTTTAAATTGTGGGGGAATGGAAATTTTAGGGCCGACCGTGGGGTAGGGGTTGCCTTGAGAGATTGTGTGGAGGGAGAGGGGCCACCTCCTGGAGACCCACAGTTAAATTTTGCACTACCTGACCCCTGTCGCCTCTTAGATCATGAAAGGATCCGAGCCACGAAAAGCTCAGCCACTGAGAAGGTCTGATTGGCAAAAGTAGCGCCGGAGGCGTCCATGCAAGGCCTCAATTTGCCTGACATTTCAAGAAGCCAGAAGATTGTAGTTGTCTACTATGAACCGCTGGCGCCACCAATGTGACTCGGTGTTCGCTATTCATTGGAAAGATACAAAGTGAAAAAAAAAAAATCAACGCTATTTCGTGGGAGGGGTAAGGTGCGAAAATAACAGTTTATTTATTCCTACTCCCTCTCAGGGACCGCCGAAACTTAATATATCTTTTAACGCCACAGTGCGATATCACGGAGTTCACAAAGGGGGGCGGCGGTAATTATGGAAGCCTGCAAAAAAAGAGAAAAAAGGCGCTCAATGGGGTGTTTCAATAGGGCGCCCAACAATTCTCCGTGTAGGGTTTGGAGGTCTCGGAACAAAATCCCCCCCTTTTTTTTAACGCAACCGCTTTCTCTTGCAGCCACTTTCAAATTCTTTTCAATGACCACCTTCCCCGTTCACAAAAGCTATTGGAGTCATCTCCCCACAGATCGTCCCCTCGGTCCCCCGAATTGCGTTTTAATGCACTGTTCATGTTGTAGGCCAAGTGGAAAGAACGAAATCCAAGTCATTTGTAGAACAACAAATGAAGTTAAAGGTAGACTATAGTTATAGTATTTTTGTGGAAACCATTTGTTACCAACAACAAATTAAGTTTAAGCTAGGCTATAATTATAGTATTTTTGTGGGGTTCATTTCCTCCCAATAACATAACAAATTAAGTTATAGGTAGACTATAGTTATAGTATAGTATTTTTGTGGAGTCGATTTGTTGCAACAACAAATTTTCACAAGTTTTGATCTCATTCAGATGTTAACAATAAAAAATCAACGTAGTCAACGAATATATATATATATATATATATGTAGGCCTATATATATATATATATATATATACATGCATGCAATATACTCACTGAATATATTTACACATGAACTGAGGTGGTAATATTAAGTCGTAAAAAGATCAATTAAAAAAAATAAACATATCAATATATTAATATAACTTCTAATTTTATTAACATTACTACAATGCTACAATTTCAGAGTTCAGTTTCAGTTGCGGAAGTTCGTTGCTTCAAATTGTAATACAATCTGTTAGATCTGGGCTATTGTTCCACTGCTACATATAGATCCATGGATAAGATACAAAGATATGGTCAATATGGATGGTGGTAGCTTGTATTTGCATCCACAAGGACATATCCATCAGGTAAATGTACTTGGTGACCCTAAACCAAGAGTTGATTTTCAAGTGACGCACACATTCCACCCCACCACCCATTCCTACCCGCCTCCCCAAACTGGTCTAACGTTACATGAAGTGTCCCTGTGGCTGGCCTGGGCAAGGGTGTTACAGATTCAATATTTGAAGGGTACGGGCTCTCCACTGGAGGTTCTAAGTAAACATTCCTTTTAGTGGCCCGTGAAAAGCTTTCAGTTTAAGGGCTTCAGACCGCGTGTTTTCAATGCTCATCTGAATTGACCTTAGACAACGGCTGGCTTTATGGAAATGTGTGTGCTTTGAAATCAATAATTATAAACATTATTGAGGAGTTTTTACGGCGTATTTGCTCAATCAAATTAAAGTTGTTTTTTTTAAAAAAGATTGAATGGAAACGTTTTGAACATAATTGAACTGATGATTGTGATGTTTAGGAAATATGACATCGCATATTCATTGCTGTTTCCATGGTAACAGGGGAGATAGTTTAAACATTCCATTCAGAACTTAATGTTGAGGTGGGGAAATAGTGAGGATTGAAAATATTATTTTAAAAAATTTATTCTGAAGCGACGTGAACACTAACACATGCACATACAAACACAGACACAAGTACACTTGACACAGACACGCCTTGCCTTAAAGTAATATGACACAACAAATACAGCTCAAAGGAACCTCTACTAAATGTCATCTGTAAGTTAATAATTTAAACTCATCTTTAAATTAATACTGAAATATGGACACAAGATTTACTTTAAATTAGTTTTCCGAAGTCTGAAATCTGTTTTTAAATTAAAACTATAAATTATGGTTTGATGGATGATAAAGACATTTCATCGGATGTATATTTACTTTAAGAGTTTCCCGCGCGATGGCCGCACAAAAAATGAACTGATTTTCATGGATTTAATATTTAATTTCTACATTCAGGATCTTTTAAATGTTCAGATTCAGGTGGACATACTCTGAAGAGGTCAAGTTCGTACTGACCCCTGCCAAGAAAAGGTCAGAGCAGACGATTGAGAGGGGCACTGCGGGTTGCGGAAAACGACAACTCGGGCATTGAATTCAATGCCCTTTCAATGCCCTTTGTGTGCCTCATAGCAGCTGAACACTCAAATAGTTGCACGTTAAATAGAGACGTTGTTCCGACTCAGTTAAACATCCATGGGCGTCCTCAAGGTGGAAACGAGATGACACATTTTCTCCCACAGGATTTCGCACACAAGGACATGCGTATAGTGCTAATATCGGAAATATGAAAATAGGGTACGGCAATCCTTAAAAAAAAAAAAAAACATTTAAAAAAAAACAACGAACATGTCGGCAAAATGCCTTTTTTCAGCAAACAAACAAAAAACGGTTCAAATAAAAATTGAAAAATATGAAAACAACAAGAACTTACCAGTCAAACGCTGTATTGATTGGATGTGTTGAATGCGAAATTAATATAGGTCTTCAAAACAACACAATATACTTTTTTCTTACTTCGTAATTGTGAAAAAACAATAATCATTTTTGTCCCCTGTCTAAAATCAAAGCTATAAAATGTTTAAGATTTTTACAATAAAATTTTGTTGATTTATTTAAATAAAGTGATTTTGATTTTTACAATAAAATGTTTTTGATTTATTTAAATAAAGTGATTTTGATTTTTACAATAAAATGTTTTTGATTTATTTAAATAAAGTGATTTTGATTTTTACAATAAAATGTTTTTGATTTATTTAAATAAAGTGATTTTGAATTTTACAATAAAATGTTTTTGATTTATTTAAATAAAGTGATTTTGAATTTTACAATAAAATGTTTTTGATTTATTTAAATAAAGTGATTATGAATTTTTCAATAAAATGTTTTTGATTTATTTAAATAAAGTGATTTTGATTTTTACAATAAAATGTTTTTGATTTATTTAAATAAAGTGATTTTGAATTTTACAATAAAATGTTTTTGATTTATTTAAATAAAGTGATTTTGAATTTTACAATAAAATGTTTTTGTTTCTTAAAATAAAATGATTTTGATTTTTACAATAGAATGTTTTTGATTCTTAAAATAAGAGGTTTGTTTTATTACTTTATTCAAATGTGTAATAATATTTTAAAAGAAATTATTTAAAAAAAAATGTTTTTCAGTTTTGTAAAAAGTTTCGCGGGTCTCAAGTTATTTAAGACCTCATGATACTAATATTTCCGTTTCAATGTTATAAAAATATCTTTTGGGGGAGATTTGAAAAACACTGTCAAATTATTTTATCGCATACATCGAATTTTCAGATCTTTAAATTGTTATTATTTATGTGAAACGCTTTTGAAAGTAATTTACAATATGTTGTGCATATATTTTTTTATATTTTTTAAACGCGAGCCACATGCTTACTGGCAACGTTTTGTCGTGTTAACAAAGATGTGAGCTGCGCATCTGATTTCAAATGAAATGAAAAACATTCGTGAAAAAGAAAAAAAAAAGTGTTATATATTAACACCTGGAATATATTTGAGAGTTTTTCAAACCTCTAGGTGCAAGTTTAGCTTTCCAAAATAAAAATAAAAAACCCACAAAGGAAACCAAATGTGTTGTAAAGGATACAGATACGTTTGTTTAAGAACGCTTTCAATCGTCGAGCTTCTCAAGTCTTCTAAGTGGGGAAAAAATACCGTTTCAAAAAAAAATAAGAAGGAAAAAGTGTTTTTTAGTTTCTTTTGTCGGAGGGTTGGGGGTGGGGTGGGGTGTTTTTTTTTTTTTCCAACCTCATCTTCTCTGCATTTCACACCCTCACCTTGACTCCGGTCCAACTCGCCCCATACGTCAATGGTAGACGCTGTCAGCGACCCTCAACTCCAAGGGAGATGACACCTTAACATGGTACGATGACCGAGATAACATTTGTCTCCCCCTGCCCGCTTGACTCTTGTGCTTTACATTCTTGGCTTCCAATTTGGGCGACACAGGTGCACGGGGTCACCGGGTACGATAAAGTGGTCCGTGCCGTGCAAACCCTTCACCCAGCTGACATTTATCTCCGTACCAACAGTCGGCCACCGCGTGAAGGCATTTGGAAAAGTTGCTAGCGAGATGATGAGAGAGAGAGAGAGAGAGAGAGAGAGAAGAGAGAGAGAGTGTGGAGGGGGGCTAATGGGTGGGGGTGGTGGGGCGGCTGCTCGTTGACCAGGCGCCCAAGTCAATTTGAAGCCGTGACAGACGGGGTAACAAAATCCACCGTAATTATACTCCCTTATTTCAACTGTATGTTAAAATCTTATCGTTTAAAATAAGATGAGTCAATTTGCACAATTTTTTACCATTTAGCTTTGCAGCACAGTTGAAAAATAAGAAAAAAAGATTAAAAATAAAATGAAATTAAAATGAAAAACAACGGAGATTATTTAGCAGTATGAAAATGTATTTGAAAAAAAATAATTTCAAGTAAATACCAGACAGATGACTAGTTAAGTCCAGGGTTTAAGGGGGAGGGGTGGGGGTGGAGTGGGTGGGGGTAGTAGGGTGCGGTGGGGATAGAGTGAAGGGGGTGGGTTTAAAAGTTTCGTCTTTTTTTTTCCAGTGAATTGGATTTCATTGGATTACGGGCAAAAAAAAAAAGGGGGAGGGGGATCTATTCATTTTGGAACAATGGCGATTTTGAGGGTGATGTTTTACAAATTACATGTATTTTACATGAAACAAAGTTCTGTCCCAAGTTCATCAATGCTTGATCTAGGGCAGAGGTTCTTAACCTGAGGGTCGCGATACCTGAGGGGGTGGGGTCGAACAACCCTTACACAGGGATCGCCTAAGACTATCGGAAAACATATATTTATGAAGTAGCACACATCTGATGATTAAAGTGGACATGTTCGACTCCCGACTGACGAACAACAACAGTGTTTGTTATAAATATTGTGTTTGTTATAAATATAGTGTTTATTATTATTGTAGTCTCTATTACAAAATATATAGTCAGAGTTTTTCTTCTAATTGTTTGTTAACTCTCTAATTTGTTTTGTGACTGAGGCTGATACAACTTAAAAAATAATTTTAACATCCCACTATAAAAAAAATAAAAAATGAAGGTAATAAAATTAATAAGAACTGAATGAGAAGATAATTTTCTACGAGACTTCCGGTATTGTAAGTCCATGCCAGAATGTCAAATAAAGCCATTGAAATAGACTCGTATCAAATACTGAATATGTACACATAGATTTAAATGAACAGAATGATTAGAGCACAATCAAATCTCGCCCAGTTTCATGATTGTTCTGTGTATTGTACACACATGTACATGTACTCACTTTCTGTTTTTTACCCATTTCTCATTTTCAATCCACATATATGCTTATAATTCCTTCTTTCAAATATTCTGGCTGATACTTCAAAGCGCACCACCCATGCAAAAAGCACCACCCACGCAAAAAACACAACCCATGCAAAAAGCACCACCCACGCAAATAGCACAACCCATGCAATTAGCACCACCCATGCAAATAGCACAACCCATGCAAATAGAACCACCCATGCAAATAACAACACCCATGCCAATAGCACCACCCATGAAAATAGCACAACCCACACCAATAGCACCACCCATGCCAATAGCACCACCCATGCCAAGAGCACCACCCATGCCAAGAGCACCACCCATGCCAATAGCACTACCCATGCAAATAGATCAACCTATGCAAATAGCACCATTCATGCGAATAGCACATACCCTTGCGAATAACACATACCCATGCAAATAGCACATACCCATGCCAATAGCACCACCCATGCAAATAGCACATACCCTTGCAAATAGCACCACCAATGCAAATAGCACATACCCTTGCAAATAGCACCACCCATGCAAATAGCACCACCCATGCCAATAGCGCCACCCATGCCAATAGCACCACCCATGCAAATAGCACATACCCTTGCAAATAGCACCCCCAATGCAAATAGCACATACCCTTGCAAATTGCACCACCCATGCCAATAGCACCACCCATGCCAATAGCACCACCCATGCCAATAGCACCACCCATGCAAATAGCACATACCCTTGCAAATAGCACAACTTTTGCCTTGAGGGTCGACTAATTTTGTGGTAAAATGGTGTAAGGTAGAATGTTGATTATCTAAAACGTCAATCATCTAAAACGTCAATCATCTAAAACGTCAATCATCTAAAACGTCAATCATCTAAAACGTCAATCATCTAAAACGTCAATCATCTAAAACGTCAATCATCTAAAACGTCAATCATCTAAAACGTCAATCATCTAAAACGTCAATCATCTAAAACGTCGGTTGTCCAAACAACGTAAAAAAGTTTTTCGACCCTTTAGATTTCTGATAGATAGGCCTACACATGCAGTGACCAGACTGGGACGATGTGGTTAGGAAACCTGCTTATTCCTATAAATAGCAGAATACGCACTAGGCCTACACATGCAGTGACCAGACTGGGACGATGTGGTTAGGAAACCTGCTTATTCCTATAAATAGCAGAATACGCACTAGGCCTACACATGCAGTGACCAGACTGGGACGATGTGGTTAGGAAACCTGCTTATTCCTATAAATAGCAGAGTACGCACCTGAAAAGACAAAGTGATCTCAGCATTTCAACTGCGAAACATCAGAAAATGGATGATTATTGTACGCAATGCACTTTGCAATAAAGGACTATAAATGTACAAGGTCATAAAACACTGTATTTATTCACTAAATTAGTTTCTTTAACGCAACATTCCGTGGAAGTGTTCGGATCTCCGAAAAGTAGGTTAACCGCCCCCGGTTTATTGTGGACATTTCGTTGTGTGAATTTTAATATGTTTAATCAATAAGAATAATTCCCGAGTGGATCTTTCGTGTTCGCCCCGCTCTCGTTGCGCACCGTGTTACGCTCTCGCTGCGCACCGTGTTACGCTCTCGCTGCGCACCGTGTTACGCTCTCGTTCGCTCCTTCTCTGGTCGTGCGCTTGATCACGTACGAAAAAAAAATCACCTAGGGTGATAATACACTAGGTCCGGATTTCACCGGATTCCAAGACTGACGAACAAGACTGGATCGGTATAAAAAACAAATGCAATAACAAAGTGAACACAGCTACATTTGCTCAGGCGTCATCGGTGAAAGTCGGTAACACGCGCCGGTCTTATTTGTTTTTTTCGTCAGAGCTGTCCGAAGCTAATTTTAAAAACAATTAAAATGGCGGCATGTAATTTTTTACAGATTGTTTGTACAAAAATGTCACCTTAAAATCTAGAATAGCCTTTCATTTGTGTATTATTCCTTTGGATCCATCATAAGTAATTTAAATATATACAAATTGTAGCATTTTATCAATTAAAATGGTAGAAATCGATAAACTAAAATCTCAAGTGGATGATCGCTCTCCACTATGGGACATAGCAACCATATAATTAGAGCGATGTTCGACGGAATGATCCGAAGCTAAATTTAAAAAAAAACAAGCAAATGGCGTCATTGCAGGTCTTCTTTGCATCCTCCGTGTGTAGGATTCATTCGGATCCAATAAAAGTAATTTAAGATAAATACAAATTATAGAACTGAATAAAATAAAATGGTAGAAATAGACAAGCTAATATCCCCAGTTCATGACCGCACGCCACTATGGGACATAACGAAAAATTACCACAATAGGGATATTGGTAGTAAACTTTAGCACAAAATAGCAGAAGATCTCAATACAACAAGTGAGGGGCGGGAGTGGGCATATGATTTTATTTTATTACTATTTTAAGTTAGTTCGATCGATATGGATAAAGGCTGCACCTATTGGTACCCGGGTACCAGAAGTGAGAGTTTGGGATTAAAAAACTATTAAAAATATTATTGTTGGGTTTGTAAGACCAAATGAGGTATGAAATGAAAGATAATTGAATGTACTATACGTTTGTAAACTTAATTCTTCATTTTAACTAAAATACACTACAACAAATGACATCTGAATAGCATTGAGCCTAATGGTACCCGGGTGCGAATGGTGGCGCTGCGTGTCTGGGTCAATGTTTATTTTTATTGCAAGAAGATTAGGTAAATAAAACCAAATTGTTTTGACCAAACTTGATCATATAATAGCTAAATATAATTATAATTAGAAATAGCAATTAAGAAATGAAAATTAGATATAACAAGTATGCATTTATTTTGAAGTTTGCATATCCTGTTACTGTTAGACCTGCAAAACAGTAACATTGGAAAATAGGTTCAAAGAAATGTCAATCACTTGAATTTAGGATATATTTTTGTTACACAATAATGAATCAAATATAATTTTAACATAATAAATACAGTTAATAAATATAGTTCCATGTAGAATATTTATGCTTTTACCAAATTTCTAAATTATATGTAATTTAAATTTTAAAAGAAAACTAAATTAAACTGTTTATAAACAAATATTAAATTAGCATGGATAATGCCATTGATTCTGTAGCACACGGTAAGGCTATCACTAAATTATTATGGAAAAAGATCAACGTGGATCAATTCATAATCAATTCATAAAATATATTTTACATTTTCATGGGACGGAATAGTCTATTTTATTGTACCAGTACTGGATGTCAATTGCTCCTTAAACTTAAATGTTAAAATTAAGTTTAAAGCAATCACGGATATTATATGCATCATTCCCTTCTCAATTATATTCGTTGTGATCTTCCCGTTGGTGATCTTGTAGCGTTACCAGCTGTTGTATTTGAAGCTAATAACATGTCCAACTGATCTTCAGAAATGACTAGTTTGTCCACATTTTTAGGATCAACTTGAATTCTGTTTTAAGAATCTCCATTGTGCAACAAGTAAGCCCAATGCACACTCAACTGTTCTTCTGGCCCGACTATGTCTGTATTTGTAAACTTCAATTTCTCGTGATACAGTATCACCACTGGTTGTGTATGGTCGCATCAGATGTTTCTTCAGAGGATAACCTTGGTCACCCAGAAAAACATATGGAAGATGTGTATTTATTGATCCCAGGTATCTGTCTTGGTTAAGGAAAGGGGAAAGACCCCGTTCCTATGTGGTTGTATAGATTTGATTCAACGAAAATACCACTGTCACTCTGCTGCACTATGCCCCACATACAACAGTTAATAATTTAATTTATACGTTGCACCAACAAAGCATACCACTGTATGTAGGTAGTCAAAAGTATAATGGTTCATTCTGAAAATAATAATTTTAATAATGGATTCTTCATCAAATAAAACATATGTTCATATATTCCAGTTTTTTTAATACAACAAGCTCATTTAAAATCTATGTTTAGTTTAATACTCGCCAGCGGAAAGACAGCAGGATCAAGGTCGTTGTTATGATAAACAATAAAAATTCGGATGCGATCGGCTGCAATGTATTCTCAATTTCTACAATGTCCGATGTACAGTTCTACCGAGCAACCGGTCTCGTCGTCAGTCTTAAAATCCGGTGAAATCCGGACCTAGTGTATTATCACCCTTAGAGTCAATTCAACTAGGCATTGGTAGATATAATATGGAGCGCCATCTGGGATTATTATCATAGATTATGCGCCCCTTACTGTTATTTTATATGCGCAAGGAAGTAGCGTCGTCCCAGCTATAGGTATAAAAAAAATGATGAGTTTCATTGCACAATGACAGAAACCTTCTTATTTTGTACATAACATTTACGATCATTTATTTGTTTAACAGATTTATGTCGTGTATAATAAAATCTTTTTGGTGCCCAAAGAGCCGTATGTACTGAATGATTTAGATTTGTACTTGTCGAGAGATTAGATTAGAGAGATACATAAAATAGATAGATAACAGATAGATAATAAACATACGGATAGATGTATAGGTAGGTAGGTAGGTACAAAGATAGATTAGATATATAAATATATCTATATATATACGTCATGTAAATAAACTTTGGAGTGTCAAGTCTTTCAAAAAAACGAAGACGCACCACTCCGTTAAACGCACCACTCCATTAAACGCACTACTCCGTTAAACGCACCATGTCTAGCAGGAGAGTAACATGCACACCAGCATTGCATGCTTTACAACTGTTTCTTTTTTCACAAAGAAAGACTTATAGCATTCTGTCTCTTGCACCCTCTCTGTTATTACTCCAAATATCTATCTATCTATCTATCTATCTATCTATCTATCTATCTATCTATCTATCTATCTATCTATCTATCTATCTATCTATCTATCTATCTATCTATCTATCTATCTATCTATCTATCTATCTATCTATCTATCTATCTATCTATCTATCTATCTATCTATCTATCTATCTATCTATCTATCTATCTATCTATCTATCTATCTATCTATCTATCTATCTATCTATCTATCTATCTATCTATCTATCTATCTATCGAGAGATATTTGGAGTAATAACAGAGAGGGTGCAAGAGACAGAATGCTATAAGTCTTTCTTTGTGAAAAAAGAAACAGTTGTAAAGCATGCAATGCTGGTGTGCATGTTACTGTCCTGCTAGACATGGTGCGTTTAACGGAGTAGTGCGTTTAATGGAGTGGTGCGTTTAACGGAGTGGTGCGTCTTCGTTTTTTGAAAGCCTTGACACTCCAAAGTTTATTTACATGACGTATTACGTCCTGCAGGCAACACGCAGAGTTTCATTCAGAGATGAAAGTCATTTTCAGTACACAACGCTCGGCAACATAGGGTATCTCACTTGACTACAAATAGAACAGGGAACCGTTGAAAATCTTACTGAACATAATTGAGTTCTAGATTTCAAGCCACTTCACATTAATAATTGGACCCTTCTCTGCCCCTACCCCACACATACTCCCCCCCCACTCCAAAAACCCAAGTCTGATGTATAATTTAAAGGGCTTCAAACAAAACAATACTTGGACACACATGCAAACCTCGGCTTAACTCGGAGATGTCATCAACTTTGTCCAGACCTAATCCTTATAAATCTCTGAGATTTTTTTTTTTTTTGGGGGGGTGGGGGTTTAATAGCCTAGCTAAGATGCACTTGAAGACTAACCACACTTTGTTTAAGATTGGGCCACACAACTCTCACACAGATACTAATGAGAATTTTCTGGAGACCTCCGTTTTGGCCACACAAATCTTACATAGGTACTAATGACAACTTTCTGGGGACCTCTGTTTTGGCCATACAACTCTCACATAGGTACTAATGACAACTTTCTGGGGACCTCTGTTTTGGCCACACAACTCTCACACAGGTACTAATGACAACTTTCTGGGGACCTCTGTTTTGGCCATACAACTCTCACATAGGTACTAATGACAACTTTCTGGGGACCTCTGATTTGGCCACACAACTCTCACACAGGTACTAATGACAACTTTCTGTGGACCTCTGTTTTGTCCACACAACTCTCACACAGGTACTAATGACAACTTTCTGGGGACCTCTGTTTTGGCCATACAACTCTCACACAGGTACTAATGACAACTTTCTGGGGACCTCTGTTTTGGCCACACAACTCTCACACAGGTACTAAAGAGAACTTTCTGGAGACCTCTGTTTTGGCCATACAACTCTCACATAGATACTAATGAGAACTTTCTGATGATCTCTGTTTTGGTCACAAAACTCTCACACAGATACTAAAGAGAACTTTCTGGGGACCTCTGTGAGTTAACGCAAGATATTTTTGTTTTTACAAGTGAGGGCATGTTTTTCTTATCTGGTGAGGCTGGGGAGAAAGGGGGAGTAGGTACAAAAAAAAAGAGGGAGGGCTGAATGAGGTCACTGGGAGGGGTGATTAAGGTCACAGTCTTTTCGGTGCAAAATTTTATTTGATTAGACAATCTGGAAAAACAGAAAATCTGGCCAAATGTACGGTCTCGGGCCTAACTCTCGTGGGGCTGGGCAGAGCACGTGCAGTAAGTCGACAGGTGAGCGCTCCAACACAACTTGTGGGTAAACGTGGCCAGGTGTCACTCAGCATACACATGCCCGCCCCTATTGAATATCAGAGTCAACGCCCATTTCACCCCTCGTATTCTTAACTGTGTTTGTTACACAGGTCGTCTGCAACACATCAGCTGGGTTTGGGGAGTGCTAGAGCTAAGTCCAGATTGAGTGTAACAAACATGTCAGCTAGTTTAATCCTAGCTTAAATTTGATTTAATTTCCACCGTTGATGGTCAGCTGCTTGCAAATTTGTTTCCAAAGAATCTAGAAATGTTCTATAATCTCATAGAATTGTTATACAGTCTCATAGAATTGTTATACAGTCTCATAGAATTCTCTAAATACAAATATAAGTTAAACACAGAGTTTCAATCATGAACTCATTGATGAGGATTTGAAAACCATCAGATAATAATTCCAGTAAGAACACGGTAAGAACAAGGGCCAGCAAGAACACGGGCCAATTTCAGCCTGTTACTTAGCGTCTTTATGATTATTATTATTTGTTCGTAGCTGGCTGGTAAAATCTTCGGACGGCTAATTAATTGACCCACTTTCCGCCAAGCTATCGAGCTGAAACTTCGCACATAGACCGGTTGCCAACGACAAACCATTCTTTCAAAATATTATTCCCATAACTGCGCTAAATGAGATTCTTTAAAAATAAATATCGCGAATTGCGTTCTGCGCATAATGTTTACTTCAGTTTTTTCTCAAATAATTGGTGAAATAAATCTGCGGTGTAAAAGCGGATGAGTCATTAGATTATTAATATAGTTCAGGGGCGTTAAAAATTTGCGGTTGCGCACCTTGGGTGGGGGACACTATTTGGGATTCTTATAAAGTGTGTTACTTGAATGCCTCACCTGACATTGATTGCTCGATATTACATTTGATAAAACAATTTTAGGAAAAACTTAGCTTTTAAGGGTTTTTTAATTATTCAATTTAGTTTTTGATTTGGTTCCTGTTGAAGCTGATGTTCCAGGAATTTAATTCAATGCCTTAAAAAAAACAATGAAACGAGCGTCCATAATTGGGTAGCCATTGAATAGAGACCAATTAATTGGGTAGCCATTGAATAGAGACCAATTAATTGAGTAGCCATTGAATAGAGACCAATTAATTGAGTAGCCATTGAATAGAGACCAATTAATTGAGTAGCCATTGAATAGAGACCAATTAATTGGGTAGACATTGAATAGAGACCAATTAATTGGGTAGCCATTGAATAGAGACCAATTAATTGGGTAGCCATTGAATAGAGACCAATTAATTGAGTAGCCATTGAATAGAGATCAATTAATTGAGTAGCCATTGAATAGAGATCAATTAATTGAGTAGCCATTGAATAGAGACCAATTAATTGAGTAGCCATTGAATAGAGACCAATTAATTGAGTAGCCATTGAATAGAGATCAATTAATTGGGTAGCCATTGAATAGAGACCAATTAATTGAGTAGCCATTGAATAGAGATCAATTAATTGAGTAGCCATTGAATAGAGATCAATTAATTGAGTAGCCATTGAATAGAGACCAATTAATTGAGTAGCCATTGAATAGAGACCAATTAATTGAGTAGCCATTGAATAGAGACCAATTAATTGAGTAGCCATTGAATAGAGACCAATTAATTGAGTAGCCATTGAATAGAGACCAATTAATTGGGTAGCCATTGAATAGAGACCAATTAATTGGGTAGCCATTGAATAGAGACCAATTAATTGAGTAGCCATTGAATAGAGACCAATTAATTGAGTAGCCATTGAATAGAGACCATTTAATTGAGTAGCCATTGAATAGAGACCAATTAATTGAGTAGCCATTGAATAGAGACCAATTAATTGAGTAGCCATTGAATAGAGACCAATTAATTGAGTAGCCATTGAATAGAGACCAATTAATTGAGTAGCCATTGAATAGAGACCAATTAATTGAGTAGCCATTGAATAGAGACCAATTAATTGAGTAGCCATTGAATAGAGACCAATTAATTGAGTAGCCATTGAATAGAGACCAATTAATTGAGTAGCCATTGAATAGAGACCAATTAATTGAGTAGCCATTGAATAGAGACCAATTAATTGAGTAGCCATTGAATAGAGACCAATTAATTGAGTAGCCATTGAATAGAGACCAATTAATTGAGTAGCCATTGAATAGAGACCAATTAATTGAGTAGCCATTGAATAGAGACCAATTAATTGAGTAGCCATTGAATAGAGACCAATTAATTGAGTAGCCATTGAATAGAGACCAATTAATTGAGTAGCCATTGAATAGAGACCAATTAATTGAGTAGCCATTGAATAGAGACCAATTAATTGAGTAGCCATTGAATAGAGACCAATTAATTGACTAGCCATTGAATAGAGACCAATTAATTGAGTAGCCATTGAATAGAGACCAATTAATTGACTAGCCATTGAATAGAGACCAATTAATTGGGTAGCCATTGAATAGAGACCAATTAATTGAGTAGCCATTGAATAGAGACCAATTAATTGAGTAGCCATTGAATAGAGACCAATTAATTGAGTAGCCATTGAATAGAGACCAATTAATTGAGTAGCCATTGAATAGAGACAAAATAAATGAGTAGCCATTGAATAGAGACAAAATGATTGAGTAGCCAACGAAATAAACCCAATTTGTTTAAATGTATAGAAAGTCTAAAAACTAACATTTCTATTCAAAATGAAAATTGTACTAGACGTAAACAGAAGATAAAAACTAAACTAAAATATTAGAAAATAGCTTTTGTCGCAGTTATCCCTGAACACAGGGGCGATGTGAGACACAGGGGCGATGGGAGACACAGGGGCGATGGGAGACACAGAACAATGATTAACGTCTTAAAGTTTTATTTAGCTGGCATAGCACACTGTACTTGGCCTACAGGCATAGCACACTGCACTTTGGCGATGTGAGACACAGAGGCGATGGGAGACACAGGGGCGATGGGAGACACAGGGGCGATGGGAGACACAGAACAATGATTAACGTCTTAAACTTTTATTTAGCTGGCATAGCACCCTGTACTTGGCCTACAGGCATAGCACACTGCACTTGGCCTACATGCATAGCACACTGTACTTGGCCTACAGGCATAGCACACTGTACTTGGCCTACAGGCATAGCACACTGTACTTGGCCTACAGGCATAGCACACTGTACTTGGCCTACAGGCATAGCACACCGTACTTGGCCTACAGGCATAGCACACCGTATTAGGCCTACAGGCATAGCACACTGTACTTGGCCTACAGGCATAGCACACCGTACTTGGCCTACAGGCATAGCACACTGTACTTGGCCTACAGGCATAGCACACCGTACTTGGCCTACAGGCATAGCACACCGTACTTGGCCTACAGGCATAGCACACCGTATTTGGCCTACAGGCATAGCACACCGTACTTGGCCTACAGGCATAGCACACCGTACTTGGCCTACAGGCATAGCACACTGTACTTGGCCTACATGCATAGCACACCGTACTTGGCCTACAGGCATAGCACACCGTACTTGGCCTACAGGCATAGCACACCGTACTTGGCCTACAGGCATAGCACACCGTGCTTGGCATACAGGCATAGCACACCCTACTTGGCATACAGGCATAGCACACTGCACTTGGCATACAGGCATAGCACACTGCACTTGGCACACAGGCATAGCACACTGCACTTGGCATACAGGCATAGCACACCGTACTTGGCATACAGGCATATCACACTGCGCTTGGCACACAGGCATAGCACACTGCATTTGGCATACAGACATAGCACACCGTACTTGGCATACATGCATAGCACACTGCGCTTGGCACACAGGCATAGCACACTGCATTTGGCATACAGACATAGCACACCGTACTTAGCATACATGCATAGCACACTGCACTTGGCACACAGGCATAGCACACTGCACTTGGCATACAGACATATCACACTGCACTTGGCACACAGGCATAGCACACTGCACTTGGCATACAGGCATAGCACACTGTACTTGGCATACAGGAATAGCACACTTGCTTTGGCATACCAGGCTTAGCACACTGCACTTGGCATACAGGCATAGCACGCTGCACTTGGCATATAGGCATTGCACACTGCAGTTGACATACAGTGCATAGCCCACTGCTCTTGGCATACCAGAATTAGCACACTGCACTTGGCATACAGGCATAGCACACCGTACTTGGCATACAGGCATAGCACACTGCACTTGGCATACAGGCATAGCACACTGCACTTGGCATAACACACTGTACTTGGCATACAGGCATAGCACACTGCACTTGGCACACAGGCATAGCACATTGCACTTGGCATACAGGAATAGCACACTTGCTTTGGCATACCAGGCTTAGCACACTGCACTTGGCATACAGGCATAGCACGCTGCACTTGGCATATAGGCATTGCACACTGCAGTTGACATACAGTGCATAGCCCACTGCTCTTGGCATACCAGGCATAGCACACTGCACTTGGCATACAGGCATATCACACTGCACTTTGCATACCAGGCATAGCACACTGCACTTGGCATGCAGGCTACCACACTGCACTTGGCTACAGGCATATAGCACACTGCTCTTGGCATACATGCATAGCACACTGTATTTGCATTTTTTTGTTGGCATCAGTCCGGCACAATGTGACGGTGGTGTGGAATTCGCCACCCAGCACCCCAGTATTTTACTTGCATACGTTGTAGTTATAGCATCTTAACATTGTTGTCACAACTCTTCGGACAATGAACTCCAAGCTCAGCAAGAGAGCCTCAGTCTTACACTGTCCCAATCTACAGATATCTATACGCCTCCACCTCACACAAATATAATACAAATACCAGATTTCACAATGAACCGTCACACAACATGTCACCGTTGGCTGTCACGCATATCACACGTGTCACGGTAGACTGTCACACGAACGGTGAAACCTCTCGCCGTAGACTGTCACTCGACACAATAAAATATGTCACAGTCGACTGTCACAAGTTGTGCCCGTATTGTGGGCGTGCCACTGAAGTGTCAGTTCAACAAGTCATTATCTCCCCTGCTGTGAGCTATAGGGCAAATATTCTCGTCCTCATTTCCATATGGTACAGCGGTGCTGTCCCCTTAAGACATTGTCTCATCTGACTTCATCAAGCTCAAACAGAAACTAGTTTCATAAGAAATCTGCTCTAAACCAAGGCAGCCCCTTTCCCCAATAAATAAAATAGGTCACTGTTAAAATGTAGCTTTCTGAAGATAAAATATGCATCTTTTAATCGTGTTTAAATTAATTGTTTAAATTGGCTATTTTACTTTTAAATAAAAAAACATTTTCTTGGTCTTGGGGGGAAAAAAATCATATTCAAGAACACAAGATAATTCAACTAAAAATAAAATAAAAATTTGTTAAAATATTTACGGTTCATTATTTTAATTTTTTTTTTTTGAGGCCTATTGTCATGAATGAATTTACAGTTTTTTTAAAAATTTTGGTTATTTTTAAATCATTCATAGTAACTTCTCCTTTGTTGGTGGCTGGCTGGGTTGCTGGCAACGTCTTCGGACGCCTAAGTGACCAACTTCCATAAGCCTATTGAGCTGAAATTTTGGCACATAGACTCGTTGCCGATGACAAAACATTCTTTCAAATTGTGAGCCCCGCCCCCCATACCCACAAAAATCTGTTTTCCCTGCTTTTTCAAGGGAAAGTAAAGACCAAGTAAATATTATGACTCTGATTTCACGAAATAACATTCGTAATCACTGCGCTACATGAGATTATTTAAAAAAACAATTATCGCAAGTGCGTTTGGGGCGTAATTTTTGCTTTTGTTTTTCTGAAATAGTTGGTGACATAAATCTGTGTGGTAAAGTCGCGCGGATCATTTGAATATAAATATAGTTCAGGGGGCGTGAAACAAATGTGTAGTTGCGAACTTTTTTGGGGGGAGGGGAAGAGGGAGGGGAAGAGGGAGGGGAAGAGGGAGGGGAAGAGGGAGGGGAAGAGGGAGGGGAAGAGGGAGGGGAAGAGGGAGGGAAAGAGGGAGGGGAAGAGGGAGGGGAAGAGGGAGGGGAGAGGGATTGGAAGAGGGAGGGGAGAGGGAGGGGAAGAGGGAGGGGAAGAGGGAGGGGAAGAGGGAGGGGGAGAGGGAGGGGAAGAGGGAGGGGAAGAGGGAGGGGAAGAGGGAGGGGGAGAGGGAGGGGAGAGGGAGGGACTAACTGAGATTCTTATTAAGGGCGTTACTTGTATGCATGTTTTGTCAAAGTTTCAGCCCCAACTCCATTTCGCGATGTTTTATTTTATAAGGGATTTATTGGAAAACCTTTGTTTTTATGGGTTGTTTAATAAAGAACGCACTTTGAATTTGAAGTTAGTCTATTTGTAACTTTCAGTTTATTTTATAAAATAACTTACTTTAGTTTTCATGAATCCATTAAACATGTTTCTCAACTTGTGGGGCTCGCTACAGAACATGAAACTGAAGGATCGCTACAGAACATGAAACTGAAGGATCGCTACAGAACATGACACAGAAGGATCGCTACAGAACATGAAACTGAAGGATCGCTACAGAACATGAAATTGAAGGATCGCAACAGAACATGAAACTGAAGGATCGCTACAGAACATGAAACTGAAGGATAGCTACAGAACATGACACAGAAGGATCGCTACAGAACATGACACAGAAGGATCGCTACAGAACATGAAACTGAAGGATAGCTACAGAACATGACACAGAAGGATCGCTACATGTCACTGAAGGATTTGGAACTTGAATTCAGATTGTTTTCCAAAAAACTTTTGTTTGTAAGAACAATTGCACAACTGGAAAAAAAGTGTTTTGTGTGAGTGGGATGTGTATTTAGTGTTTTTTAATAGCCACCCATTTGATGGTGAATACAATGCCAAATACCTGTTTATTTTTACACGTTTGGTCTGAGAGTAATTCTCGTCATAATTACTTCATTTCTATGTTGTCTTATGTATTTAATATATATATGACGTCACGATGACGCTATGATTTCTTATGTACAGCTGCCACCATGAACTACTAAGTCGCCATTTTAGCCCACAAAAACAGTTGCCACCATGAACTACTAAGTCGCCATTTTAGCCCACAAAAACAGTTGCCATCATACCGAGCGTACACCTTCTCTAAATTGTTCAGTCAAAATAAGACCTTTCTTTGCAAGTCTCTTCAAATTAGATTTCTCATGATTCAGCCAATAGAACCAGGGGGTTTCCTTAAACTTACCTTTAGGATGTACATTTCATACTAATTATCTCAAATAAAAAAAACATACATTTGGTTACACGTGATTGTCAAAAGATCCACATCAATAAACCAAGGCGTAAACCAAGGCTTATGGGTAACCAGTAGTTCAAGACGTAACAAATAATATTAATAGTTGCTATAGTTGGAGTAAGCAGTCCGAAAATTTCAAATTTTTAAAGTGGGCCTGGTGCAATTGTGCCAGTTGCACCGTGGTTAACCTGGCACCAAACTCCAGGCAGCGCACGGTCAAGGTTAGATGTCAGGGGATGCGAAGAATGTGGTTAGAAGATCAGAAAATAAAATTTACTTTAAAGTTGTGATTTAAATGTTCATTTATTCATTGTGAATATTTTGACACGGCACAAAATCTATTTGTAATTTAATTTCAATTTTAAAAAAATTACAAGTGCATTGTTACTTTTATTGCACCATGGTCTTGTATTTAAGTAACATCTGCTACGAAACTGCCTAGAGCCAGCTCTGTCCACTAGAGAGGGTGTCAACCAATGTGGTCTGCAACCCCTTTGTGACCACTGTGCAGAGTATAGAAAATGTTAGCCGAACCTGCAGTTGATTACGCCAAATGGTCTCAGGTCTGCTGTTCATGACGCCAAATGGTGCATCATTCGTATTTATACAATGCGGGACCCCAAGGTGATGTGACATTATAGAAAAATCTTTTATCGATATCGCTGAGCTTATGGTGATAACATTGGTCCTCAAAACGGCGCGTTGTCCTGGCCCCCCTCGATCTCTAAAAAAGCAGTGGTCATATAGTTAGAACCTTTTCTATACAATTTTAAAACTAATTATATTATTAGCAAAATTCGTTATTTGAAAAAAGTGATGGTGGCGAGTGAGCATGGGATAGTTGCCAGCATTCAGTGCTGTAGGACAATTTCAAGGGTTTTGATGAACGTTAACCTCTCTATGCAAGATAGTGACCCAACTTAAGCCATAATATAACTGACTATCTGACCCAACTTAAGCAATAATATGACCGACTATCTGACCCAACTTAAGCCATAATATAACTGACTATCTGACCCAACTTAAGTCATAATATACCTGACTATCAGTTTACTTAATTTAAGCGAATAATGAATATTATAAAGGAAAGTTTCTCTTCCATGAAAAAAAACCAACAATAATTTTGTGACGTCATTTTGTGACGTCATTATGTGATGTTAATATCGGGCTGCTAACAATAAAATTTGGCGGCTCAAGTCCATGTCCGTTACCTAAGATAAGTCTAGTCCGTTACCTAAGATAAGTCTAGTCCGTTACCTAAGATAAGTCTAGTCCGTTACCTAAGATAAGTCTAGTCCGTTACCTAAGATAAGTCTAATGTGAATAATCGTCACATACTTGAGTCACTAAATACCATTGCGAATATCTGTTTGCTGGTTCGATTTAAGCTTAGAAGCGGCTCATAAGTTACACCGTGTCCTAACCCTCATTAGATGTCCTTGCAATGGGAACTACAAACAAACTCAAACCGTTGGGCTGTTAGCAGTGTTGAAATGTCATAACGTAGGCCGCAGATTTACACACCCCAGTCACAACAAACATGTTCCCTTGACCTGACCTCAACTGGCTAACTCTCAAACACAGACCTTTATTTCTCACCAAACTTTCATGGAATCATCTAAAAAATGAATAAAACAGAAATAATGCTATTTTAAAATAAGTTTGTTCATTTCTATCTCTTCTGCCTTCTCTATTGTCTCCTGCACAGCCTCTGCATTTTTTTTTATTTGAGTAGGCTTAAATGTAACTTATTTAGCAGGCCTAAATGTAACTTATTTAGTAGGCTTAAATGTAACTTATTTAGCAGGCCTAAATGTAACTTATTTAGTAGGCTTAAATGTAACTTATTTAGTAGGCTTAAATGTAACTTATTTAGCAGGCCTAAATGTAACTTATTTAGTAGGCTAAATTGCTACTTATTTAGTAGGCCTAAATGTAACTTTGTTTACAAGGCCTAATTGTAACTAGTTTAGTAGGCCTAAATGTAACTTTGTTTACAAAGCCTAAATGTAACTTGTTAAGTAGGCCTTCATGTAAGTAGGTTAGTGGGCCTAAATGTAACGTGATTACTATATTTAAATAAATGAACCACTTAGCAGTACCGGTCTGCCAAGGTTTGTACCGGTCTGCCAATGTTTGTACCAGTATGTCAATGTTTGTACCGGTCTGACAATGTTTGTACCGGTCTGGAAATGTTTGTACCGGTCTGTCAATGTTTGTACCGGTCTGTCAATGTTTGTTCCGGTCCGCCAATGTTTTTACCGGTCCGCCAATGTTTGTACCGGTCTGCCAATGTTTATACCGGTCTGCCAATGTTTGTACCGGTCTGCCAATGTTTGTACCGGTCTGCCAATGTTTGTACCGGTCTGCCAATGTTTGTACCGTTCTGCCAATGTTTGTACCGGTCTGCCAATGTTTGTACCGGTCTGCCAATGTTTGTACCAGTCGCCCAATGTTTGTACCGGTATTTCAGTGTTGTATAGTATAAGGCTTATGCTAATTCATACATAAAAATAAAATCAAGATAATTCCAACATATAGAGCTTGTTCCTTTTTATTTTCCTTTGTGATCAATCGATGAAAAAAACAACACAAAAGAACAACAAACCAACAAAAAAGCGTTGCTAGTTTTAGCATTGACAAAACTCTCAAGGATCTACATTAAAATAAGAAAACAAAAGTAAAGGAAAAAAAAAATTATTTCCAGAACTTTGTGCCTTTCGACACCTGTCAGAAAATCTTTCAAGCATTTTTTTTTTCATTGGTCAGTTTAATGATAACCAAGTAAATCGTCCTGGCCAGGTCAGAGCCAGAATGTAGGACTAAAACACTGAATGGAAATGAAGATTTAAAGAAGGGGTTTTCCCCATCTAGTCATTCGAACAATGCTCCGTTTGTATGCTACATGAGACTGTCAGCAAACATGACGTCATTCAAGTTAGAGATTATGAAGGAAAGAAAAAAAAAGTCCATTTTATAATTAACACTTATATAAAAGAGCATTTTTATAAATTGGTGAAATTTCATGAAGGCAGGAGAGCATCGCTCTGGTCAACTGACAGCGAGGTGACACAATGATGGTCAACTGACAGCAAGGTGACACAATTATGGTCAACTGACAGTGAGGCCGCACAATGACCTGGTTCACATACTGCTTACAATGTGCTATTTTAAAGGAGTTTGAAGCTAATAACTTCTTGGGGTGTTGAGAAGGCTTAATAAGCTTTCTCTGTTACTGTTTTGTCAACCAAGAGATTGGTGGCCGTTTGTGATCATGTATTCAAGAAGCAAACTTTGAAAGTTACATTCAAAATGTCACCTGTAAGTAGATCTAATTGTAATAATGTCACCTGTAAGTAGATCTAATTGTGATAATGTCATTTGTAAGTACATCAAACGTCAGCCAATGCAAATGTCCAACAATGCAAATGTCCAACAATGCAAATGTCCAACAATGCAAATGTCCAACAATGCAAATGTCCACCTAACCTCAAATTGACTTTTTTTAAAAAGACCAAAACAACAGGGGTTAACATGTTTTAACATAACATAATACATGTATTATATGAATATAATGCATCATAACCACACAAGTCCACAATGTACACAAATTACTCACTTGAAAAATTTACAAAATGTTAATTGATACAAGAAGGCAGTTCCAAACCCCCCCCCCCCCCCCAGACAGAGCGCTACCGGATGGTAGGACAAGCCCTTGCACAATCTGACCCTCCCATCTCACAGCACTACTGGATGATAGGACAAACCCTTGCACAATCTGACCAACCATTTCATGAATCATCTAAAAAGCATCTGACAATCATCTAACAAGCATCTGACAAACAATCGGCAGAAGCTGGCATTCAAACACTGTCATTTATGTACAATAATAATACAAAAATATAAAGTTATAACAGACACCCATAGCATGATATGATGCCCTGGTTAATTAATCTTGATATCTTGGGATAACAGCTTTAACATGATGTCCTTGTTAATTAATCTTTAAACAATGTCCTTGTTAATTAACCTTAACACAATGTCCTAGTCTATTAACCTTAACACAATGTCCTAGTTAACTGACCGTTACATGTTGTCCTGTTTAATTAACCTAAACACGATGACTTAGCTAATTAATTTTGACCTGGTGAATTGCTCAACTTCAGCTGGGTATCAAATCTATTTGAAAACATTGAATCAAATCTATTCCTGAGACACAACACATATTCGTTTCGGGGGGGGGGAGAGGGGGGCGAAAGGGGAGGGCATATTATTGACTCCCTCAAACCATTCTACCATCCACAACCCAAACAATGTAATTAACATAACCCCTTACATAATTTTTAGAAGATTAAAAAAAAACAAAAAACAAAAACAACTCTGTTTAGAAATGTATGAAAACAAAAATGACGTTTTTTCTGTTTCCTTTGTAAACTACAGAGCGCTCATGACTTATAAAAGTCCCGTGATTTCTTGTTTGAACAAGTGTCTATAGTTTGGGCTGTAGATGGTAGAGCATAATAAAGTATTAAGACTTGAGTCTACAAACCAAAGTTCCCTATCACTAAGGAAAGATGCCATTTATTAAATTTGTCATTGCAACTAAAACAAAGTTATATAGCACAGAAAACAACAAAATTATCAGAAAAAAAACTTCATACATTATTGTGAGTTCAAGAATGGAAGGTCAGTTCTATACATCCACAAAATGGATCAAATGATGGACATCAGATGGTCACATTGCATGGGTGTATCCAATGGATTGCTTTTTGTGTTACAACAAATGACAAAAGCTTCTAAAAAACAAACCATTTTTAGTAATTCAGTCAAGAGAAATGAGTTGAGAGTTCAAGTACTATAGATGATGGATTGAAAACCTCACAAACTTCCTCCATTATTGTACTATGTCTAGCATATACCAATAGAGTATGTTATACGTATATTCTGTATTTACTCTTTGCTTCCATCATGTACAGCACATCACTCACACAATCTGTAAATGTGTACATATTAATAGTGGGGAGACATCTATTTACAACCAAGAACAATCTGCCCTGTTTTGGTGGTCGAGTGTTTTGGTGGTCCTAGAGTGTTTTGGTAGTCCTATAGTGTTTTGGTCGTCCTAGAGTGTTTTGGTGGTCCTAGAGTGTTTTGGTGGTCCTAGAGTGTTTTGGTGGTCCTAGAGTGTTTTGGTGGTCCTAGAGTGTTTTGGTAGTCCTATAGTGTTTTGGTAGTCCTAGAGTGTTTTGGTGGTCCTATAGTGTTTTGGTCGTCCTAGAGTGTTTTGGTGGTCCTAGAGTGTTTTGGTGGTCCTAGAGTGTTTTGGTGGTCCTAGAGTGTTTTGGTGGTCCTAGAGTGTTTTGGTAGTCCTAGAGTGTTTTGGTAGTCCTAGAGTGTTTTGGTCGTCCTAGAGTGTTTTGGTGGTCCTAGAGTGTTTTGGTGGTCCTAGAGTGTTTTGGTGGTCCTAGAGTGTTTTGGTGGTCCTAGAGTGTTTTGGTAGTCCTAGAGTGTTTTGGTAGTCCTAGAGTGTTTTGGTGGTCCTAGAGTGTTTTGGTGGTCCTAGAGTGTTTTGGTAGTCCTAGAGTGTTTTGGTGGTCCTAGAGTGTTTTGGTAGTCCTAGAGAGTTTTGGTAGTCCTAGAGAGTTTTGGTAGTCCTAGAGTGTTTTGGTAGTCGTAGAGAGTTGTGGTGGTTCTTCTGTATTTTCGGTGTCCTAAAGTTTATTGGTGGTTCTTTACTATTTTGGGGCTCCTTAAGGGTTTAGGTGTTCCTAAAGGGTTTTAGTGGTCCTAAAGGGTTTTGGTGGTCCTAGAGTATTAGTGGTTTTCAATGTTTTGTAAGTGTCTTGGTGGTTTTACAGTGTTTTGGTGGCCCTACAAGCTTTGGTGGTTCTAGTGTGTTTTAATGACCGGGATAGCAAGAGTTGGTGGGACACAAAGGGTAGGACATAGGGATACAAGTTGGGGATATGGGGAAATGAATGAGAAATCAAACAAGTACTTAAATGGCACATTGAACAAACTATATGATGATGGGACTGCCCTTGACCACTGGGATGGTGTGGACATTTTCAGGTCAGTGTGTGTGGACAAAGTTCAAGTTACTGGTCAAAGTACAAGGTACTGGTCAAAGTACAAGGTACTGTCAAATTTCAGCTTAAGCTGAAATATGATCCATATGCTGCAGTGTATTTTATTTGAAGACAAAGCTGGTTCCTTGACAAATCAATATGATATTCCACAGGTATACAGCCTCAAAATATTGGCTCGTACAATTAAATAGCAAATTGCTCTAACTTATCAAAATTGTCAAGACGTCAATCTAGCACTGGGAATGACGCCAATCTAGAACTGGGAATGACGCCAATCTACCACTGAGAATGACATGACTTGAAATATTTTTATCAACACTGGCCGAATTAAAGTTGATGTCAAGAGACATTTATCAACAGTGGCCGAATTAAAGTTGATGTCAGGAGACATTCAAATGACATGGTAACATGCCAGGACAGAAGACATTCAAAGCTACTGTTAAAATCAACTCAATCATTTCTGAATATCTAAATAAAACTGCTTCACGATATTAAAGCAGCAGTTTTTTACAACAGTATCAATCTAAACAACCAGGGGCTCTACAAACGTATCAACCTAAACAACCAGGGGCTCTACAACCGTATCAACCTAACCCCCCCACCCCCCAAAAAAACAAACAAAAAACAACAACAAACAAACAAACATTGGTTCTAAAACTGGAGCAACTAAACGACCGGGGGTTCTACAAATGTAATGATTATCCAGTGGTTCTCTAATTTTGTTAAGCCCAGTTTTGGAGTGGAACCCTGGTACCACATAGGATCTCAGCTTACAGTCTGAATCTAAGGCTACAATTACAGAGGTAATGTATTGTAAACTCATATCCTCCAAACATCTCTCTACATCTTGAACTAATTAGTTGTACAACAACATCCCCATTGTATCCCTATGTCATCAAAGCTTTAAATGGCAACCAGCGAATAGCACGCCTGGATTCAGAGAGCAGACTTTGGTACCACTTCTCTGCTCCTAGGACACATCACAGACAATTACCAAGACGGATACTATCTCATTAAGCTGATTGTGGGGAGTGAAAGCATGACACCTGCATCAGAAATATAGGAAAGATAGTATATTTTGACCCATGTCGGAATAGATGTATTAATGGTTTGTTTACGAAGGGAAAATGTATCCAGTTAATAACGAGGTAAATAAAACAATAATTAGCTCCGCCCAATTCATTCCACACTCCACTGGATGGAATTTATAGGATAACACGTTTTTTAATGATTCAGGTGAGAGAAACCAAACAAATCTTGTAACAGTAACACAAACCAAGTCATTGAGATGACACAAACCGAAACCAAAAAACTCGATTAGTTTCAGTCTTAGGCACTTGCTCCACTTTGATTTTTTAAAACGTTCTTGTGTTTACAGTAAAGTGAAATGAAAGTACAAGACTTAATAATTATTATTATTAAAACTTTGTACATTTTCAGGGCAAATTCTTCTGTAGTGTACAGGAGTACATTCCTAAAAACACAACTGACAATGTTTCCTTCTGTGTAGATGACAGGCTGATAACGATGATTGAGTTGAGTTTTATACTTGGTACTTGTTAGTGTTAAATGACATCCTCATCTTCTGTTAGCTTTCATACAAGATAACCTGGTGGGTGCTCTCTAATGTCTACTGAATAGTAAACAATCAAATGTCTACTGAATGGTAAACAATCAAATGTCTACTGAATGGTAAACAATCAAATGTCTACTGAATAGTAAACAATCAAATGTCTACTGAATGGTAAACAAACAAATTAATATTCCCCACGGATCAAACTATAAGACAAACAGGAGGGAGTGGACAAACAGGAGGGAGTGGACAAACAGGAGGGAGTGGACAAACAGGAGGGAGTGGACAAACAGGAGGGAGTGGACAAACAGGAGAGAGTGGACAAACAGGAGGGAGTGGACAAACAGGAGGGAGTGGACAAACAGGAGGGAGTGGACAAACAGGAGGGAGTGGACAAACAGGAGGGAGTGGACAAACAGGAGGGAGTGGCAAGGGTGTTATAAAATCGCATCCTTCTGTACACATTCTCCTGACGTCATCACACAATCTCTCTATAACAAACTCAAATATAAGACAGCTGGTATCATAGTTAATCATACAGAGAGACACAGAGCTTGTTGGAGCAGGGAGTTGTGGTAGAGCAGTGGCCTTTTGGGTGGAGCAGGAGGGGCCTGGGATGGAGCAGTGGCATTGGCCAGTAGGTATGACCTCACATTAGAAGCAGTTGAAACTAAACGAAATATCCACCACATCTGTTAGAGATTGTTTTGGATTCATCAGGTACATTTCTGTCTGCTTTATCCAGAAATACTGATACCCATGACAGACAACCTGGATGACCTTGCTAAACACCTTGATGTCCATGAGACACCTTGATGCCCATGCTAGACACCTTGATGTCCATGACAGACACCTTGATGTCCATGACAGACACCTTAATGCCCATGACAGACACCTTAATGCCCATGACAGGCACATCTAGGTAATTATATTCTGTCTGGGTTTCGGCAACATTTATCAGGGGAGGCTATCATGGTCATAAGGAGACAACAACAAAAATGAATTAATTATGTTGATACAGGCAATACACACGTCCTCCATGTCATTATTAGAACATGCAGTCATTAAACCTCCCACAGGTTCAAACCTTCTCTTCTGGCTTCCGTTTGAGGGAGTCCTCACTTAACACAGACTTCATAAGAAGATGACAGAGTCAAAGTTGCTCCCCTCCCCGACCATCAAAATCACCCTAACTGGCAGTTACCAAGTCACCTGTTGATTCACACTAATGAGTTGATCATGCCAACCTGTGGTGCAGTGTCCACACAGTGTCCTACTTAAGTCTGAGTGTGGCAACACTTGATGGCAGTGTCTTTAAGCAGTGAGGCCACTGCACTGGTTGAGTCAATATATCCAGGTCATTTGGGACAAAAAAGCTTTCACGATGAACGGTTCATTAAAAAGAAATAGGCTTGTGTATCTGAAGTAAGGAACAAGACACAGTGTTAGGCACAAGATACTATAACAAACTTGTTACCGTTGGCAACAAGATAAGGTAACTCTAACATAGTCAACCTACAAAAACCAACTCAACTTTTCTCCTGGCTGAAGGTCATGTGTGCTAAAATGGTGCCTATCTAAGATTAGCTTGACTTTGTCGTCCATGTCCAGCGCTTGGCTCTATCAGCAACAACTGGTTGACAAGTAGAAGATGATTCTAATCCTTGAAGAGCTGGCAGACATTTTGTTTCTTGACCAGGTTAAGCCGGTATAATATTGGCATTAATTGGGGGGACGGGCTAAGAGTAGATCAACACTGCTGCTTTAGAGAGTAAGAGAGGGTTCATGTCATGTGACTTTACCAGTCATGCTGATTGGCTGAACCCTTAGTGGCAAGATATGGCCTACCCCACAGAACACATTCACACCGACACCCCAGCTGAATGTGAGTATTGGGGCCATAACAGCCATTCCGATGACGTTTCTTTATCGTTTCGATCTGTCTACGACCGAAACTGTTTCCACAATATAAAGATGTGTTTTGTACAGAGTCTGTCCCTAGTGGGGCTGTGGTTAGCAAATAGACATACATTCAGTCTGGTCCTGCTGATCCTGATGCTGCTCTATCTTGGCGTTGTGATCATTCTCACTTTTAGCCAACTTATTCCTCTCTGCGTTCAGATCAAGCACCTCTTTCATCAAGGGCTGAATGCCTTCAGGGTTGATCTTCAGAAGCACCTGTGAATGCTCTTCGTTGAGGTTCCGGATGTCAGTGAGTTTCATCAGAAGCTTGGGATACATCCAGCGTATGACGTGGGGCGGGTGCTTGGACTCCAGATAACGCAAGAGTAGGAGAGCGTATCGTTCTTGCTCTTCCGCCACGTAGTGCTTGTCCGAGATCTGCGGCCGGTCCGGGGAATAGAGGGCGATCATCAGGAGGAGAATGAGGACGGTCTCGTCCGCCTGCAGGTCGATGGCTAAACTCTTGACAAAACGCATGTGCTCATCAAACAAGCCAGACCCTTGACCCATCTTAAGCTGGTCAGTTGTCATGGCGTACTTCTCCTTGTCGTAAGGGTCCAGAAACTGCATCTTGTCACTGTCGAATGTGATGACAGATCGAATGATGAGTAACTCGATGCTGCCTCCCTTCAACAAACTGATCTGGTCAGCCTGAGACAATGCCTTGAATGACTTAATTTTCTTGGACATGTCAATCACTCTCCGGACACTGATCTCGGCAATGTTGACCAGTTCTGTCATGGAGGGATGATGTCTGGACACTTCAGACTCGACGCAAATTTCTAAACTTTGATGGTAGGCGTTGACAATTTCATTGATGGCGGTTTCTTCCTCAGGTTCCAATGACCGCAGGCGTGGAGCGGCTGATGACGTTATGTCCATGCTCTGCATCTTGGTTCTGTCCACTTCCCTGAATTTACTGGAAAATAAAGAAAATCCCATAGTAATAAAGATTCCATGTGCATTAGGCTCATAAAGGTTTTAAAGGCATGTGATAGAAATATTCAAATTGGCCTGAAAGTACATCTCTGACTTTTGATATAAACCAAAAAATATTAAGTTTACAAAATAATAATCAACATTAAAATCCGCACTTGATCACATGATCACCGTACAAGATGTGATTTCAAAATTCTGACATGATATTTTGCTTTCAAATAAAACATAAGACATCTTCTTTACAACACAGCTACCGTCTATTTTAAATTAAAATTAATCCAAGGCTCACAATACATCTCCTTATGATATGTCATTTACCACATGTTTTGCTTGTTGATGTCATTTACCACATGTTTTGCTTGTTGATGTCATTTACCACATGTTTTGTTGGTTGGCATCACATGTTTTTTTTATAAAGGATGTATAAAGGGAAATCCACTTACTATATTTGCCATATTTTAAAATATAAACTTCTGTTTTATTTTGAATTCAAATATCCAGATTTTTTTTTCACTCCCTTTCAACGGCTCAACTAATTGATGTAAATAAATAAGAATAAGTTAAAAAGTATTGATAGAACTCAACGTAATAAAACCAGTGTCTCACCACTCAGGCTGTTTCCCTGTAGACCTCTGACTGAGAAAGGGAGAGAAAAACAAACAAATAATGGCAAGAATAAAATTGTCTCATCTTACAACTCATAAACTGATTGTAGGAAGTCATTTGAACAAAGTCCTAAACTTATCTTACTACACGAATTTCAGAAAGTCCTAGGAGTAATTTAAGGTCATAAACTTAAGTCCTACAATTTTGTTTCAACTCAAAGAGTAAATTGATAGTGTTTGTTGACAGTAAAACAAGTCAATGATGAGTAACAACTCATTACTGAACAGGTTGTAACTTGATGTAACATTACCGATTCTCTTCAATCCTCTGTCGTTTCCTCATCTTCTCCTCATCTGTCAGGATATATTCTTTCCGCATACCAATCTCAAAACACTTGCGTAATCGGCAGCGCTTACAGAATCTACGGTTAGACACGTCCATCTTACACTTCTCTTCATACGGGCACTTGAAGTAATCCTGCAATGGATTCAATAGTAACACGTTATTGCACAGTCAAACACAAGGTCGAGTGGCTGATTGGACTGAATTATCTTGCTGTGAAATCTAGTTTATAGTGAGTAGACATTGCAATGAGTGAAACAACATAGGGGAAACCTGGGGAAAAAATCCACAAAAACAACGAACGTATCGGCAAACAACCTTCTTCGGTGAACAAACAACATTGGTCCTAGTTTAGTGATGGGACTAGTCAGACAAAGTATTAAAGGTCTAATTTTGGTCATAGGACGCTTGAACAAAAGATATCAAAATTATTTGTTCCCCAATCTAGTCAGAATTTACCAACGCCCCCCTCCCTGTTGTACAATAAAATACTTGTAATCACTCACACTCATTACCTATGTCTGTAATCACTCACAACACTCATTACATATGTCTGTAATCACTCACACTCATTACCTATGTCTGTAATCACTCACACTCATTATATATGTCTGTAATCACTCACACTCATTACCTATGTCTGTAATCACTCACACTCATTACCTATGTCTGTAATCACTCACACTCATTACCTATGTCTGTAATCACTCACTACCTATGTCTGTAATCACTCACACTCATTACCTATGTGTCTGAATTGCATTAAAAAACAACAAATTCGTGTACTGTTACTTCTCTTCCCGTTATTTTTGTCCCTGTGACTTCTCCCCCACCGACCCAAACCCCTGCACTCATTAGGCGTGCACCGCTTGACCCCTTCACGTTCCCTCTTGATATGAGACCACAGGTAGCCACCACAGGTAGCCAGGGCCCAGTTTGGGGGAGGAGCTGGTTTCCACGTACCAACATGTGTTAGTGTTCATGTCAGGAAGGGGGGAGGTTTGGAGGCGGGAAATGATTTTGGTGTTTCTAACGGTCATGATGAACGAGAAATGACACATAAGATGACATGTCTTGCCACTCATCCACTCTGTGGTACCAGCACAAGGAAATTCTTAAATCAGAGCAACAAAATTGACTGCATCAGCGAACAAGCAACAGTGAAAAACAGAATTAAATAAAAAATAACACTTAGATGAAATTTGGTGTCGGAGTGTATTAAATAAGAAATAACAAATGAAAGGTAGTGTCTGAGTGTCTGATTGTCTGAACGTATGAGCCTCTCGAACACTTCATTTCAGCCAAGTGTTATTTTCATTTTTATTCTGTTTTTACTGTTGTTTGTTCGCCGATGAAGGCTTTTTGCCGACACATTCGTTGTTTTGTTGGGTTCTTGTTTTCCCTTACCTTGTTTCACTCATTCTCCTTTTTTGCTAACGTGATTGCAGTCTCCCCCCTTTATTACCAACTTAAAATTGGGTGAGTTGTAGGAAGCGATAAAATAATTATTTAGTTAGAGAAATATAGAATTGATATTTTATGTTCTATTGATACGTCATGTTCTATTGGTACGTCATGTTCTATTGATACGTCATGTTCTATTGATACGTCATGTTCTATTGATACGTCATGTTCTATTGGTACGTCATGTTCTATTGATACGTCATGTTCTATTGATACGTCATGTTCTATTGATACGTCATGTTCTATTGATACGTCATGTTCTATTGATACGTCATGTTCTATTGATACGTCATGTTCTATTGATACGTCATGTTCTATTGATACGTCATGTTCTATTGGTACGTCATGTTCTATTGGTATGTCAGCATTTTATCCAGGACCTTACTACTAAGTTGTACAAGTCGGGTGAACAACTTAGTAGTAAATATAAGCAGGCCTCAAGATGTAGCTAGATCTGCCAGTCCAGGTGTTTCTGGCTACACAGGTGTGATCATGCCCCGGGGTAATACCATCCCAGGTATGGAGATGTCAACAAAAGGTCACCAACATTTACTTCTCTTTAAAATACGACAGGGGACGCCGTGTCATTTTAACGGCCTGATATGAAATAGATTTTATTGGACCATATGAAATGTTTTTATTGGACCATAAGTCAATCTCAGCATGACACAAATTGATTCATTCTTTTATTTTTCAATGTGAACATTTTAGAATTATTACAAGAAATGAATATCTAATGGACACAAATCTGTTATCGCAGACAAGTCAAGCAGACAAAGTCAAGCAGACAAAGTCAAGAAGACAAAGTCAAGCGGACAAAGTCGAGAAGACAAAGTCAAGCGGACAAAGTCAAGCAGATAAAGTCAAGATGTAAAGTTGATTTTCAGGTATACATTTAGAACATAGTCATGTACTACTCCATTTTTGATCATTACATTTTCAATTGTACCCAGGACATCGATGACAATTGTTACTTAACAAATACGAGGAAATTAAACAACTATTATAAACTAAGTCTTTCGCATAAATCTTTTATAAAATGTAATATCGAGCCATTGGGGTGGGGGTGGGGAGGGCGCTGAAAATTTGACAAAACATGCATTCAAGTAACGCACTTTACAAAATCCCAATGAGAGGGCCCCCCCCCCCCCAGGCTCACAACAGCACATTGTTTCACGCCCCTAACTATATTAATATTCTAATGACACACCCCTTTTACATGGCAGATTTATGTCACCAACTATTTCAACAAAAAAATATAAAAAAATAAAAAAATAATAATAATAATACGCCCCAAACGCACTTGCGATTTCTTGTTAAAGGCGCGTCTCATTTAGCGCAGTTATCGGGAATTACATGTTTTCTTAACCTTTAAAAAAAGAAAAACGGATATTTGGGGGATGGGGCTGAAAATTTTGCAGAACGTGTTGTCATCGGCAATGAGCCTATATGCCAAGTTTCAGCTCGATAGCTTGACGGGAAGTGGGACATTTGAAGATTTTACCAACCAGTCAGTCAGCAACCCGCAAACAATAGGCCAAGTTAGTTTAAAGGACTTTAAAAAAGGGAGATATTAGCCTTAAGGAAGATATTAGCATAGGAGAGATTAGCCAAGCCAGATAACTACCCATTGAGATCTAGCATCACCGGAGAGGTTCTCAAACGAGTTTAGTCAGCTGTGAGCGGTTTACAATACGCTGTTTCTTTGTTTATCCCAGCGATCCAGTCACCACATAATGAACTCAGTGTTTAAATGCGCTATCATTAAATGCATGTAGACCAGCAAAAGGGGGGAGGGGAGGAGCGGAAGTCATGAGGCGTGGTGAGCTTTGTTTAAACGCAACGTGTGAGAGTCTGGGTATGTGGACGGGTGCGTGGCCGGGTGTGTGCTCATGTGTGTGCTCGTGAGTGCGGCTGGGTGTGTGGCTCGGTACGTGACTGGGTGTGTGGTCGTGAGTATAGCTGGGTGTGTGGTCGTGTGTGGTGATGTGTGTGACCGTGTGAAGTTGTGTGTGCGATGAGCTATCACCTTGGAATTAGAGAATCTAACACCAGTATACTGCGCCATAAATATTAATACACATTAAAATACAACCAGGACAGGTAACTAACAAGAAATTATACTAAAACTAAAATTGTTTCTGATAACTAGGAACTCCCTGTGAGCTATTTTTAGTTTCCAACGGGAAAACTGATTGAACCTTAAAATAGAATCAATCAGGATATGGACATTCTTTACCATGTCTATTTCTATGATGTCTATGTGAGTCAAAAGTATACATCATGTTTGGTGTATGGTCTATATGTGCTTGGTCTCTGTCTATATGTGCTTGGTCTGTCTACATGTGCTTGGTCTCTGTCTATATGTGCTTGGTCTCTGTCTATATGTGCTTGGTCTCTGTCTATATGTGCTTGGTGTCTTCGATTATGCGCTTTATTTGTTTTGTTATCCTAACGTCTTCAAAAATTCTTTCGTTTATTTCCTTACACCTATAACATGACTGCAGTCTCTCAACCTTACTTCCTTACACCTATAACATGACTGCAGTCTCTCAACCTTACTTCCTTACACCTATAACATGACTGCAGTCTCTCAACCTTACTTCCTTACACCTATAACATGACTGCAGTCTCTCAACCTTATTCTTCAAAGCTACGGAAAAAATTAAAGCGACAAAAAACTTTCCAGAAGTTCACGAGCCACATGTTCAGGATCCTCATGTTCATGATCCACAAGTTCACGAGCCACATGTTTAGGATCCTCATGTTCATGATCCACAAGTTCACGAGCCACATGTTCAGGATCCTCATGTTCATGATCCACAGCTACATGTTCATGATCCACAAGTTCACGATCCACATGTTCAGGATCCTCATGTTCATGATCCACAAGTTCACGAGCCACATGTTCAGGATCCTCATGTTCATGATCCACAGCTACATGTTCATGATCCACAAGTTCACGAGCCACATGTTCAGGATCCTCATGTTCATGATCCACAAGTTCACGATCCACATGTTCAGGATCCTTATGTTCATGATCCACAAGTTCACGATCCACATGTTCAGGATTCTCATGTTCCGGATTCTCATATTCATGATCCACAAGTTCACGATCCACAAGTGCGTGTCCCGGGTTGCGTACAAACGGTCATTGTTTGTCCGCTGTTGTCTCTTGGTGACAGCCATGCCGTGATCTTTTTGGTCAAATGCCCAGAAATTTGGTTGTTTGGAATTTCTCATAGGATTTTTTCTGTCCAGTTATCCAGAGAAATGGCGACAGAACAGACTAACAAACAGACTAACAAATTGACCCAAGGCGGAGACAGGGTTTGTTCCGCAGCTTTCCTGAACCAGATGACCCCAAGTACGGACAATGCTTGCATAGTTGGGATCGTGGGAGGGGAGGCAACAATGGTGGAGGAAACACTGGGACTGGTACACACTCTTGTAAATAAGGACATCAGTCGGGCCGGTTGGGGGAGGGGGTTGTAACTGCAATGTGACATCCTGACAACATGTTTCGACTTGGTAACATTCAGTTACCACAACACAAAGCTCTGGCAAGATGGCGAGTGAGGGGGGGGGGGGAGAAGTGGCTGGGGTGTAAGAGATAGGTATTACGATTAATAATACTTATACGAAACCCTTGATATAGCATGGAGACTTTTAACTATACACGACAAAGTTTGATTCTTTAGATTTGCTTCACTAGTTAACCTCCTCATGAGATTAAGAGAGACAGCTTGGACAGACAGCTTGGAAAAACAGCTTGGACAGACCGCTTGGACAGACAGCTTGGATAAAAAGCTTGGACAGACAGCTTGGAAAAACAGCTTGCACAGACAGCTTGTAAAAACAGCTTGGGCAGACAGCTTGGACAGGCTGAAGCCAACTATAGATTTATTTTAGGAAATACAATCATACAAGGGATCGTCAAAAGATACATCTGATAATGTGAGAATTAAACTTGGCATTAAAGTGGATGAGAGGTTTGACAGATACAAACAATTGGATGAGAGGTTTGACAGATACAAACAATTGGATGAGAGGTTTGACAGATACAAACAATTGGATGAGAGGTTTGACAGATACAAACAATTGGATGAGAGGTTTGACAGATACAAACAATTGGATGAGAGGTTTGACAGATACAAACAATTGGATGAGAGGTTTGACAGATAAAAACAAGTGGATGAGAGGTTTGACAGATTCAAACAAGTGGATGAGAGGTTTGACAGATACAAACAAGTGGATGAGAGGTTTGACAGATACAAACAATTGGATGAGAGGTTTGACAGATACAAACAAGTGGATGAGAGGTTTGACAGATTCAAACAAGTGGATGAGAGGTTTGACAGATACAAACAATTGGATGAGAGGTTTGACAGATACAAACAATTGGAGGTTTCATTGAATGATTGTCTCTGGCGTTCTTTTTGGACTATTCAAACGTACCTGAGATTTAAGCAAAATACTAGGTTCAAAGTTAATACTAGGTTCAAAGTTAATACTAGGTTCAAAGTTAATACTGGGTTCAAAGTTAATACTGGGTTCAAAGTTAAAACTGGGTTTAAAGTTAATACTAGGTTCAAAGTTAATTCTAGGTTCAAAGTTAATACTGGGTTCAAAGTTAATACTAGGTTCAAAGTTAATACTGGGTTCAAAGTTAATACTAGGTTCAAACTTAATACTGGGTTCAAAGTTAATACTGGGTTCAAAGTTAATACTGGGTTCAAAGTTAATATTAAGTTAAAGGTAATATTGGGTTTAAAGTTAATACGGGGGTCTAAGGTTAATATCACTGACTTTATGATCAAGTTTGTCATCTTTTTAATGTATCATCAAGTTTGGCATCAAATGTAACATATAGTTTGCCCTTTATACAACATACAATTGCAATTTAAGTTATAGTCCGATATAGCAGGAATACACCTTTAGAAAGTTGTTGCACATCTATACAATGTCCGAGTCCACCAGGTCCAAGCATCTAAGGTCCTACTGCCTGTGTGCATAAGTACCTTAGCTCCTGGGTGAACAAGGTCATATCCGTTGTGTTCAAGGTCCTAACATAGTTAACTATGTCTAACCCGCCGTGTGTACACAATTCAATTTATTCTTATAATTTAAAATGCATTGGTTAGTATTTTAAAAAGAGAACTATGCTCTTTACTAAGATTCTTACAGTTATTGATTAACTTGACTTACAAAGTTGCAACATCATTTTTAAAAAACCCGTCTCTTTTGAGCGTCCAGCACAGTTTGGGGGTAAGAGCTGGTCAGGCAAAGATGGCGCTGGATTGAAATGTTTCAGTTCAACTGATGGTTTCTATAATGACAAATGGACGCTTCCCATCCTTACAGGACCCAGTGAACGGCACTAGTCGCCATAGTTTTCTCCTTCATCATGTCCTCACAAATGGCGGCTCCATTCGATTACAGCCACGTGCCTAGACGGCGAGTCGCCCAACAGCGTCTGCAGACAGCAGACGTCACACACACGAACAAAGCGATTCATCTATATGAGTAGGTTCCATGTAATCGAGTATCCATCTACATGACCAGTGGTATCGTAACCAAGTTCCATAAGACTATAATCAACTACACAAGTATCGTATCGGTGCGTAATCCCCCAACCTCTACCCCCCTCCCCCCTCTTTCTTTTTCGTAGTTGGGCGATGGCAATATGACGAAAACAAAAACAATAATGGAATCAACAGTGATGGCCGATGGGCAGCCGATGAGCAGTCAGTTTGAGTCAATACAACATGTCAAGGTGACTGATCCTGCTGGAAGCTGTTTACGACATTTGACCTCGGTAGCCAAAACAATGTCCTGTTATTGTTGGACAGAGGCTAATGATGGATTTATTCTTATTGTCACTTGGTTGTTTCGGATCTTCAAAGTCAAAGGTTCTCAATCTTTTTTGAACAGAAACCCAATTTATAGAAGCAAAGCCACCTGCTACTCCCGATGCGTTAACAATATTAAAACGGTTATCGAAAACACATCCAATCCAAAAAAGATATTTTAGATGTAAGCATTATTAAATTATTCAAATGTTATTAAGACGGCGATTAATTATGATCATTTATTTAATATATTTTTTTTTAAATTTTAGCTTGATGTTTCAGCCTGCTGTTTCAGCCTGCAACCACACAGAAAACCCCCAGAGACCCCGACTGGGTTCACGACCCATAAGTTAAGAACCAATGTTCTTATTAGATTATCATTGAAAAAAAAAATGATATGAATTATATGGTAGTGGTATACTTTTTGGTACAATGCCCACACATACTGTGTCACATACTGTGTCACATACTGTGTCACATACTGTGTCACATACTGTGTCACATACTGTGTCACATACTGAGTCACATACTGTGTCCCATACTGTGTCACATACTGTGTCACATACTGTGTTTTCTTCCATCATTATTCATTTCTCACGAAACACCAGCGCAGTTTCAAATATAATTTATGTTGGAGATTTGTAAGCGCCAACTGTCCAGAGTGCAACAGCTATAACCTTCTTTTGTTGACATCTCAGTCCATGCAATGTCATTAAATATGAGGTTTTTTTTTGTATTCCACACATCACGATGGTTACATTGACCAGTAGTTTGAAATTGTGCTATTGACATAACATCCATATAGTATACATACTACAGGGTATTGTAAGCAAATTATCCCTACCGTTCCCCTTGGCTAAGGTATAGGTTGTATGTTCTATGTTGAATGTTGTATGTTGAGCATTTGTATGTTGTATGTTGAACGTTTATATGTTGTATGTTGAAAGTTTGTATGTTGAACGTTTGTATGTTTATGTTGAACGTTTGTATGTTGTATGTTGAACGTTTGTATGTTGTATGTTGAACGTTTGTATGTTAGGTTGCAGGTACTTACAAGTCCCTTGGGCGCATTCCGTCTGAAGAACGCCTTACAAGACTCACAGGAAATGGCGTCAAAGTTGTAGCCCAGGGCCCGGTCCCCGCACACTCCACAGTATTTGTCTTCCTTGTTCTTGCGGGCCTTGCCGCAGCCCATACCGTCCGTTGGGGAGTGGTCCAACGAGCGGTAATGGTGCGGCATGTGGTCCATACCACCAGGGTCATCGAAACTGTGGGAGAGAAAATAGTCGACTTTAAATCATGAATATGAACTGCCTTGTGGTAATATCAAAGTTTTAGGTAATGACAAAACTTACATTGTGAGGGTGAACGTGCACCCATTATGTGCACCCATTATGAAGTCAATAAACGTTTACATCAGAAGGTCAAACAATATCTACAGAGTATAAAGGTAAGAAGTGGAGAAGATGAATAGTGTAGCTAGGGGTGGTTAAAGGTGTTTGCCGCCCTCTACCCAACATAAAAACTCTGCAGTAGCCAAAATAAGCCGCCCCTATGCCCCCCCCCCCCCCATTTTCCTACGCCAGTGGAGAACCAACGATGGTCATCTGTTTGGGTCAATGGAGCGAGACGGTAATATAATTAATAGAAGTCCAAACATTTGATCTACGTCCCATGTCAAAAGAACCATGTCAAACTAGTGGGCCACACAATCAAATAATGCATTTTGGTTCAGGTGCTTCTCAAATGTTTACAATGAATATACAGGAAGACAGGGTCAAGTTGTGATGGTAGTGAAACACAGGGTCAATTTGTGATGGTAGTGAAACACAGGGTCAATTTGTGATGGTAGTGAAACACAGGGTCAATTTGTGATGGTAGTGAAACACAGGGTCAAGTTGTGATGGTAGTGAAACACAGGGTCAAGTTGTGATGGTAGTGAAACACAGGGTCAAGTTGTGATGGTAGTGAAACACAGGGTCAAGTTGTGATGGTAAAGGAAGACTTGGTCAAGTTGTGATGGTGGTAGAACACACGGTGAGGTTATAATGGTAGAGAAACACACGGTCAGGTTATGATGGTAGAGATACACACGGTCAGGTTGTGATGGTAGTGGAACATATGCAGACCTTATATAGTATACACTGTGACTCCACTACCATACACTGTGACTCCACTACTATGACTCACTTCTATACACTGTCACTCCACTTCTATACAGTGAGTCCACGTCTATACACCGTGACTCCACTACTATACACTGTGACTCCACTACCATCTGATCTCCAACTAAGTTAATGTCACATCAATGATAGCACACCTCACTCTATGACCCCCATGTAATATCTTCATTACAGACTCACATTACATGACCTCCCACACCTCATTATGTAGGTCTACATTGCAGCAGTCATCGAGTCACCCGTCCCATAGTCTATAGTTTCGATACAACAGTACACCTCAGTGGTCGCATTTTTATATATCATGGGTAATATCAATCAATATATAAACAGTCTTTGACCCGGGCTAACGAGAAATTGCTACGCCATTTTTATTCAATCATTTGATCTACTATTGTTCATTTTGACTAGTCTATTTAACTTACATCTCTAGCGTGGAAGACGTAACCTAGTGTAAGAAAACAGTGATGTAATCAAGATTTAGTGAGGCGATCTACCAAAGTCTTTGCCGTGAAATAAAGTCTTTGCCGTGACATAAAGTCTTTGCCGTGACATAAAGTCTTTGCTGTGACATAAAGTCTTTGCCGTGACATAAAGTCTTTGCCGTGACATAAAGTCTTTGCCGTGACATAAAGTCTTTGCCTTGACATAAAGTCTTTGCCGTGACATAAAGTCTTTGCCGTGACATAAAGTCTTTGCCGTGACATAAAGTCTTTGCCGTGACATAAAGTCTTTGCCGTGACATAAAGTCTCTGCCGTGACATTTGGGGCAACTCATTTCTTGTATTTTTCATTGAGAATAGTCAATGTCGCGGTCACGTCAAGAATTGGTCTCAGATGTCGCGGTCACGTCGAGAATTGGTCTCAGATGTCGCGGTCACGTCAAGAATTGGTCTCAGATGTCGTGGTCACGTCAGGCATTGGTCTCAGTTGTCGCGGTCAAGTCATGCATTGGTCTCAGATGTCGCGGTCACGTCAAGAATTGGTCTCAGATGTCGCGGTCACGTCAGGAATTGGTCTCAGATGTCGCGGTCACGTCAGGCATTGGTGTCAGATGTCGCGGTCACGTTCAGGCATTGGTCTCAGATGTCGCGGTCACGTCAGGCATTGGTCCCGGATGTGGAAGTAAGTACTTTCAATGTTGGTTTCTTTTTAAAATATTGTGAAATGGTGAATCGGTATATCCATCGCGTACAACTATATCCAACAAACATATTCATCGGGTACAACTATATCCAACAACCATATCCATCGGGTACAACTATAGCCAACAACCATATCCATCGGGTACAACTATACCCAGCAACCATATCCACCGGGTACAACTATATCCAACAACCATATCCACCGGGTACAACTATATCCAACAACCATATCCACCGGGTACAACTATATCCAACAACCCTATCCACCGGGTACAACTATATCCAACAACCATATCCATCGGGTACAACTATATCCAACAACCATATCCACCGGGTACAACTATATCCAACAACCATATCCACCGGGTACAACTATATCCAACAACCATATCCACCGGGTACAACTATATCCAACAACCATATCCACCGGGTACAACTATATCCAACAACCATATCCACCGGGTACAACTATATCCAACAACCACATCCATCGGGTAAAATAAAGTATTACAGTTTATTATAGCTTTAAAAAGAAAAAAAAAGAAAAGTAAAGAATGACAGAAAGTAAGAATGACAACTGTAGAGACTATTTCTTTATGATTCAGCGCTGACCAATGGTCGAACGAGATGGCATGAGACATTTGTCGTATACTTGGGGTAGGGGTCATTTCGTTCCTGTTGCAGTGGGGGTCATTTCATACTTGGAGTATTTGGGGCCATTTCATACTTGGAGTAATAGGGGTCTTTTCATACTTGTAAAGGGTCGTTTCATACTTGTATTAGTACGAGCCATATTTCATACTTGTGGCAGGGGGTCATATTTCAAGGCATTTAGAGAAATATCAAATACAAACAAAACGGGAATCCCCAGAGTCAGCCGTTTAAGGACATAAGTAAAGTTATCTGCTGGGGAGAAATGGCCACAGTTAGAATGAATTGTTTCAAAATGGAGGCAATTAGTGTCCCCACACAGCACCACCACCGCCAGAACAATTTAACACAGTCAGAACCATTAGAACCTGGCCACTCGGCGCTAAGTAGGAAAGTCCTGTGCTTGGCTGTGGTCCAGGGGTGACTGGGTGCTCGCCTGCCTACGGTTCATGGCTGGCTTGAGTTGCCGTAAGTGTGAAAGGGCTTGTAGCGCTGCTAGATTGGCTTGAAATAGACTGCCAGATAATGGCACGGCTGCTTTTCGGCAACAAAAACTATGTTAATTTACAACAGGCTTCCCCCCTGCCCAGGATACGAAGGAGGAGGGTGTGTGTATGATGTGGTGGTTTTTTAAAGAGAAAAAAGTGTGTGTGTGTGTGTGGGGGGGGGGGGGGTTATGAGGAACTCTACTTTTCTAGGATACAAATACAAGTTTTGTAATAAATTAAAATTCCCTTTTTAGAGGTAAAGATATTTTATATCTTATGCATCTTTTCAAATAAAAAACAACCATGGAGTAAATATCTTAACGGAACAAATACTTAGCTATGAAATAGCCACCATAACGAAAAAAACACAACAATTATGGAATAGCTAGCATAATGAAAAACCTAATTAACAATAATGAAGTAGCACACATGAAAGAAAAATAAATGAGGAGTATTAAGTTGCTACCATAACAAATAACTACTATGAGGTAGGCTAGCTAAATTACGGTAATATAATTACCAAGCAGCCCCCATTACGGAAAAATAAATAAAAATATTAAGTACCATAATGGAAAAATCACTAACTATGGAGTAGCTACCAATAACTAACTATGGAGTAGCTACCAATAACTAACTATGGAGTAGCTACCAATAACTAACTATGGAGTAGCTACCAATAACTAACTATGGAGTAGCTACCAATAACTAACTATGGAGTAGCTACCATAAACTAACCATGGAGTAGCTACCATGATATCACATATTTAGGCATTCATTTATTTACGAGATGGTCATTTATTTTTAAAATGTATTCTCGAGTCAAAATAGAGACAAAATTATATAATAGTCCCAGCTTAGTCTCAACGTCTCACAAATGTTTGATATGATAGTCTCAACGTCGCACAATTGTATGATATGATAGTCTCAACAGCTCACAATTGTATGATAAGATAGTCTCAACGTCTCACAAGTGTATGAGATGATAGTCTCAAAGTCTCACAATTGTATTTTATGAAGTCTCAACGTCTCACCAATGTATGATAAGATAGTCCCAACGTCTCACAATTGTATGATGAATTAAAAACTGAATGTTCACACCGACTCTTATCTACTGTGGTAATACGCAGAGTCTACTGTATGAAACTGTAAGAGAAAACTGGAGTCTACAGACCAAGTATTTATTAATGGCCAGAAATAGCTTGGTTTAAAAGTAAAGAGAAATTTAACGTGGCTAGCGATCAAAGTAAATACATTGACCACTTTTAGAGTTCTGGTAATTATATTTAAAATAATGAATAGCATTGATTGCAAATATAATATCAGATAGATTGCTTGGTATATATTTTGCACGTTATAACTTGTGTATATTTAAAGTTGTTTATATTGTTAACTTGTGAATATTGTTAAATTTGGTATACTGTAACTTCTGTATGTTGTTAAGTTGTGTATATTGTTAAATTGTGTATATTGTTAAATTGTGTAAACTGTAACTTGTGTATATTGTTAAATTGTATATGCTGTAACTTGTGTATATTGTTAAATTGTGTATATTGTTAAATTGTGTATATTGTTAAATTGTGTATATTGTTAAATTGTGTATATTGTTAAATTGTGTATATTGTTAAATTGTGTATACTATAACTTGTGTATATTTTAAAATTGCGTTTACTGTAACTTGTGTATATTGTTACACTGTGTGTACTGTAACTTATGAATATTGTAAAGTTGTGTATGTTGTAAATTGTGAATATTGTTAAATTGTGTATTCTGTAGCTTGTAAATATTGTAACCGATAGATCTATTTCTCGTACCAGTTTTTCGTTTGGGCGTTGTTTCAATGATCTAAGTAGAATTTGTCCTTTAAACCAGCACTAAACAGATTTTTCTCATTAAATGGAAAACCACACATTCGATTAGGGGGTCGTTCCCAAATAACGCCACGCTCAGGGGGGAGGGAGGGTCGAGAATTTGTGAAACTTTGTGACAGGGGGAGGGGTAAAAATAATTGTGACGTCACTTTAAAAAAAAAAAATCGAACATTTTCTATTATTTAAAAAATCTTTATTTAATTAATTTTAGAAACAGTAATTTGAGGTCGCAATTGCCTCAGGTACTATGAACTCAGTCGCTCACACGTATTGCGCCTATCGAAAAATGACGAAAAAACTGTTGTGGCCATTTTGCATTCGGCTTGTGGATGACTTTGTTGTTTCGCGTCACAGTTTTCTAATAATACTACATCTTAATCCATTATGGGAAAATGTTAAGAAATAAAATAAAATCTTAGTTTATTTATGAAAATTGTATGTAAGTTTTGATTTTATTAGGTGTGACGTGACACGGGGGATGGAGGTGGAAGGAATTTTGACACTTCGCCACAGGGGGGGGGGGAAGGGGGGTGTCTAAAAAGGTCATTTTTTACGTGACGCAATTTACGTACGACAACATTATTTATTATCTCTAAATGGAAAACTACACATTAGACTAGTCTCTTTTCACCAAAGGGAGGGAGAGCAAGAACCAAACATCACGAAAGGGAGATCAACAACCACATATAGCCAAGGGGAGAGCACCAGCTACATATCACCAAAGAAAGAGCAACAACCAAACATCACCAAAGGGAGAACAACCGCATATTACGAAAGGGAGATTATCAACCAAACATGACGAAAGGGAGCGCAACAAGCCCATATCACCAAAGGTCGCAAGGTACGGTCCCCAAAATTCTTCAACAAAGGTCTTCCCAAGGAGGCGGGAAGGGGAGATATCACGATGAATGGCCACATGCCCGGATAGTGCACTCCATGGCCCCATGACCGGGGCTGACCTGTGAACTCGCGTGACTGGACAAAAAGAAATCTTAAACAAACTGAAGTCACTTCAAAACTCAGGCCAACATTTCAGCCAAAAATGAGGTCGCCAACTGATACCTTGAGTTGATCTAAAGGTTGAGAAATTTTTTTTTTTTTTATTGAAAATGCCCGAGTAATTTATAGACATATAAACCATATTTTTATGTCATATATAGAACTGATATTATAGATCATACAACCACAGGACTTACATAGACACGTTCAGTGACGGAAGGCAGGACATACAACCACAGGACTTACATAGACACGGTCAGTGACGGAAGGCAGGACATACAACTGCAGGCTTTACATACACACGGTCAGTGACGGAAGGCAGGACATACAACTGCAGGACTTACATACACACGGTCAGTGACGGAAGGCAGGACATACAACTGCAGGCTTTACATACACACGGTCAGTGACGGAAGGCAGGACATACAACTACAGGACTTACATAGACACGGTCAGTGACGGAAGGCAGGACATACAACTGCAGGCTTTACATACACACGGTCAGTGACGGAAGGCAGGACATACAACTACAGGACTTACATACACACGGTCAGTGACGGAAGGCAGGACATACAACTACAGGACTTACATACACACGTCAGTGACGGAAGGCAGGACATACAACCACAGGACTTACATACACACGTCAGTGACGGAAGGCAGGACATACAACCACAGGACTTACATACACACGGTCAGTGACGGAAGGCAGGACATACAACCACAGGACTTACATACACACGGTCAGTGACGGAAGGCAGGACATACAACCACAGGACTTACATACACACGGTCAGTGACGGAAGGCAGGACATACAACCACAGGACTTACATACACACGGTCAGTGACGGAAGGCAGGACATACAACCACAGGACTTACATACACACGGTCAGTGACGGAAGGCAGGACATACAACCACAGGACTTACATACACACGGTCAGTGACGGAAGGCAGTACATACAACTACAGGACTTACATACACACGGTCAGTGACGGAAGGCAGGATATACAACTACAGGACTTACATAGACACGGTCAGTGACGGAAGGCAGGACATACAACCACAGGACTTACATAGACACGGTCAGTGAGGGAAGGCAGGACATACAACCACAGGACTTACATAGACACGGTCAGTGACGGAAGGCAGGACATACAACCACAGGACTTACATAGACACGGTCAGTGACGGAAGTTAGGACATATAACTACAGGACTTACTTAGACACGGTCAGTGACGGAAGTTAGGACATACAACTACAGGACTTACATAGACACGGTCAGTGAGGGAAGTCAGGCCCCACAAATAAATAGATAACATAGATTATCGACCAAATGATCAATTTAAAGAGACTTTACAATATCAAAATTTTCTTTAAAAAAAAAAATCTTAAATCAAATTTAAAAAACTGAGTTAATTTGTTAACACAGCAATTGAGTTAATCTGTTAACACAGCAACTGAGTTTATTCTGTTAACACAGCAATTGAGTTAATCTGTTAACACAGCAACTGAGTTAATATGTTAACACAGCAACTGAGTTAATCTGTTAATACTTCAACTGAGTAATCTGTTAACACAGCAACTGAGTTAATCTGTTAACACAGCAACTGAGTTAATCTGTTAACACTTGAACTGAGTTTTAATCTGTTAACACTTGAACTGACTTAATCTGTTAACACAGCAACTGAGTTAATCTGTTAACACAGCAACTGAGTTAACCACAGAACACCAAATTATTCTTCGGAAAAAGAGTTTTTCATTAAATATCATTTATTTAATTTCTAAGACAAGGTATATTGAAAGAAGTGATGTAATGCTATTTACACCAGTCAGAAGCCGATGACGGAGCAATGTACACAAGGGTTGGTACGCTGGGCGACAAAGACGCCTTGACTCCATCATTAGGAACACTTGCCAATGGTTTGTTTGCTATGTAAATACAGCAATGCTGAAATAGTTGTCATAATTACAATATTAAATAACATTACAGGTGGGCTTTATTCGTGCCCTTCTAAGGGGACAAGAGATTGGCTTAATAGAGGAGGACTTTATTCATGACATTCTAAGGGGACAAGAGATTGGCTTAAATCATAGGATTTTTGTATTTGGTGACGTGAGTAGCATTAAGAGATATACATAATATGTGAGCTAAGCCGACACATGACGTCATAGTTGATTTGTGACGTACATACTGGTGACATTTGTAGGGGGGCGGGCCGGTGGAAGGGCGGACCGGTGGGGGGCGGGTCGGGGGCGTAAACACGAGGCATTCATTTAATGTTATTTTTGCACATCCACTATATGGTAGTCAGGTGTGCACGTCCACTATATGGTAGTCAGGTGTGCACGTCCACTATATGGTAGTCAGCTGTGCACATCCACTATATGGTAGTCAGGTGTGCACATCCACTATATGGTAGTCAGGTGTGCACATCCACTATATGGTAGTCAGGTGTGCACATCCAATATATGGTTGTCAGGTGTGCACATCCAATATATGTATCTGTTTAATAGTCAAATTTTATTGCAGTTCTAAAAATCGCCCGTCTCCATGATATTCAACTATGATATTATCATGAGTTTCGGCTGGTATAAAATGTTTACATGGATTTGAACGCTGTCCTTAGACCACTATTTCTCCTCAGCTTTCTTATGCTTACAACCCTCATTTACACCCCAACGCGCAGTGCGTAATCGACTTTCATTTTAGCTCCAGCTCCAATGAGCTCATTCATGCAAGTTTAAAAAAAAAAAACAATTTCGCTTTCTTATCATAACTTCTGTAGCCCCCCTTCCACCTTCTTTTTTCCCATATTGTTCCTCAGACACATTGAATGTTTTAAGTGGACAAAGAAAATATCAAAGTCCTATGGCAGTCTAAATAGATTGAAAGCAAACAGAGAGTGTGAGTTTGAAGAGAAAGAAAACTATTTATCTAGCCGGGCCGTAGAAGTCTTGGCAAACATCAGACTTTGCTCACTCCCAACAATCGCAGCTCTTACAGAGCTCTATGAGATTGGGACGTACCTCATTCAGGTAAGTTTTTGAAAAGTTGATTGGATAGGCCTGCGTGTTTGAACAGTCAAACCACGCGCTAGCAGGCAAGCACGCACACACCAACGGGCCAAAGGTTCTCGGCTTCTTATGTGTAAGGGTAAACCAAAATCTGATTCCGTTTGAAGGCGGTGGTAGAACAAGATATCATTGGACTGAAATAGTTTGAAAGGGTAGGAGGGTGGTGCACGATTATAGATAAAACTCGTGATGGGTCGGTTAGCGACTAGACTACAGTTCAGAAAGGGGAAAACTGGAAGAAAACAACAACACTAACCAATGAGTGGGTAGATGCAGACCTGTTTACCCCCAAACTCTTAAAATCGTACAATATCATCACAAAATCGTTCAATACATTATCTTAATAGCAAAATTAAACAAACAGTATATATGATGTATACACTTCAAAATGAGTCAAAATCGTACATTGTACGCCAAAATCGTAAGAGTAAACAGGTCTGTAGATGTAAGAAGTCTGAAATGCAAGAAGCAGTTTGTGTGTCTGCGTGTTTGTTTTTGCAGTACGTTGTCACACCTGAAACTAATGATGTTCGCTGAAGTCAGAATTCGCACGTGAGGGACTGAATGTAACCAGCAGGAGAGCATACACTACGTCTTACTTCAGCGACGTGCTTATCACAGTGCCAACAACGTTTGACCATTAATCATTGACACAGAACAAACCCCATCATTAAATCCCCTCACGGTTTTCATTGCTGCTCAATAGCATCAAAGTCTTTCAAAGAACGAATATTTCCTCCTCACCCGAATCATCTCGAAATCTTCGGGAAAAGAAATCGCAGTCTCATGGCCAGGATACACACGGCAGATTTGACACTTTACACCAGCAAACCTAATTCAAACAGCGGCTGTGTCAATACGCGCGTGTAAAAATAGTTCCAGGGCAAACACTCGACAAACACACCAAAAAACAATCATACAACTTCGGCAAGACTAACAAATAGATGGTTATACTGAACTGTTATACTAACAAATAGATGGTTATACTGAACTGTTATACTAACAAATAGATGGTGATACTGAACTGTTATACTAACAAATAGATGGTGATACTGAACAGATATATATATATAGGCTACTAACAAAAACATGGTGATACTGAACAGATATAGGCTACTAACGAATAGATGGTGATCTGAACAGATATGAACTAGCACAACTCCTTCACAAAACTTACACCGACGATACGGATATTTAGAAATAAGACATAAATATTTATTAAAAAGGCGCACTGGTTACTTGAAAGCAAATTTTTATAAATAATCAGTGTATAGAAAAGTCTAGGTTAGGCAGAGATTCTTAAAATGTTGGAATAGACACCCAAGATGTGAAAATCCCAATCATATCCTCAAAGTCTAAAGTGACAAGACAGTAAAACATAACATAATGTTATATGTTAGAAACTGTTGTAAGTTTAGTGAGCAGGTCCAACAGGTACATGTAAAACACAATGGATACAAAATATACATGAACAACAAAAATTTAAAACCTGTAAATCAACATACGAAACGCACCCGTAAATATAGACATACGACACTTATTTATATACCACACACCTTTATACACAATATCCGTTAATACACACAACACACCCTTTAACTTATAACATACAGACACTATATACACCTGTCCAAAAATACAACTAATATGTTAATATTACACATACACCCTTTGATTCATTACCCCACAGCAGTTATATAAATACCCATATACATAGATTTCATTTACACACACATACAACATTTATATATACTACTTTCATTCATGTACACATACATCACACCGTCAACACACCTCCATGCCCACACTACCCTAAACTCCCATGTTCACACAGCACACTACCCTAAACTCCCATGTTCACACAGCACACTACCCTAAACTCCCATGTTCACACAGCACACTACCGTAAACTCCCATGTTCACACAGCACACTACCCTAAACTCCCATGTTCACACAGCACACTACACTAAACTCCCATGTTCACACAGCACGCTACCCTAAACTCCGTGCTCTATTATAACGTGAGTTGCGGCTGTCCCATTGGGTACATGCAACGATCAATCGCCTACAGCAGGACGAAGTGATCGATCACAGCCCCCCGTATTTGCCATTATAGCATCAAGCAATTCAAACTCCTCAGGCGAAACCCATTCATACCTGAGCAAATACATTCCAGCATTACTGAACAGATCAATTAGGCGTCCCGGCACCACTGGTTGGGATCTATTGTCTTTAGGCGCAAGACGACATCCCTGGCGCTACAATCACACATCGATGTAATCTCTTATTTGCCGAAAAATAATCCTAAAACAAATTATTGGCAGACAGACTATATTTGCTCTTCTCGCTTTCAGGAGTCTCACCACCAACAAGCATTAGAATCCTCACCACCAACAAGCATTTTGGTGATTGCATTGATAGCACATTTGCAACCCCCGCACGTAGAAACAACATTCAGAAAAGAGAAAGATGAGTTCCCTCAAGGGAGAAACGCTACCATCATCATGTCTCTTCTTTAAATCTGCATCAACAATTAATAGATAATCATTTTTTGGCTGATGTTGTCTCTCTCCCCGCCATACCACACACACACACACATAGTGGTCGAATTAATAATTATATAAAGGCTGTGATGAACATTGATATATGTATATTGCCCCAGTGGGATGAACATTTATACATTTTATGTATATTGCCTCAGTGGGATGAACTTTGATATAATATAGTATATTGCCCCAGTGGGATGAACATTTATACATTATATGTATATTGCCCCAGTGGGATGAACATTGATATATGTATATTGCCCCAGTGGGATGAACATTGATATATGTATGTATCACCCCAGTGGTAAGAACACTGATATATGTATCACCATAGCCCAAGCAATGTCCGCTAATGCTCAGGACGACATAAACATATAACGTTATTTGGTCCACAGATAAATTCTTAATAAAACTTTATACACGGAGATGTCATGAAGTGCTTTATTAAATCCAATAGGTTTTTGTTTTTTTAAATTATGAAAATAAAATTTCCGTTTGTTAATAAAACACAGTACTAGTTAGATGTAATAGTTGTTTAATAGTATTGTTCATTGTTATGACTGCTGTACTACAATCTTCTGTGTTACCAAATGAATTTGTTCGCATCTATATGTTCAAACGTTTCATCATAAATGTGAGCGTGGAAGTACCCCGCACTATAACTGACATTGGCCTCCTTTTTATTGCAAGCACAATGGTGAATTATATTCAAGGGTTCTTAACCAGAGGGGGCGGGAAGTCCCATAAAATCAGGTTTATATACATTTTTATTTGCAGCGGCAGATGGTGTTCCTTGTTTTCTGGGGGGGTGGAGAGGGAGAAATTCGGTTTTTGCATTATTTCTACTGGTGCATTTTTGGTGTTTCCAGCAAGTTAATTTTTTAGGTGCAAAAAGGTTTGAGAACCCATGGATTTTAATTGATCAGTAAATAAAGTGCAGTGTTGTCTAAATTAGAACTAGCACAACTGCCGATGTTAATGATATTATGGTACTGTAACAGTACATTAACAGTACCATAACATCATCAACATCCGTACCATAATATCATTTCAAACAGTACCGTCATATCATCAACTTCAGTACCATAATATCATCAACATCAGTACCATAATATCATCAACTTCAGTACCTAATATCATTAACTTCAGTACCATAATATCACCAACTTCAGTACCATAATATCATTAACTTCAGTACCATAAAATCATCAACTTCAGTACCATAATATCATTAACTTCAGTACCATAATATTATTACCAAACAGTGCTCCAACCCCCTGGAAACCAACAAAAATACTTGATACTATTTATTGATTTCGAGACAAATAGAAAGTATCTTCTAAATGCAGAAGAAAAGATGATTGGAACATTTATACCAAGCCCTGCTCACCAAGCCCTGCTCACCAAGCCCTGCACACCAAGCCCTGCTCACCAGGCCCTGCACACCAAGCCCTGCTCACCAAGCCCTGCACACCAAGCCCTACTCACCAAGCCCTGCACACCAAGCCCTTGCATCAATGTCATACCCGACACCCTTCACTTCATTGTATATTGGATCCTCCAATGCGTGGGACCTAAAATGTGACATGTTTTAAAATTTCTCGTTATAAAAAAGGGCCCGCAACGAGCCCCATTTTTTTACACTGGCCGAATGAAAGCTACTAGCACTTTGTTCAAAATTTAGTTACCAAATAATTCTTTGATAGTTTGACTTGTTTCCTTGATAACAAGAAGACGACGATTGTACCAACATGCCCCACCCCACATCAAGTGTCCCACCCACTTCGTGTCCCTACGAGCCTGATGTGCATGTCATCATAACATCTTGGAGACAAATGAGTATCTAGATCAAACTTAGGATGTGTTATTATTTCATTGTTGAAAGATTTTCTCCTGTTATTTTAGTAATTAGTTTTCGAGTTTACGGCATTACCACAAGGTACTGTAAAACATCCTGTGAAAGGGGGTGGTCGGAAAGGGGGTGGTTTGAAGGGGGTGGTTGGAAGGGGTTGGTTTGAAGGGGGTGGTTGGAAGGGGCGGTTTGAAAGGCGTGGTTGGAAGGGGGTGGTTGTAAGGGGGTGGTTTGAACCGGCCGCCAGTTTCCTGTCAGGTATTGTTCCCTTGTGTCGGGAACACATCTTAACGTAGTGCAATACAAATTTACATAATTTATTCACGGAGGTGAACAATAAACAACTCCCGGGTCAATGCCAAGTGCATCCAGGTCTAAAAACTATAGACCATAGGACGTAATAGGCAGAAATGAAGGGGAAATTCAAAGGGATGGGGTGGGAGAGAGAGAGAGAGAGCAAAAAAAAAAAGAGAGCGTTTTGAAACCTTGAACAAATTCAACGAACATATAAATACTTTTTTTGCTTCTAATGTTAACAAATAATTACTTTGTTAGCTTAGAATGTTAAAAAATAATTTGCTTTGTTGGCTTAGAATGTTAACAAATAATTGCTTTGTTGGCTAAGAATGTTAACAAATAATTATTTTGTTAGCTAAGAATGTTAACAAATAATTATTTTGTTAGCTAAGAATGTTAACAAATAATTACTTTGTTAGCTAAGAATGTTAACAAATAATTATTTTGTTAGCTAAGAATGTTAACAAATAATTATTTTGTTAGCGTAGAATGTTAACAAATAATTACTTTGTTAGCGTAGAATGTAAACAAAGAATACTCTGTTAAACTTAAAAAGTTAACTAAGTGCAAATTTTTAAAAAGGCAAATGATTCCCCAATGATCTGTAAACGTGAAGCTGTATAGAAATACCTGTGGTCAGAATATCTGAATAACTGTGGTAAGAATAACAATTTTAAATCAATTTTCAAATAGTTATTGCATGAGCCTTAAACCTTATGATCGAATTGACAACGTAATTAAGAATACATCATAGATAACAACTTAACAGAAGTAGACATAATACATCATAGATTAGAACTTAACAGAAGTAAACAGAATACATCATAGATAGAACTTAACAGAAGTAGACAGAATACATCATAGATTAGAACTTAACAGAAGTAGACAGAATACATCATAGATCAGAACTTAACAGAAGTAGACAGAATACATCATAGATCAGAACTTAACATAGAAGTGGATCAACGTGAGAGGAATTTGAAGGAAACAAAATGTGTCTATGATGCGATATCGAGAGATAACATTAGAATCAGCGTCTAATTTATTGACAGTGCACTATAACCTGCGCATGGGCTATTGACAGTGCACTATAAACTACGCATGAGCTATTGACAGCGCACTACAAACTACGCCTGAGCTATTGACAGTGCACTACAAACTACACATGAGCTATTGACAGTACACTACAAACTACACCTGAGCTATTGACAGTGCACTACAAACTACTGATCGCACAGTTCAATACAATAGTCTCTTTCAGCTCTTAACATTGTTACGACAATATAAAATGTTCAATATTTTATTTCCAATAAGACTGTTGCAGCGTAAAGCATAATTTGAGTGAAGTATTGGTTAAGTAAAGCATTATTTGAGTGAAGTATTGGTTGAGTAAAGCATTATTTTAGTGAAGTATTTGTTGGGTCAATTATTGGTTGTATAAAATATTTGTTTAAGTATCTTACACCCGTGCTATGTTATTGATTTGTGTTACAGTAGCCCATGTTCCGAGAACAATCCACTGGTAAGCCCGTAACGCATTAACAACCTGGCTCACCGACGGCTATTCAACGAAGATCAATGCTTGATCGAACAACCCCTGGGGTGATAGATTTAATCATTAAAACACCACCAAGGCCCACTACCAACGATCTCAGCCATGAAACCAAGGCCAACTACCAACGATCTCAGCCATGAAACCAAGGCCAACTACCAACGATCTCAGCCATGAAACCAAGGCCAACTACCAACGATCTCAGCCATGAAACCAAGGTCCACTACCAACGATCTCAGCCATGAACCAAGGCCAACTAACCAACGATCTCAGCCATGAAACCAAGGCCAACTACCAACGATCTCAGCCATGAAACCAAGGCCAACTACCAACGATCTCAGCCATGAAACCAAGGCCAACTACCAACGATCTCAGCCATGAAACCAAGGTCCACTACCAACGATCTCAGCCATGAACCAAGGCCAACTACCAACGATCTCAGCCATGAACCAAGGCCAACTAACCAACGATCTCAGCCATGAACCAAGGCCAACTAACCAACGATCTCAGCCATGAAACCAAGGTCCACTACCAACGATCTCAGCCATGAAACCAAGGCCCACTACCAACGATCTCAGCCATGAAACCAAGGCCCACTACCAACGATCTCAGCCATGAAACCATGGCCCACTACCAACGATCTCAGCAATGAAATGCTACAATCATGTTTAAAATACCTAACACCTGTGCTTGATATTGGGGCCAGACATTCACGGGCCACATTGATACAATTATGGGAGACATTCGCTGGACATAATCATACAATTATCGGAGACATTCGCTGGACACAATCATACAATTATCTGAGACAAACACTGGACACAATCTTACAAATATCGTAGACAATCACTGGACACAATCAAACAATCATCGGAGACAATCAATGGGCATAATCTTACAATTATCGAAGTCATTCACTGGACACAATCATCATTAATGAATGTACATGTACACCGTTAGAAATATCTCAAACTTTTTTTACTTTCTCGATCAATTTATAATTCTGGGGGGTTGACGAATCGGAGGAATATGTTTGACTTCGACCAAAAACAGTCGAGCTATAAGACAGTCGACCAAACGCGGTCGAGCTAATGCAGACGACCAAACACGATCGAGCTAAAAGAGACGACCAAACACGATCGAGCTAAGACAGTCGACCAAACACGATCGAGCTAAGACAGTCGACCAAACACGATCGAGCTAAGACAGTCGACCAAAACACGGTCGAGCTAAGACAGTCGACCAAACACTATCGAGCTAAGACGGTCGACTCCATAAGTATGATGCCCTGCTTTTCAGACATATCTACAAAAATTCTGGCGCCCTATCATCCTTCGATACCACCACCACAGATATCTTATACGATGGTGCGAGGGTGCGGATTGGGGGTCGGGCAAATGGAATTTTAAAAGCCTACCCCACGAGGCAGACCTCTAGTGTGTTTACTTATGGTTTGGCTCCTTGCATGAACTTCTTTTGAAACTGTGATGTTTAAGGCTAAAAATAAACTAATACAAATTCGATAAAGTTAGTGCAGGGAAAACATCAAGGTGAATAGCGGAAATATTCAAACTGATTTCGATATGGCATCTACCGGCTTATCAGCATAGCAACAACAAACATGGCGTACAATCATGGCGTACAAACATGGCGTACAGATGTTTACAGTAGCCGAAATCAAAATGCTGGGTGGTGCAACGGAAGGGCATTAGTCACGATTTTATGGTTAAAATAATCTTATCAAACGTAATACACATTAAAAAAAAATTAAAAAAGAGAAATGCCAAATCCTCGTTTAAACACCCCCCCCCCCCCTAAAATAAAAACAAACAAACAAAAAATATAAATATTTTGTTTAACTTATACATTCAACACGAGTTATTTTTTTTATTTCTTTTGAAAAGAAATATCCGAGATAAACAATTTCTTTCTATTGACACATCCTCATAAGTTGTTCTACAATTTCTTTCTGTTAAAGCTTACATGTAAGTTGTTCTACAATTTCTCTGTTAAAGCTTACATATAAGTTGTTCTACAAGTTCTCTCTGTTAAAGCTTACATGTAAGTTGTTCTACAATTTCTTTCATAAAATTGGTTAAGAATGACTTCTTGAAATATCAGTGTTGCGCTGATCATTTGCAGAAAAAAAATAGGGTGGGGATGGGGGAAAGATGGCGCTGTGTGGCGAAAATAATTGACCTTGAGAGTTTTACATTCCAGTTAACACTTCCGGTATTTAACTTATCTAATTATTCATTCAGACTCTACACAACTTCAAACTTTTAGTTTATTTCTAAAAAACAGGAATTGAAACATTGCAAGAGTTTTGGGGTTGGTCAAACTGACAAGAGACAACTAACAATTGAAAACTGACAGCTAACAACTGACAACTGAAAACTAACAACTGACAGCTGACAACTAAACACTGACAACTGAGTAGCAAGGCTTTTCCGATCCCTGAACCTGGATTCATTGATGCATAATTTTATATTTACATGTCTTGACTTGACGGAATGTGCCGTAAATACACGTTTTCTTTCAACTACACGTATTATTTTTTCTCTCTAAACATTCCGAAAAAATGAGGGACCTCTAGCAAAGTGTTGCAAACACAACACAGACATGCAAATAAAGGCATTGCAACTTTAACAAAAAAATAAACACAATTTATTTTAAATATATCAGAATTAGCAATATCCACATTAAAGGTGAATATATTTCTACGATGCTATTTGCCTTGAGGCTATTTGAATTTTTACTGCGCACGTCCGACGATTCTACCACCCCCATAAGCAGCACACCCATGTCAAGCCCAAGGGTCAGTGGAGCATGCAGCCCAATACAAGAGACAGCGGGGTTCGTCTGATCACAGACGGAGGGCAGTACGAGGGTTGGAGGTGACACGAAACAAGGCAAAGCTGGATGCAAATAATAACCAATTGGAAAACTACAGGGTTTGGTAATAATATTATTACCTTAGTACTATATAATCATGTTACTATTATCTTATTTATAGGAATTAATACCTTAGTTCTATAAATCATTTTATTACCTTATGTCAAAGCAATTATTACCTTAATTCCATGCAATCATTTTATTACCTTATGAGCCTATGTAAGCAATTATTACATTAATTCCATACAATCAAATTTATACCTTATGTCAAAGCCATTATTACCTTAATTCCATACAATCATGTTATTACCGTATGTTAAAGCATTTATTACCCTATTTCTATATAATTATGCTATTACCTATGTGTCAGAGCAATTACTACCTTATTTCTATAATCCTGTTATTGTCCTAAACATACATGTCTCAGGTCAAGCAACACCAAAGTGCAAATAAGGAAATACAATCACATTTTTTATCCGGACATACTTTATGACAAGTTAGTCTACTTCCTTGTATGCCAATATGGCGTGACGTCAGAGGGGCTGAAACTTTGTGCTGTAAAGATCTGGACACAGTTGTGCATCTTTGGTTTTCAATAAACTTCGCAAACCATTTTCCTTGATAATATTTAAATTGACAAAACCATTATATAAATAGAGATATACATAAGGCCCTAAACATTAGCAAATGGGGCCATGTGACGGACAGTACCAAGTCTCATCAGACCATGTGACGGACAGTAGCAAGTCTCATAAGAGACTATGTGACGGACAGTTGCAAGTCCCATAAGAGACCATGTGACGGACAGTACCAAGTCTCATAAGAGACCATGTGACGGACAGTACCAAGTCTCATAACAGACCATGTGACAGACAGTACCAAGTCTCATAAGAGACCATGTGACGAACAGTAGCAAGTCCCATAAGAGACCATGTGACAGACAATACCAAGTCTCATAACAGACCATGTGACGGACCGTAAGGGGTTAATTGGCGTGGAAAAAAAACAACCTCTAGGAAGCGTTCACATAATTTTTTACGGAATTTCTTTTGTGAAATTTCCTGTGTTGTATTCCTCAGACCATTTGATTGTACACATCGACTCTTATAAATATCTGTGCAGATAATCGTATCATTACTGAAAGATATAACACACTCCCTTTAACTTTCTGTTACAAGTGTTCTAGCAATAGATGTTTAACTTTTTGTTCCAATTGGTCTAGCAATAGATGTTTACCTTTTTGTTCCAAGTGGTCTAACTTTTTGTTACAAGTGGTCTAGCAATAGATGTTTACCTTTTTGTTCCAAGTGGTCTAACTTTTTGTTACAAGTGATCTAGCAATAGATGTTTAACTTTTTGTTCCAAGTGGTCTAGCAATAGATGTTTAACTTTTTGTTCCAAGTGGTCTAACTTTTTGTTACAAGTGATCTAGCAATAGATGTTTAACTTTTTGTTACAAGTGTTCTAGCAACATGAGATAACTTTTTGTTACAAGTGTTCAAGCAATAGGAGATAACATTTTGTTACAAGTGTTCTAGCAATGTTAATTAAAGTAAAACAATAACATTAAAAAATCGGCTGACTAAAATAAAAATAAAAACTTAAAAGGAATCGGTCATAATTTTAGGTACAGTGGTGAAAAAAAAGGGGGTGGTGGTTGAGAAGAAAAAAGGGGAGGGGAAAAGAAGAGGGGAGATAATTGTTTGAAAATATTAAAAACTTAGAGTATACATTACATTAAATTTTAAACTAAACAGATCCCATGTTACTTGTAGCATTACCAGTATACCATTTAACGGTCACAAGTGGGATGAGTGGTTCATGTGTAAAAGTATGAAGGCACCTACCATTTGACAAACAGATCCCCAAACAGACAGGTAAACACATCGTTTGTGGGGTCCATGCGTGGGCGATGTGGGGCACCGTACGGGGCATATTCCGGGAACATGCGCGGCTGGCGGGCATCACAGAATGAAAGCATCTTGAAGGGGCAGCTGGTGCAGTGCGGCACAAATGTGAGTCACTCAGGCCAAGGACACGATAGGTCCTACAGGACACAGATGTCCTCGAGTTAGCGTAGTACTAATGGCAAGTCTATGCCTCGGCGAGGCAAAAGTCCATGGTTAACAGGCAACTCAGTTGGAAAAAAAAAATGTTTTATCTCCAGAAGAACTGAACAATCCACTGTTTGCTCAACTGAACGGCTTATTTCTCAATGTGCCGGGAGTGAAACTGTCCTAGCCTAACGATGATCAAATATTAAAATGAGATATCACCGCAGGCGGTTAACAAACTGTCCAACAGACCGGACCATACAATGGGAGACGAACGTCTTTCCCGCATGATGGCAGGGTTTGTTGTACAGACATGCTTCCGATCAATGGGGACTGTTGCGTGACTTACAACAGTTACGGCAGTTCGATAGCGTTTAGCTCACGAGAACTTCTAACGGGAAACTATTGCACGACAGCATGCGCGCGGAATCCAACTGTTTAGACAATGAATCTATTAACACTTAGACACTGCATCTATTAACACTTAGACACTGGATCTATTAACACTTAGACACTGGATCTATTAACACTTAGACACTGGATCTGTTAACACTTTGACACTGGATCTATTAACACTTAGACACACTGGGTCTATTAACACTTAAACACTGAATCTATTAACACTTAGACACTGGATCTATTAACACTTAGACACTGGATCTATTAAGACTTAAACACTGAATCTATTAACACTTAGACACTGGATCTATTAACACTTAGACACTGGATCTATTAACACTCAGACACTGGATCTATTAACACTTAGACACTGGATCTATTAACACTTAGACACTGGATCTATTAACACTCAGACACTGGATCTATTAACACTTAGACACTGGATCTATTAACACTCAGACGTTATTTTCTGGTATTAAAAGCTCAACACACCCGTGCTTGAAAATTGACTTAATAAAACGAGCCCCCACCAAATTAAAAATGTACACAATCAATCAACAAAACAATAAATAGTTCAATAAAGGGCTCGCCCTTGGTCAAACTTACAAAGATAATGTCTCGGCTCGTTTTGGGGGGGGGGGGGGGTATTGGGTGGGGGTTGGGTAAATAAACCAAAGTAATCACAGGGAAAAGAAAATGTTATAATATAAAATATAGAGTTCCCTGACCTGCTGTAACTTTCCAGTGACGTCAACTATGACGCCACTTCTGTCTCAACCAAGATACGTGGTACGTCACGAAGACGTTCTATGAATATAGATTATGTGATAAACAGGGGGGTCGACAGGGCTGTTTGTGTGTCTTCATATCAGCTCAATGTGATGAGTGTCAGTACCGAGAAACACTGTCACACTTGTACCAACATTTACTCTAGTTGTGCCACGATTTATTCTATTTGTAACACGATTAATTATTGTTAACCACAATAAACTCGTTGTACCACTTTCAAGTCTAGTTATACCTAAATCAACTCTATTTGTACCAAAATTTACTCTAGTTGTACCCCAGTGGCCTTCACCTAATTAAAACTCGATGGCAGACTCCAGGAGACTCCATAACACTTATAAACCATCTCCACGTTTGAAGCCAATCGTTTGGCGGACACCGGCCTGACACCGGCCTGCCGTTAATGTAATTAGAAGTCTAGAGGAAATGGTACAGATACGAATACTTCTTATTTTTAAAACATTTATTTCACACATTAATAAGCCTACTCTTAGATGAACACACTTGTACCGAATCAGCCCATTCGAGTCATGCAATCTACGTCTACGTCTCTACTTCTACGTCTCAGTCTAGTTGAAACGGAATTCCTTCCTTAACTCCAGTTACTGTAAAGCAAACCATGATCAAAACCTCCAGTAAACATTTTTTTTTTTAAATGCCCACCACTAACAACTAGGCCAAGATAAAAATGACTAGATTTAACAGTACGCCCACCACCAACAACTAGGCCAAGATAAAAATGACTAGATTTAACAGTACGCCCACCACCAACAACTAGGCCAAGATAAAAATGACTAGATTTAACAGTACGCCCACCACCAACAACTAGGCCCAGATAAAAATGACTAGATTTAACAGTACGCCCATGAACTGGAGAAATTCGTATCAAAACCGTGTTGTGTGGTAAGGGGTGAACCGGTGCAATTTACGCCAAAGTGATCTAGCTGCTGCAGGCGATACACGCGAGTAAACTACGCATTATAAGCCCGACTGATCCAACGACGGCTGCTGACGTACGAGATATTAAGTACGCGGATTTTCCCCCGTGTCTCGAGGTACAGGCGAGGGCGATTATTAAATCGCGACAATTTCCCTAATAGTTTCTTGGATACTAGACTTATATGACTGTATGACCGTGAAACAGCGGCAATGTTAATGATGAAAAACTCCGATCTATTAATAGAGATAAGAGTTCGGAGTGTCAATCAATTGTCAGGCTTTTTTTTTTTTTCTTCTTTTTTTTTTTTTTTTTACAAAACATAAACACACGAGAAACCGGACATGTCGAGCTACACGGATATTTCAACTGTTCTGTTGCTTTCTAAACGCTGACTAACACAAACATGACCTTCTGGAGCCTGACATAAAATATGACCAATTTTAAGAACAGTCATACCCGTAGCCTCACATTTATAGCACGTTTTCAAACATAAATATTACCATTTTAACTCGATCTTCTTTATTATTTTTTTCTAACATGGACCCATGGCGTGCTTTTCCCCTTCCTAATAATTACTTATTCACTTTGCAATCAAACTTTCTAACAAGTACTAAATACACAATATAAAACTTTACAGTAAATACTCGAGCTAATTTAACGCATGCAATCATTTCCCTAGCGTAAAGAGATTTTAAATGGTTAATGGAAAATGAGTGTATAGAAAGGTCAGCACAATAATTAAACAACTTGTTGAGAAAACGACTTGCTGAGATCTCGAGAAAGATAAACTGTAGACCACGAGGCGGTCACTATTGACGTCATGTCAATAATAATAAACAATGACGACTTTAACACGTCACCTGTCAACTATAAGAACTTCAACACGCCCATTAGCAAATACAGAATGTCTTTTAATAAGCCAGGAGTAATAAAAGATATTTAATAGCAAGTAGCTAGTAGTAGAAACAGAATATCTAGTAGTAATAGAATATCTAGTACTAACGGAATAATTATCTAGTAGTGACATAAAATATCTAGTAGTAACGGAATATATAGTAGTAACAAGATAATCACGGAGCCACCAATAAATAACCAAATGACTATTAGAAATTATCCACACCACCAGAGCCAGTAGTGAATTAACATAAACGGTTGAGCGCGGCATACAGTGTTACACAATGGTAATTTGTCCCAAACTTACAAAGGAAAAATCCACCAGGTTATTTCATCAAGGGAAATCGTGGGATGGGCGCAACACACAGATAAATGATGTCACTAGCAAAGCTACGGACAGCCGCGTCTCACTCGCCGATGCTGCGCGATATGATCGGAACGGCTCGTCCCTACACAATATCCACTTGAGGTCGTCAGTCCGCTGTTGTCTGAAACTGACCTCATCGGACTCACAGGCCGGACGACGCGGGGACAACAATAAATATTTACTGAAACTTGCCGGCACACGAGTCGGGCAGAACGAGTCCAATACAACTCACAAGTAGCGATCACAACGGCAGTACCATATCGTCCCGGCCGGTGTGTTAGAGTCACTGGGTGTTAAATGCATCAAGTTGGTCGACTTGAGGACCAGGATTATGAAAACATTGTAACAAGACTGGTTGATGGGAGGTGGAGGAAGGAAGAGGGGGGGGGCGAACTTAGATCAGAGGGTGAAAAAGAAAAGCACACACACAAGTTTCCACAGTGAGACGTACCGCACCGTACCCCCACAGTAAGACGTACCGCACCGTACCCCCCTTGTGTTCAACGAGCAGCCGGCCCACACGTCTGTCAGGAACTCGGTAAACAGCAACTGTGTCGTGGGGTGACTCGGTACAATCCGCCCATCGACCAATAGCGAGGGCAGACTAGCGAGGAGGCGTGCTCGCTCCGAGGGTAACTGACACAGGTAAAAATGGAGAGGGAGGGAGGGGACAAAAAAACACACACATATTTAAACAATAAAAAGAAGCAGAGGTGGAGTCAATATGACAAGTTTTGATTCCCAGTAAACTCCGCCCCTACCTACACCCCTTTACTTCTCTAAAAGATTTTTTCAATAGCAGTTTTTTTTCCCTCTCTCTCTCTCTCTTTCTCTTTCTCCCCACGTCTGCCTTCAACTTTCAGTTGTTAGGTGCAAACCCTCACACCACTGTCTGTAGTTAACGCCGCCAAGGGGGAATAACTGCCGCTCTTAAAGTCGTCACTCCGGCCCCGCATCATCCAGATGTTCAATTGAAATCATAGGAAATTTTAAACCACTGACAACGTTAACGACTTGGGGGTTGAGAAAAGGGGAAAGGGGGGGGGGGCTGATTGTCTACGTCACATGACTGATGAGCAGACGAGATGGCGGACGGTTGGCTGTTTTGGCAAGACACATTTTTCACGCCTATGTTAAACAAAAATGGAACTGGAAATGAAATTTCTATATAAAAAAAAAAGAAGGGGGGGGGGGGGGAAATGAGAAGAGAGAAGGAAAGAGACAATAAAAGTGAGGAAATTTGCGCATGTACCCCAGCGCTCTCTAAAAATGCTCTTATCTTTAAACGGACAGGTAAGCTGGAGATTTCTGGACCAAGTTCTCTTTAGTTAATGGTGGGCTTAACCGGCAGTCTTCTAACAAGTTACCAAGCAACTTTCTCTATCACTTCATTGTAAATAGTTTGGCAACAGTACGCCTCTCTGATGGATGGCCAAGTGAAGGTCTTGTTAATGGATGGGCAAGTGAAGGTCTTTTAATGGATGGTCAAGTGAAGGTCATGTTAATGGATGGGCAAGTGAAGGTCTTGTAAATGGATGGGCAAGTGAAGGTCATGTTAATGGATGGGCAAGTGAAGGTCTTGTAAATGGATGGGCAAGTGAAGGTCTTGTTAATGGATGGGCAAGTGAAGGTCTTGTTAATGGATGGGCAAGTGAATGTCTTGTTAATGGGTGGGCAAGTGAAGGTCTTGTTAATGGATGGGCAAGTGAAGGTCTTGTTAATGGATGGGAAAGTGAATGTCTTGTTAATGGATGGGCTAGTGAATGTCTTGTTAATGGATGAGCAAGTGAAGGTCTTGTTAATGGATGGGCAAGTGCATGTCTTGTTAATGGATGGGCAAGTGAAGGTCTTGTTAATGGATGGGCAAGTGAAGGTCTTGTTAATGGATGGCCAAGTGAATGTCTTGTTAATGGATGGGCAAGTGATGGCCTTGTTAATGGATGGGCAAGTGAAGGTCTTGTTAATTGATGGGCAAGTGAAGGTCTTGTTCACTTGGACATATCCACAATTGGACATATCCGCACTTGGACATATCCGCACTTGGACATATCCACACTTGGACATATCCACACTTGGACATATCCACACTTGGACATATCCACACTTGGACATATCCACACTTGGACATATCCACACTTGGACATATCCACATTTGGACATATCCACACTTGGACAATCAACACTTGGACATATCCGCACTTGGACATATCCACACATGGATATATCCACATTAAATACTTGTACAAACTTATTATATATAGCCAGAAGGGGTACCACATGCATAAGCATTACATCACAAACATCCCTAGCCTCACACATAAGCCATCCACACACTGGGGTCCAACTAAACACTGGGGTCCAACTAAACACTGGGGTACAAATACACACTGGGGCCAAACTACACACCGAAGTCCAACAATACACTAGGGTACAACTACACACTGGGACCCAACTAGACTTTGAGGACCAACTAAACACTGGGGTACAACTACACACTGGGGCCCAACTAGACTTTGGGGTGCAACAATACACTGGGGTCCAACAATACACTGGTGTCCAAAAACACACTGGGGTCCAATTGCACACAGTGACCAAACTACACACAGAGACCAAACTACACACATTGACCGAACCACACACATTGACCGAACCACACACAATGGTCCCACATTGCCAACAATGGTCAACACACATGGACCAAACAAGAACTGCAGTATCACCGACACAGACGAGACCTTTGTTGTTCCAGTTATTGTTGACCCAAAAGGTCAAAGAGGAGGCAATCAGTATTAATGTTACAGTCAATACAAACCAACTGGTGTCAGAGGCTATTTTTAGCCGGCCACTACATCATTATAACTTAGCCTTTCTACGTCACATAGTAATTTATGAGACGCTTCCCCTTGATTTCTGTCTTTTGAAGTCGAATACGGAGCTTCTAGGTTATGTTGTGAAGATATGGCAATAAACACTAGTCTTAGATTTTATCGCCAATATAAACTTCTCCCTTCAAAAGATAGTTATAGCTTGGCTTTGTTTATTCTCAGACACTTTTAATTCCCCCTGTATATGGACTGCACACTTAAAAATAAATGTCATTTTACATGCTGTAACCATATTTCAGGAATCACAGCTGTAACCATATTTCAGGAATCACAGCTGTAACCATATTTCAGGAATCACAGCTGTAACCATATTTCAGGAATCACAGCTGTAACCATATTTCAAGAATCACAGCTGTAACCATATTTCAGGAATCACAGCTGTAACCATATTTCAAGAATCACAGCTGTAACCATATTTCAGGAATCACAGCTGTAACCATATTTCAAGAATCACAGCTGTAACCATATTTCAGGAATCAACGCTGTCATGTTTAGGAATTCAAAGATAACATATTAGAAATTTAATTAGCAATTTTTAGGAACGCAAATATTCAGTTTCAATAGGCAATAGGTGAAAGTAGTCCTCTTTAACAGCACCGCGAGATGATATTTCAAGCACTTACAGAATGACAGTTTTAGCACTTTTCCCCACTTTTATGACATTGTTAATCAGGAACCAAAAGACCGGTCCTTAGTTTCGTAAACAAAAAAAAATGAATTTTTTATTAAACTACAGCTAACTGTAACGACACAGTATGGGACATATGTTACCGTCATACGACACAGTATGGGACATATGTTACCGTCATACGACACAGTATGGGACATATGTTACCGTCATACGACACAGTATGGGACATATGTTACCGTCAAACGACACTGGTCTTGTGTACTAGGAGGAAGATCTTGTATCACCTGCGTCTTATGTGGACTAAGTGACTGTGAACAGCCCCCCCCACCCATTTTCATCCCAGGAAACATGGAGCATCGTTTAAAACAGGGATCTCAATCTGAAACATTGGCGCCCCCTACCCCAAGTGCTGAGATAATTCGCTGGCCCCAGCGCCGCATCACCATTATTTCTTAAGGGTTACCTCTATAACAAGCCCGGATATGAATGACTGGGGAGGTAGTGGGTTCGAGAATCTGCTTTACAATATCAGCAGGATATCAACTAATGTTATATGATACACATCTGAGGGGGTCATGGTTGACTTGGTTCAAAACATTATGGCCAGGACCACACACGGGCAATTACAAATCTTGATGTTACCGTGTGTTTCAGCTCACTTAATTTGAGAACGCGAGAAGCAAATTTGTGTATGAACCATTGGTCCAACGTTTAAAACGAAGTTGTGTATGAACCATTGGTCAAACGTTTAAAACAAAGTTGTGTGAGAACCATTGGTCCAACGTTTAAAACAAAGTTGTGTATGAACAATTGGTCCAACGTTTAAAACAAAGTTGTGTGAGAACCATTGGGCCAACGTTTAAAACAAAGTTGTGTATGAACCATTGGTCCAACGTTTAAAACAAAGTTGTGTATGAACCATTGGTCAAACGTTTAAAACAAAGTTGTGTATGAACCATAGGTCCAACGTTTAAAACAAAGTTGTGTATGAACCATTGGTCCAACGTTTAAAACAAAGTTGTGTATGAACCATTGGTCCAACGTTTAAAACAAAGTTGTGTATGAACCATAGGTCCAACGTTTAAAACAAAGTTGTGTATGAACCATTGGTCCAACGTTTAAAACAAAGTTGTGTATGAACCATTGGTCCAACATTTAAAACAAAGTTGTGTATGAACCATTGGTCCAACGTTTAAAACAAAGTTGTGTATGAACCATTGGTCCAACGTTTAAAACAAAGTTGTGTATGTTTATTCACTACCTGCAACGGTGATACTTATTAATTTTTAAATCTTTTTGTTTCACATCGCAAGGACCAGGACTTGGCGCTAGCGGACCACCACAATGAGTCCATTAGCGGCCTACCACATTGACACTATTAGGGGACCACCCCTTTGTCAAGGACTGCACACTAACTCCATTAGCTGACCACCACATTGAGTCCATTAGCGGACCACCACATCGAGTCCATTAGCGGACCGCCACATTGAGTCCATTAGCGGCCCACCACATTGACACTATTAGGGGACCACCCCTTTGTCAAGGACTGCACACTAACTCCATTAGCGGACCACCACATTGAGTCCATTAGCGGACCACCACATTGACTCTATTAGCAGACCGCCACATTGAGTCATTAGCGGACCACCACATTGACTATATTAGCGGACCACCACATTGACTCCATTAGCGGATCATCACACTGACTCAATTAGCGGACCACCACATTGACTCCCTGATGGCCGCACGTCTGCAGATCTACGCAGCTTTTGTTTACACAAGAGTGAGCAGATTTCCTGCACCGCTGTTTATGTGTAGGTGAGTCAAACAGACGATCGCTACTGGCAGGTGAATACATCTATTCATTAAAGGCCGCCTTGTACAGTGTCTTGCTTTATAAAATGATTCATTTGGATGCGTAGGACATCTGAGAGATCTCCACTGCTTTCTTCATACGACAGACGACTGTCTTCTTCATTCGACAGCCGAGTGTTTCCTTCATACGACAGCCGACTGTCTTCTTCATACGACAGCCGAGTGTTTCCTTCATACGACATGAGCCGACTGTTTTCTTCATAGACAGCCGACTGTTTGCTTCATACGACAGCCGACTGTTGACGTAATGTTGTCGTAAACTCATTTAATTACACCCTCCCACACACACAACCTAACACAACCTAACGCAACCTAACACAACATAACACCCATTCTCATCATCACATCACGTCTCTGTTAACATCTGATGTAAATGGAGATTACAGGGGTCATAAAGAAATCCCTTTACAACCGAGGCAAACCATGACATCCCTTTACAGTTATAGTAAACTATGACATCCCTTTAAAGCTAAGGCAAACCATGCCATTCCTTTACAACCGAGGCACACCATGACATTCCTTTACAACCGAGGCACACCATGACATTCCTTTACAACCGAGGCACACCATGACATCTCTTTATTTTCACAACTGGGTATTGCTTTAATAAACTGATTAAATTCGTCAACACAACAATGATAGATGTTTAATAAATACTATTATAGTTGTCGTCACATGACCTTTAGGAGAGATAAATTGCGCCAGATTATTACCACGATATAGACTGCTCTTAAACTGACATATAGCTGCCCCAGACTGCTCTTAAACTGACATATAGCTGCCCCAGACTGCTCTTAAACTGACATAGCTGCACCAGACTGCTCTTAAACTGACATATAGCTGCCCCAGACTGCTCTTAAACTGACATATAGCTGCACCAGACTGCTCTTAAACTGACATATAGCTGCCCCAGACTGCTCTTAAACTGACATGTTGATTCCCCTGCCTGCGGATGATGCAGCGCCGTGAGAAGGCGAAAACTCCCACATGTAACAACTCCAACTAAATGTTACTGTAAAATTTAACTCATTTGAACAGTTCAAGTTCTATACTGGCAGCATTTCAAACAGGATCCAGATGTATGCACTGATATCAACAGCATGCTGGAGATAGTGTTAGACTTAAGATAACTGAGATTTGACAAAGTTTCCATCTTGTACTTTAACCGATGGAATCTCATGTTATATGAAGTGTACATTCTTTTGTACACATCCGTAGGATATTTCATGAAAACAATTTCTCAACTAACGTCATCCATCGAATGCCATCTCTCAGTTATTATAATCTCATTCATCTAAAGCCATCTGAATTATTATGACGTCATCCATCGAATGCCATCTCTCAGTTATTATAATCTCATTCATCTAAAGCCATCTGAATTATTATGACGTCATCCATCGAATGCCATCTCTCAGTTATTATAATGTCATTCATCTAAAGCCATCTGAATTATTATGACGTCATCCATCGAATGCCATCTCTCAGTTATTATAATCTCATTCATCTAAAGCCATCTGAATTATTATGACGTCATTCATCTAATGCCATCTCAATTATCATGAGTGAAAAACTAACTCCAAATAAAGTTGGAAATATGACGTCCCAATGGAGGTGGCGATGACGTCACAGTGGAGCTAGTGATGATTTCACTGTGTAAATGATGCTGCACTCACAGTGGGGGGTGAATATGACGTCACAGCACGTCAAATGACGCACTGGATGTGATAATGACGTCACCGATGTGATGACGGCAATGTGAAAAGTGGACTTGATGGAACAATTTGGTACAAGCAAGATAGCATGTCAGATTGCTTTATTACAGACTGCTTTATTACAGACTGCTTTATTACACACTGCTTTATTACATATTTCAATATTACAGACTATTATATTACGTATTGCTATATTACAAATTGCTATATTACATACTACTATATTTCATATTGCTATATTACGTACTGCTATATTACATACATCTATATTACATACTGCTATATTACATACTGCTTTATTACATATTGATATATTACATACCGTACTACTATATTACTAACGTAATAGCTGAGACTCTGATCAAGAATCTCATCACGTCACTAAACGTTAATTCACATCTGGTAGCCACTAATTTGTTAAACGCCTGGTAGCCAGAAATAAATATGTTAATATGTCTTGCCAGCCACAAATATGCATATGTCTTTCTAGCCACACACATGTTAAATGTCTTTCTAACCACAAACATGTTAAATGTCTTGCCAGCCACAAATATGTTAAATGTCTTGCTAGCCACAAACATGTTAAATGTCTTTCTAACCACAAACATGTTAAATGTCTTGCTAGCCACAAATATGTTAAATGTCTTGCTAGCCACAAATATGTTAAATTTCTTGCTAGCCACACATATGTTAAATGTCTTGCTAGCCACAAATATGTTAAATGTCTTGCTAGCCACAAATATGTTAAATGCACCCAACGCATTTTACCACTTCATTCCTCCCCGGCTACAACTCGGCTGGCATCTCCCATACTATTTACAGGTATCATATCATAAAGAAGGGAATTTTTACAAGGAAATGTTCTGCTTAAGTCCCGGGTATATTATCACTAGAGTAATTAAAGCTCTTTGATGGGGTGGACTGATATGTGCACCTGATGAGGTGGGCTGATATGTGCACCACCAGATGAACATTCAGTGGTACATGGCAAGGGGAGGAACTCGGAGAATTAGTCGGGGCGTCTTCGGGTTGTCTATAATTGGCTATATCCATCAGATTAGAGGGGCCAAGCATCAAATGAGCTGTGAGCACTTGGAGCGAGTACACGACCCCTGGTATGCATCAATTACACTTGAGCAGATTGGACCTTGGAACAAGTGCCAGCATTTGGAACGCTCAGTCATAAGATGAGTCTCAATGTGTCAGAAATGGACACACAGAGTTGGCGGGTTTCTCTTGACTTTAATCTACAGCAAGGCGTCTCAAACTATTTTCAATTACGTGGTCAGTATCACATAAGGACGACTTTGCAGCGAGAAAGAACTAGAGTGTGTGTGAGAGAGAGCGAGAGAGAGAGAGAGCGAGAGAGAGAGAGAGAGAGAGAGGTTGCAGAGAGGGATACCGAGAGAGGGAAGTATAACGTGAAATAGAGAAAGAAAGAGAGGCTGCATAGAGAGTCAGGGATGGAGCTAAAGATAAAGTGAAATAGAGAAAGAAAGAGGTTGCATAGAGAGTCAGTGATGGAGCTAAAGATAAAGTGATAGAGAGAAAGAAAGAGAGGTTGCATAGACAGTCAGTGATGGAGCTAAAGATGAAGTGAGAGAGAGAAAGAAAGAGAGGTTGCATAGAGAGTCAGTGATGGAGCTAAAGATGAAGTGAGAGAGAGAAAGAAAGAGAGGTTGCATAGACAGTCAGTGATGGAGCTAAAGATGAAGTGAGAGAGAGAAAGAAAGAGAGGTTGCGTAGAAAGTCAGTGATGGAGCTAAAGATGAAGTGAGAGAGAGAAAGAGAGGAATAAGAAAAAAAAGATGTGATTAGAGAGCGTTCTTGGTGTGTGGGAGAGAGGGGTGTGTGGGAGAGAGGGGTGTGTGGAAGAGGGGTGTGTGGAAGAGGGGTGTGTGGAAGAGGGGTGTGTGGAAGAGGGGTGTGTGTGGGAGAGGGGTGTGTGTGGGAGAGGGATGTGTGTGGGAGAGGTGTGTGTGTGGGAGTGAAGGGTGTGTGGGAGAGGGGTGTGTGTGGGAGAGAGGGGTGTGTGGGAGTGAAGGGTGTGTGGGAGAGAGGGGTGTGTGGGAGTGAAGGGTGTGTGGGAGATGTGGTGTGTGGGAGTGAAGGGTGTGTGGGAGAGGGGGTGTGTGTGGATAGATAGATGTGTACGAGAGAGGGGTGTGGGGGAGAAAGGGTGTGTGTCAAAGGTCAATTTTTACCAGCGTGCTTTTGAACTAAGTAGGTCTAAATGGACAATGTAAAACTTTCAAGGCGTGATCCTTTAGGACCGGAGCTTCATGATTAAACATTTGGTGTTTGATATGATCCAATATACTTAACGGTAAAACATAGTGCCATGGATGCCATACAGACACACATATCGGTAAAACATAGTGCCATGGATGCCATACAGACACACATATCGTTAAAACATAGTGCCATGGATGCCATACAGACACACATATCGGTAAAACATAGTGCCATGGATGCCATACAGACACACATATCGGTAAAACATAGTGCCATGGATGCCATATACAGACACACATATCGGTAAAACATAGTGCCATGGATGCCATCTAGACACACATATCGGTAAAACATACTGCCATGGATGCCATCTAGACACACATATCGGTAAAACATATTGCAATGGATGCCATACAGACACACTTAACGTTAAAATATAGTTAAGTGGGTTACCATCCAGACACACGTTCACTGTAAAATATAATGCAGTGGATACCATCCAGATACACTGTAAAATATAATGCAGTGGATACCATCCAGGTACAGTGTAAAATATAGTGCAGTGGATACCATCCAGACACACTGTAAAATATAGTGCAGTGTATACCATCCAGATACACTGTAAAATATAATGCAGTGGATACCATCCAGATACAGTGTAAAATATAGTGCAGCGGATACCATCCATACACTGTAAAATATAGTGCAGTGGTTACCATCTAGACACACTGTAAAATATAGTGCAGTAGACACAACCCAGACACACGTTCACGGTAAAATATTGTGCAGTGGATACCATCCGGACACACCTCCTGAACGCAAACAGACCCGCCCATTTGTATTTTTAAAATACGTCAAGCTTCCTGCAGGGCGGGCAGACGTGGCTATGTTTACAAACAGCTAGAACTCTAGATAGTGATGGTATCAGGAATTTATCCTCTCTAGGAGTCAGGGAAATCTATTGATCTATCAATGATGTTATACCAAGTCACGGATCTCTACAACACTGGCATTCATTGGGACTGATCAGTCAACAGGAGTCATTGTATGGGCATGTTAGGTAGAGTTGATTATAAGCTGTACGGCTATAATCACCCATGTTAGGTAGAGTTGATTATAAGCTGTACGCTAGTATAACCCATTTTAGGTAGAGTTGATTACAAGCTGTACGGCTAGAATAACCCATTTTAGGTAGAGTTGATTACACGCTGTACGGCTATAATCACCCATTTTAGGTAGAGTTGATTCCAAGCTGTACGGCTAGAATAACCCATGTTAGGTAGAGTTGATTACAAGATGTACGGCTATAATCACCCATTTTAGGTAGAGTTGATTATAAGCTGTACGCTAGTATAACCCATGTTAGGTAGAGTTGATTGCAAGCTGTACGGCTATAATCACCCATTTTAGGTAGAGTTGATTACAAGCTGTACGGCTAGAATAACCCATGTTAGGTAGAGTTGATTACACGCTGTACGGCTATAATCACCCATTTTAGGTAGAGTTGATTCCAAGCTGTACGGCTAGAATAACCCATGTTAGGTAGAGTTGATTACAAGATGTACGGCTATAATCACCCATTTTAGGTAGAGTTGATTACAAGCTGTACGGCTAGAATAACCCATGTTAGGTAGAGTTGATTACAAGCTGTACGGCTATAATCACCCGTGTTAGGTAGAGTGGATTACACATTGTACGGCTATAATCACACATTTTAGGTAGAGTTGATTACAAGCTGTACGCTATAATCACCCATGTTAGGTAGAGTTGATTGCAAGCTGTACGGCTATAATCACCCATTTTAGGTAGAGTTGATTACAAGCTGTACGGCTAGAATAACCCATGTTAGGTAGAGTTGATTACACGCTGTACGGCTATAATCACCCATTTTAGGTAGAGTTGATTCCAAGCTGTACGGCTAGAATAACCCATGTTAGGTAGAGTTGATTACAAGATGTACGGCTATAATCACCCATTTTAGGTAGAGTTGATTACAAGCTGTACGGCTAGAATAACCCATGTTAGGTAGAGTTGATTACAAGCTGTACGGCTATAATCACCCGTGTTAGGTAGAGTGGATTACACATTGTACGGCTATAATCACACATTTTAGGTAGAGTTGATTACAAGCTGTACGCTATAATCACCCATGTTAGGTAGAGTTGATTACAAGCTGTACGCTATAATCACCCATGTTAGGTAGAGTTGATTACAAGCTGTACGGCTATAATCACCCGTGTTAGGCCCGTTAGGTAAGGCTAGACTCGTTGGGTACGGATAATACTAAATTTGACCGTTATATAGGGGTATAATCCAGCAAGTTAGACCCGTTCTATACAGGTATAATGCCCCTACATGAGAACGTTGTATAACATTTGAATAGGCCACAATTTGAATGTTTTGTATTATGTCCAAGAACCATTTCAAGTAAATACCAATACCAAATAAACACTGGGAAGTGGATCAGTTTGTCAGTCACGGCCCCAAGTGGGTAGGGGGTCATTCTGTCAGTCACGGCCCCAAGTGGGTAGGGGGTCATTCTGTCAGTCACGGCCCCAAGTGTGTAGGGGGTCATTCTGTCAGTCACGGCCCTAAGTGGGTAGGGGTCATTCTGTCAGTCACGGCCCCAAGTGGGTAGGTGGTCATTCTGTCAGTCACGGCCCCAAGTGGGTAGGGGGTCATTCTGTCAGTCACGGCCCCAAGTGGGAATGGGGTAGTCTGTCATTCATGACTTCACATGGACATGGGAAGAGTCTATTAGTCACGGCTACAAGTTGGAAAGAAAAGAGGGGGGGGGAATCAGTCTGTAATTCACGAACGGGATACTTAGCTGGATAATAACTAAAGTCATTAGACTCACATTATTGAATTTTCTTGACATTGTCTTTCGTAAGTTCTGATATATAAGAAGTTGAATTTTAATTGTGATAATAAGTTCTTTTTTGTCATAACCATTTAGTAATTAGTAGAGTTGACCTATGCTGCAGCATCCTATGTTTCGGGTGCAGCATCCTATGTTTCGGGTGCAGCATCCTATGTTTCGGGTGCAGCATCCTATGTTTCGGGTGCAGCATCCTATGTTTCGGGTGCAGCATCCTATGTTTCGGGTGCAGCATCCTATGTTTCGGGTGCAGCATCCTATGTTTCGGGTGCAGCATCCTATGTTTCGGGTGCAGCATCCTATGTTTCGGGTGCAGCATCCTATGTTTCGGGTGCAGCATCCTATGTTTCGGGTGCAGCATCCTATGTTTCGGGTGCAGCATCCTATGTTTCGGGTGCAGCATCCTATGTTTCGGGTGCAGCATCCTATGTTTCGGGTGCAGCATCCTATGTTTCGGGTGCAGCATCCTATGTTTCGGGGCGATCACGAAAACGTATGTTTTAAAGCTAGTTGGATGAATTTTTCATTGTCTTAGATTGTAGAACAGCTTTGTCCCACCCTTGTCCCATCCTCACCCCACCCTGGTCCCATCCTCACCCCACCCTGGTCCCATCCTCGCCCCACCCTGGTCCCATCCTCGTGCCCCCATGACCCCATCCTCGTCCCAACTAGAAATCCCCTGCTTCAAAGTGGACATTGGTATAGCTTCATCACAATTCCCGTATCTTCCCAGGGCCTCTAACTCTTTCTCAGTGGATTTCAATCCTGCTGATCAGGGGACAATATTGCCATGGTTTTGTTTAATGGCGCCCTTCTCTCTTGTACCACCCCCCAACCCCCACCACCAGTCTACGACTTTCCACCCACATTTTCTCATCTCAGCCAATCAATTGATTGTCTCCCGAAAACGAGCCATGAATTCAGCCGGGTATCATCTTACTCTAACTCCCCGACAAGAAGAGGGATGCTTGATGTAAGAGGGATGCCTGATGTAAGAGGGATGCTTGATGTAAGAGAGATGCACCGGATAGATAATAGCCTTAATTATTCTGTCCTAAATTTAAATGAAAAAAACAACAAAGAAAGGAAACAACAACAGAGACGCCCCGTGCATGTGAACAGTGGAATATCGTTTCTATCGTCACGGAGTTGGGTGCACCGAGAAGCCAACGAGGTTATAAAAGAAAGTTAAACCTAAGGACAACGAAGCGCTGGGCAATATCTCCTGACATAAATCAGCTGTCTCTTAGCGCCAAAACCATCGAGGGACATAACTTGGTAAAGGTTGGAAGGATATCAAATTTGAAGGCCAAGGGAATAAAAAAATCAGTGAAGCGGGTGACGCCAAAGATAGAGGAAATTAAACCATCCGGGAAAACATAGTTTTTTTGTGTGGTATAAATCCTTATAAAATGTAATATCGAAGAAAGGAAGGGTGGTGCTGAACATTTGACAAAACATGCACTCGAGTAACGCATTTTATAACTATCCCAATTTTCCCCCATCCCCCCAATGGGCCACAACGGATTATTTGTTTCACGCCTCTAAACTATATTAATATTCTAGTGACCCACCCGCTTTTATGCCGCAGATTTATTAAACCAGCTATTTCCGTAAAACAAAATAAAATATTGCACCAAACACTCTTGCGGAAACTGGTTTAGCGAAGTTATCGGGAATTCTATTTCGTGAAGTCAGTAAGCAGCCTCTGGTTGCGTTAAAACCGATTTTCGGGGGTGGGGCTGAAAATTGATCGATTGTTTAGTAATCGGCAACAAGTCTATGTGCCAAGTTTCAGCTCGATAGGTTGACGGCAAGTGGGTCAATTAGCCTTTCGAAGATTTCGCCACAAACCGAGAATTAAACACACCAACATAAGTGAAGTTAATATGAAGAATTAAAAAAAAAAAAACGCTAAAAAAAAGAGTTTCGTTCGAAGACGAGTTTAAACGCAAAAAAGAAAGTACAAAATAATTGTCTTAAAATTAATTTTCGCAAAGAAAGTCTGTGCAGACGGGTAGCAAGGCACCCTATGAAGCCAAAGAATTCCAATTAACTGTAGAAGGAACTTAAATATGTTTGTTTTTTTAAATTTACAATTTTTGACTTTCTTTGGGTAATGAACTATAAGAAATTTAAAAAAAATAAATATTTTCTCATTTTTAGTGCGTCTTCGGAAAAAAGAGTCTATTTAAAAATATTAAATTATCGTTTTTAACTTTCTAAGACGTAATATAAAAATTTTAATCTTGAATATTCGACGAAAATTTTTTTATTAAAAAAACCCACAAAAACAAAAATGAGTGCTTCCAAAATACCGGTTAAAGTGACTTAGGCATAAAACGTAAAGGTAGACATGAAAGATGACGGCATTGTATCACACTGTCCGCTTGCCGTCCGCTGGTGAGAGTCTGCCTAAATGCCACACCCCAAAAGCCTACAATTAAAACCCATGTTTACCTTTGAACTTTTATTCATCATCATCATCATCATCAGGTCCCGTAGTCCTTCGACCGTTGGGGCGCCACAGATGACATGTACACTATTCTTCTCCATTCCTCTCGGTCTTCTGCCCTACGCATGGCATCGCCTAGTTGTAATCCAGTCCATTCTTTGATATTATCTTCCCATCGTTTTCTTTGTCTTCCTCAACTTTTATTCAACTTTTCTTATTTCCCCATCACTAACCCCCCCCCCCCCTCCCCCCATGCATCCCGGAGCTGTAACTCCGTGTCAAGTCAGATGCCACTTTACAGATCAGCACGAGGCAGACTCTATCAACCGAACGAGAGTGTCTTCTGTGACAACAAGAAATTGTGCTACAAAACTACAAACTTACCAAACCCCATGGATTTGACAGTGAATAGTTTCTAAATACATTTCCTTAAATTCATGCGCCAAGGGAAGTAACTGGTAAAAAATAGGGACCAACCAGCACGGATACGGGCTATGTCCCTTGCATTACAGTCTCAAGGAATTTTGTGTCTTTTTATCACTATATCCAACCCCCCACCCCAAATAATTAAAAGGTAAATATTCCTTAAAACATCAAAGCAGAACAATAAATATTTAAGTTAATTATGTTCATCTTGAGAGTTTCAATTGTAGCTCAGAGGCATGAACACGGTCAAGATTAATAAGAGAATTAGGCCGGAGAAGGGGAGACTTTAGGACTCACGCAATACTTATTCAAATATATTCTACATTCTTCGAAACTTACCTAGAAAAATGTTCGTATTTTATTTCTAAACTCTATCCCATTGTTCTCGTTAACCCCCCCCCCCCCCCAACCTCAAACCACACCAGAGTACCTTATAATAATTCATAGGCGGTATAAAATTGCAAAGCACACCATTAACAAGATGTTCACTTGAAAGCGCATCCCAAAATTTATGTCTTCAATTTTAACATGAACTCAACTATGAATATACACTAAGGTGACGTCACATGACGAGTCCATAAACGGTCGTCAGCTGACCCTCTTAGACAGATCAATGGATCAGGCCGTATAGCATCCAGTGCACCAATGCCCGCTATCCAGATACCGGGAGGTGACGCACAGACGGCAACACGTTACTCTAGGGTGCACGTGCTCAACGATTCACTAAATATAAACAAGGCCAAAGTTCAAGGGAGAAAGTCCGCTAAATTGTGTTCTTGTCAAAATGAAGACCAAGTTTGTGAGACGAACTGGACCAAACTTCTGTCAGTCTACTGGACCACTTCTGTCAGTCCAGTGGACCACTTCTGTCTGTCCACTGGACCACTTCTGTCAGTCCACTGGACCACTTCTGTCAGTCCACTGGACCAATTCTGTCAGTCCACTAGACCAATTGTGTCAGTCCAGTGTTATTGTAAAAATATTGGACCACTTCTGCCAGCACGCCTCCATTGAAATTATTTTGGCCATTTAACAAGTGCTTTAGGGCAGTGGGGAATTGCTAAGGAGAAAAGCAATCAGCAAAACATTGTACAATATGGCGGCTTGTTTACGCTTTTAAAATAATGTTAAAAGCTCCAGGGGAAATTACCTCTTAAACCGTACATATAAATTTAACAGATTTTTAGATATATGTTTTAAAAAAAAAGAGAGATAAATAGTTGAGTGTTTAACTCCCCTTACCACAGATAATATAAACCAGGCCCCACCCTCTTCCCGTTAACAACCAGGGTTATTTATGACGCTCTTCCAGACGTTCGTCATGTGTCTGCCACTGAACCAACTCAACAATAGCAGCACGCACTTGTCTTTATCGGTGAGCAGATGACTCAGAGGTCACACGGCAACAGCCCCCAACACAAACGATGGCTTACATAGATCCAGTCCTACAGCTCGCGTACACACCGGCCCAAAGTCGAAGCAGATTCGCTACTACATCTTCCACAGTTTAAACACTTCCAGGGGCAGATGACTGGGAGGGAGGCGGGCAAGTCACCCCTATTGTTTTGAAATGATTATTAAAAAAAAATAGGTATCAAACAGTTCTGTAGAAAATAATGAAGCTCAGTTACTCCCCTTTCCCCTCACATCAAAGCTCTTCATATGCTCAGTTATCACCCCCTAGCTTATCTTGTTGACATATCCACGCAACGTTTATCTTGTTAGCCTATCCGATCAATGCTTATCTGGATAGCCTATCCGAGCATTGCTTATCTCGTAAGCCTATCCACGCAATGCTTATCTTGTTAGCCTATCCGAGCAATGCTTATCTTGTAAGCCTATGAACGCAATACTTATCTTGTTAGCCTATCCGAGCAATGCTTATCTTGTAAGCCTATGAACGCAATACTTATCTTCATAGCCTATCCACGCAATGCAGTAGCTCAACACTAAGTCATGAGACTGAAATTTTAACGTATACTTTTAAATTCCCATAATTCCCATAATCGACCCCACAATGTATTGAACGCCGCCCTGTTAGAATATTGACTTTGATTATGTAAAGTAAACGCTAACTTTAGCACCACACTCATCACCTCCACAACGTACGACGTTTAGATTGAAACAAACGCAAGTCAATTACCGCCGATTTAGCCGACGTACAGCCGTTAAAAGTTGCAGCGCGCTACGCGTTAAAGAGATAATCTTCTCCATCTCTCACTAGATACGCATTACATTATCAGAGCACACGGGCAAATATATCTTTTTTAATAAAATATATAAATACTATAAATACTATTTCCATTCGTATCTATAGGCACCGATCTCCCCTCCAGCCCGACCAGAAGTCGGAGTTAAAACGCTGTAGTGTTATCTCACGGTGCCCTGGATCAAGACGAGTACTGAACGGTGCAGGTGCATCGCGATTCTCGCACACGTCCCACTGTGACTCAAGCGATCCGGGAAACGGGGCCTAATCCAAGGGCTGCGGGGCCCCCCGTTTGGATGTATCAGCCCCCTGCCAGCAGTCCTCACTCTGCCAATCTGGATCTCTCCGTCTCCATTAAGACAAGCCAAGTTGTGACCTTTTAGCGCACTCATCCCTTCCTTCTTATCCCGCAAACAATTTTTCATTCTCCTCTTTCTATCGGGGGAGTCTGTCGCGGGGCAGATAGAGGCCGGCAGCCAAGAGTTCTGAGACCGTGACACTCATCCACTACACTTTCCTTCTTGAGCGTAAAACTTTCATCACGTATCAGTCACATCCAACAGATAAACGTCATTATACATTAGTCAAAGCCACATTGGTCAAAGTCAAATTTGAGTGATTACACTGAGTGGTAAACAAGCACATTAAAATAGTACAGCTTGGCAGCAATGTGATCTAGCAGTAATGTGATCTAGCAGTAATGTGATCTAGCAGTAATGTGATCTAGCTGTAATGTGATCTAGCAGCAATGTGATCTAGCAGTAATGTGATCTAGCAGCAATGTGATCTACCAGTAATGTGATCTACCAGCAATGTGATCGTTATTATGTTGTAATGAACCTCCCTCGACTGAACGCTGTAAACATTGTGTGTGAGAAGGAGATGCATGAAATGTGTGTATGAGGGGGGAATAGTGAGTGTGAAGGGCGATAAGTGTGTTAAGGTTAAGATGTGTGTGAGGGGCGAGATGTGTGAAGTAGGAGATGTGTGTGAAAGGGTAGATGCGTGTGAAGTGGAAGATGTGTGTGTGTGAGGGGGAGATGCTGTGTGTCAGGGGGAGATGTTGTGTGTTAGAGCGGAGATGTGTGTGAGTGAGAGATTTAAATCGAAGAACTCAGTCGGTTGACGAATCTAAATACACAAGTCCAACTGAAATAGGTTTAAAACGAAACAACAATGCGGTCCCCAGTAGCTAGATTCTTTTTTGTATGCATCGTTCAACACGAAATTCTTTAAACACGAAGAAATATTTCGATCCCTTTAGTTTCACTGTACTCCAATAATATACTTCCAACTTCAGGTAAAGACTCGTATGGCGTAACGAACGGAGCGCTTTCTTTCCTGTTAAACACAATCCAATGTCTTCCCAAGCTCCACATCCACACAAAGTCCCGATATTTAATCCGGTGACGGATCATGTTAAAACCAATATTTCTCAATGTGTTAGTCACTCGGACACCAACAGAGCACACAATTCCCCCGGGACACCAACAGAGCACACAATTCCCCCGGGACACAAACAGAGCACACGATTCCCCCGGGACAAAAACAGAGCACACAATTCCCCCGGGACACCAACAGAGCACACAATTCCCCCGGGACACCAACAGAGCACACGATTCCCCCGGGACACCAACAGAGCACACAATTCCCCCGGGACACCAAAAGAGCACACAATTCCCCCGGGACACCAACAAAGCACACGATTCCCCGGGGACACCAACAGAGCACACGATTCCCCCGGGACAACAACAGAGCACACGATTCCCCCGGGACACCAACAGAGCACACGATTCCCCCGGGACACCAACAGAGCACACAATTCCCCCGGACACCAACAGAGCACACGATTCCCCGGGACACCAACAGAGCACAAAATTCCCCCGGGACACCAACAGAGCACACAATTCCCCCGGGACACCAACAGAGCACACGATTCCCCCGGGACACCAACAGAGCACACAATTCCACCGGGACACCAACAGAGCACACAATTCCCCCGGGACACCAACAGAGCACACGATTCCCCCAGGACACCAACAGAGCACACGATTCCCCCGGGACACCAACAGAGCACACGATTCCCCCGGGACACCAACAGAGCACACGATTCCCCCGGGACACCAACAGAGCACACGATTCCCCCGGGACAAAAACAGAGCACACGATTCCCCCGGACACCAACAGAGCACACGATTCCCCCGGGTCACCAACAGCGCACACAATTCCCACGGGACACCAACAGAGCACACAATTCCCCCGGGACACCAACAGAGCACACGATTCCCCCGGGACACCAACACAGCACACGATTCCCCCGGGACACCAACAGAGCACACAATTCCCCCGGGAGCGCTTTCTAAATGAAACACACGAACAGATGCGTTACAGTTCTTCTCAGTCGTCTTTCTCACCTGTGTACCGGGGTTGAACACCTTCGGTATGGATGTTGCCGACACCCTATTTGTGGAGATCCCCACACATTCCTGCCCGTAATGGAAGACTGGGCCTCTGTTTATGGAAATTGGCCCCCATTGTTAAGGGGGAGATCACCCTTACAAACCTTCTTTTACCGAAGGCACCAGAAATACGTTAAATTAACCTTGCGCCAAGTCATTGATATTTGGCCAATGGGAAGCCTGATACATCGCCTTATAAATATTACAAAGAAAAAATAAAAAAAAAGGAGGGGGAAAAAAAAAGGGGGGGGGGGTTGGCTCGGTACACTTAACATATAAAAACGACATGAATCAGAAAAGGTGGAAAGCTTTGAGACTAAAGCCGCCAAATTTGATAAAATTGAATCAAACTTTTTTCACCCTGCAAACAGACAGAGACAGCATTAGATGAAACCATCCTCCCCAGCCACCCTACCAGCAACCCTACCAGCTACTGTACCAGCCACCCTACCAGCTACCCTACCAGCAACCCTACCAGCAACCCTACCAGCCACCCTACCAGCCACCTTACCAGCCACCCTACCAGCAACCCTACCAGCTACTGTACCAGCCACCCTACCAGCTACCCTACCAGCCACCCTACCAGCAACCCTACCAGCTACTGTACCAGCCACCTTACCAGCCACCCTACCAGCAACCCTACCAGCTACTGTACCAGCCACCCTACCAGCTACCTTACCACGGGCGGCTTACATTCCTTGGACTCTTTCTCTCTCTCGCACTCACAGACACATACACACGCACACAGATACGCTCTTTCAACATTCTATATTAGTACACATGACATGTTTAAAATAAAAAAATAATATTGATCAACATGTCCACATTTTATTAATCACATGCTGTGAAAAAAGCAGAGCCATATGTCCACATGTCACTCACCACACACCAGACACATATGCGATCTTATAAGCATGCGTATCTGGAACATGCCCCCAAGACGATATCATTATCTGCCTTTGAAGGGATTGAGATGGTCAACGGATTGGGATTTGCCAATCACCAAAACGTCACGTGACTCAATGTCGCATCACAACTTGACACAATTGAAAATGTAAAAGTGAACTCTCGATAAATCCACTTAAACAGGGGCTGGGTCTTCACGAGTTACAAGGCTCATATTTCACTTATTAAGTACGAAGACTAATGTCAGGTCATTATTTAGGTTATCCAACTTTAACCTTCAAATTCAATGTTAAATGAAGTTGTTATTCAATGTTAAATGAAGTTGTTATTCAATGTTAAATGAAGTTGTTATTAAGTGTTAAATGAAGTTGTTATTCAGTGTTAAATGAAGTTGTTATTCAATGTTAAATTAAGTTGTTTCAATTCAATGTTAAATTAAATTCTTTCCAATTGAAAACGCGATTTAAATTCTTCAAAATTATCCAAGGTCCAAGTTATTGAGTCAATTAATTTTCCCTTGGCTGCAGCTTGCGGTTAACGACCGAGCAGAATCTGTCAACACATTATTTAGGCAAACTTCAATGTTTGAATAATGTTATGACTTTAGTCAATTTACATTTTAGTTTATAATTAAGTGCCCGCATAAAATGTTACAATTAATTTTAAAGATACAAAGACACATGTTTTACTATTATAGGACATGATCTGAACATGTCAATTAGACCAAACATTGAGAAATATTCCACGAGCGGCTGCGAACAACTCTGTATTTTGAAATAGATAAGCCAAGTTAATGCGAAAAACGCTGAAAATACTATAGTGGGATCAAGTTTAAGAGCTTTCTAGAGCTTTTTCAGATAATCCTAACACATCATTTGAGACTTGTATATTCCACATGTATAGAGCGAACGTGTGTGTGTGTGTGTGTGTGTGTGTCAAGCTCAAGTATTATCAATATTTGCGAAAAATGGATAGCAAAAACATAAATATCCTTTAACCTTAATGTCACCAAAGTAAACTGGAAATTGATAAGTCATTTATAGAGTGATCTAAGATATGTACACGTCATTGATAAAGTAATTTAAGATATGTACACGTCATTGATAGAGTAATTTAAGAAATTTACACGTCATTGATAGAGTAATTTAAGATATGTAAACGTCATTGATAAAGTAATTTAAGATATGTACACGTCATTGATAGAGTAGTTTAAGAAATGTACACGTCATTGATAGAGTAGTTTAAGATATGTACACGTCATTGATAGCGTAATTTAAGAAATGTACACGTCATTGATAGAGTAATTTAAGATATGTACACGTCATTGATAGAGTAGTTTAAGATATGTACACGTCATTGATAGCGTAATTTAAGAAATGTACACGTCATTGATAAAGTAATTTAAGATATGTACACGTCATTGATAAAGTAATTTAAGATATGTACACGTCATTGATAGAGTAATTTAAGAAATTTACACGTCATTGATAGAGTAGTTTAAGATATGTACACGTCATTGATAGCGTAATTTAAGAAATGTACACGTCATTGATAAAGTAATTTAAGATATGTACACGTCATTGATAGAGTAATTTAAGAAATTTACACGTCATTGATAGAGTAGTTTAAGATATGTACACGTCATTGATAGCGTAATTTAAGAAATGTACACGTCATTGATAGAGTAATTTAAGATATGTACACGTCATTGATAGAGCAGTTTAAGAAATGTACACGCCATTGATAGCGTAGTTTAAGATATGTACACGTCATTGATAGAGTAATTTAAGAAATGTACACGTCATTGATAGAGTAGTTTAAGATATGTACACGTCATTGATAGAGTAATTTAAGAAATGTACACGTCATTGATAGAGCAGTTTAAGAAATGTACACGCCATTGATAGCGTAGTTTAAGAAATGTACACGTCATTGATAGAGTAATTTAAGAAATGTACACGTCATTGATAGAGCAGTTTAAGAAATGTACACGCCTTTGATAGCGTAGTTTAAGAAATGTACACGCCATTGATAGCGTAATTTAAGAAATGTACACGTCATTGATAGAGCAGTTTAAGAAATGTACACGTCATTGATAGAGTAGTTTAAGATATGTACACGTCATTGATAGAGTAATTTAAGAAATGTACACGTCATTGATAGAGCAGTTTAAGAAATGTACACGCCATTGATAGCGTAGTTTAAGAAATGTATAAGTCATTGATAGAGTAGTTTAAGAAATGTACAAGTCATTGAAAGAGTAGTTTAAGAAATGTACAAGTCATTGATAGAGTAGTTTAAGAAATGTACAAGTCATTGAAAGAGTAGTTTAAGAAATGTACAAGTCATCGATAGAGTAGTTAGAGTAGTTTAAGCAATGTACACGTCATTGATAGAATAGTTTAAGAAATGTACAAGTCATCGATAGAGTAGTTTCAGTAATAATGGTAAATACTTGTAAGTTTCATCTGTGTATAAACTCTTGCAACTCATCAAACATTTTTGTTACAGAAATCAAGTCAATATATACGTTTTTAATAAAAAAAAATATTTTCTGAAAAAGTATAATAAATTAAATCTCCTGTTAGGGCAATGACCAGGTAGCAGACCTGTTTACCCACAAACTCTTAAAATCGTACAATACGTTCTCTTAATAGAAAAAAAAAATAAACATACAGTATATATAATATATAATGTATACACCTCAAAATCGTACATTGTACGCCACAATCGAAAGAGTAAACAGGTCTGAGGTAGTGCTCGGGTGATAGTGGGTGGGCCGTAGTGGATGTGCCATCGTGGGTGGGCCGTAATTGATGGGCCATAGTGGTAGGGCCGTAATGGGTGGGCCGTAATGGGTGGGTCGTAATGGGTCTTAATGATAATAAGTTAAGATTAAGAATTTAAACGGATATATTTATTCATGTAAAGAAAACGATATATGAATTTATCGCTGTAGAGGAATTTATTAAATAGAGGAAATTATATAAATAGAAGAATTTATAGAAACAGACGAAATGGATATAAAAATATATACTGACCTTTCTCTTGATGCATCATCGGTTAATCCATTGCTAGAAGGCCACCGATGTATATTACTGTGGAATAAATAGAAACATTGCTTGGTTAAATGGGACATAAAACTTCTTTGATCGTGTCTCAAGTAAAAATTAAATGTTCAAACCCTAATGACAGGGTGAATTATTTACATAAAACCATTTTTAACACGGCTAATTTAAGGTATTAAAATAATGTCAGGGTCTGTGATTTCGTGTGCGCGCAATGACGCCTGAACGCAAACATTTAGCATATCATAGTTCCAAGCCGTGGTTATTGCCCTTTGAGTAAAAGAATCACGAATGCACGACATCAAAGATGTTGCTTAGTTATCTTATTTCTCTTTTTGATTATCTTGAAAACATGTGTTTCAAAGTTTCGATAGGTGACAGTCTTGTCATCATGATATGGCTGTGGTGCATGTTGGGAGTTGTGGTGCCGGTTGGGGGCTGTGGTGCCGGTTGGGGGTTGTGGTGCAGGTTGGGGGATGTGGTGCCGGTTGGGGGTTGTGGTGCAGGTTGGGGGTTGTGGTGCAGGTTGGGGGTTGTGGTGCCGGTTGAGGGTTGTGGTGCAGGTTGGGGGTTGTGGTGCAGGTTGAGGGTTGTGGTGCATGTTGGGGGGTTGTGGTTCCGGTTGGTGGTTGTGCAGGTTGGGGGGTGTGGTGCCGGTTGAGGTGCCGGTTGGGGGTTGTGGTGCCGATTGGGCGTTGTGGTACATGTCATAATGTAACATAATTAAAATGACTGGAGTCATGTGATTCTGTAGGTGACAGTCTTGTCATCATGATATGGTTGTGGTGCAGATTGGGCGTTGTGGTGCATGTCATAGTGGAGTCATGTGATTCTGTATTGTAATGAGAGAAAACCATACATTTCGTTTTAAAAAGAGTTTTTTTTTTAAAGTGACCAAAAATGAAAGAAATCAAAGACTTAATGGAATTTTAATGAGTTTCAATGGGTTTCTCGGAAATTTAAGTATTAAAAAAAAGGTGTTGAAATGTACTTTTTGTTTTAGTGTCCTTCCATTTTATTTTTAAAATAGTCGAACGTTTTAAAGGGGGTCGTCTGGATTATTTTTTTTTATATTTTTTTTTTGCGTAGGCGATCAAGGTTTCTAGACCCTGAAAATAGCATCCATTAAAACCTGGGTACAGTAGTACAGCGCGTTGATGTCATCAATTTCAAATACAGCCACACCATCAACGTCTCCAAAAGCAACTTCAATCAATAATAAGATTTCCGTGTTCAAAATATAATGAAAATGCCTCCAGCTAGACGAAGACATTTTAAAATGTCCTTTACAATAATAAGAAAGAAATATAAATTAAAATGTCTTGTTGTTTTTTCCCCACCCAGATGAGATGATAAACATGAAGCAATAAGCGACCTTATGTGACGGACACATCCCCCCCCCTCCCAACCCCAAGTACCAGGATGAGGCTAATGTAAGACCGCACGATCTCACACCCTTGAGCTTATCTGACACCCCGCCATCACGCCGTAAATTAAGTGCCCGCAATCAGACCAGAGCTCGCACACGCTGGTGGACTGACCGCTGCCCCACGGCACAAATTGATCACAACATCCTATCCAATACTGTCGTGATGTTTGAGAAAAATTTCTTAATTAAAAAGATAAATTCTCCACAATCTGAGGAGTAATAAAACGGTCCGTGGGGTTGGGAGGGGTGGGGGAGAGGGGTGGGGAGACATGAGGTGGGGAAGTGGGGGGAAACTGAAAAAGGCGGGGACGGAAAGGTTTAGAATGACAAGAATTTTAGAGAAACCAAGATACTTGACAAGGTATTGCAGTGCCGCTGTTACGGTGCATCCAAGTAATCCAATCAAATGTCAGGTCTAACGACAACATGGACAACTGCCAAGATAATTTCAGCTGACAGGTTTTGGTTTTGGACAGCAGATTTTAAGAGACAGTTAACAAGGAGAGAAGACGAGAGAATCAAGGAGAGAAGACGAGAGAATCAAGGAGAGAAGACGAGAGAATCAAGGAGAGAAGACGAGAGAATCAAGGAGAGAAGACGAGAGAATCAAGGAGAGGAGACTATAGAGAATCAAGGAGAGGAGACTATAGAGAATCAAGGAGAGGAGACTATAGAGAATCAAGGAGAGGAGACTATAGAGAATCAAGGAGAGGAGACTATAGAGAATCAAGGAGAGGAGACTATAGAGAATCAAGGAGAGAAGACTGGAGACTCAAGGAGAGGAGACTATAGAGAATCAAGGAGAGAAGACTGGAGAATCAAGGAGAGGAGACTATAGAGAATCAAGGAGAGAAGACTATAGAGAATCAAGGAGAGAAGACTGGAGACTCAAGGAGAGGAGACTATAGAGAATCAAGGAGAGAAGACTGGAGAATCAAGGAGAGGAGACTATAGAGAATCAAGGAGAGAAGACTGGAGAAGGAAAGACGCAAGAATATTTATAGCGGGCTCCGCACAATAGTACACTAAATATTATTTGTTTTCAACCAACTAATTCAATTGGAATATTGAATGTGAGGCCCACCATTATCATGTCAGTAAAGACATTGATACAAGAACACTCCACTGATCAAAATCCCACGCTTCTTACACACCGATACAAAAGAATACGTGTGCAGATTGAAATGTTCAAACGACAATGAGCGACCCGTCGCGTTGATAGAGGATTACCAAGGGCAGGTATTCAAAGTTCAGTTCTGGTGAGCACCGGGTCGCATCGTTGTCAAATTTAGAATGAATCGATTAACTCCACAGTCTACAACAGGACTCATGTCTACAACAGGACTCATGTCTACAACAGGACTCATGTCTACAATAACAATCTCCTCAATAATCAATAGCCATACTACAATATCAAAATACATTTAAGACAGCTTTACATCAGGTCTAGCTATGGCTGACCTATAAGTCATCAACTTTAAATAGGATACATTTTGTTGTTGTTGTTGGAACTGAAATAACTTGGGTATTTTTGTGGTACAAGGTTAGGAAAAACTGATCTTTTTTAAATTTGTGACAGGGGAGGGGAGATAATGTGAGCATCTGCGGCCTCTAACTCTAATTAAATGTTCTTTTTGTCCCAGAGTTACTGGCCCTGTCGCATGGATTCATCTACCGCTGGGTCACATCTGACGCCTGACACGGGGCTTTCTGTGACACATAAGCATGATGGACAGAAATAACGTTTCTTATTTTTCAGCTTCCTGATAGAATCATATTATAGACATAATTAGTGAATTGACATACTGTCAAACTGTGGACATAACGCATTGACATTCTGTCATTATATAGACATAATTGATGTACTAAAATACAGTTGTAATTTACAAATAATAAAAATGTTGATTAATTTATATTTGCTCGGTCCGATCTAATTTGAATTCTATCCACTGATCTCCATGGCTCCACTGATCTCCATGGCTCCACTGATCTCCATGGCTCCACTGATCTCCATGGCTCCACTGATCTCCATGGCTCCGCTGATCTCCATGGCTCCACTGATCTCCATGGCTCCACTGATCCCCATGGCTCCACTGATCTCCATGGCTCCACTGATCTCCATGGCTCCACAGATCTCCATGGCTCCGCAGTCCTGCATGGATTAGTCCAATAACGTAACTCTAATTTAGTGTGCACACACTTGTATAGCTCTATACAATTGAGACGTTAACTATTGCACAATGTACATTGTATGTGGCCAAAGTTTTCTATCTTTTTTGATGACGAGTTTAATAACGACGTCTCTCTGACCGTTAAGTTGATTGTCTCTGTGACCGTTAAATTGATTGTCTCTCTAGCGTTGATTGTCTCTCTGACCGTTAAATGATTGTCTCTATGACCGTTAAGTTGATTGTCTCTATGACCGTTAAGTGGATTATTTCTGTGACCGTTAAGTTGATAGTCACTCTGCCCATTATGTTGATTGTCTTTCTGACCATTAAGTTGATTGTCTCTATGACCATTAAGTTGATTGTCTCTCTGACCGTTAAGTTGATTGTCTCTCTGACCGTTAAGTTGATTGTCTCTCTGACCGTTAAGTTGATTGTCTCTCTGACTATTAAGTTGATTGTCTCTCTGACCATTAATTAAGTTGATTGTTTCTCTGACCATTAAGTTGATTGTCTCTCTGACCATTATGTTGATTGTCTCTCTGTCCATTAAGTTGATTATCTCTCTGACCATTAAGTTAATAGAATGGATTTAATAAAAATATCCACAAAGTGAGAGTAGAAACGTTATTTTAGATATCAACTAACAACAAGTATTTTATCATTTCAAGCTCTATTAAAAACTGCCGGCAAGGCTCATATATTTGCGGTGCCACAATTTCAATTGAACATTCATCTCAACCAATGTTAACTAAGTTGTGTTGTAATCACAACGATACACTTCTTTCTTTTGTTCTTGTTGGTTTTGAGTTGTTCAACTATTCCATTACTGTTAAACATCACGCCATTCTTATTGATTTTTACATATGCAACATTCCTTTCTTTTCGATAATTGTACAGCAACACCGCCCTGAGTGCAAACAATAGCCACAGCTTACGTTTCTGTAGTCCATCAAAACCTAGCCTCGTTGTGGCACATTAACTAAATGCTTTCCAATAATTGGAGCTAATTCATGTTTTCAAAAACATTTTTCTTTGTTTTTTATTTTTTCCACGCTGAGAATGTTGCCAGTGTTTCGCTCAATGGACATTGCGCCCTCCTTGACGCTGTCCGCTAATGCTTGCCACAGCTAGCCACGCCTACCACATCTCAGATGCTATTATCATTAACACGTCTTTCTAAAGACAACGGCCCCGTGCATTTCCATTTGGATTTGTTCAGACCGGCTTTGTACTTTCCTAGACTGGCTTTGTGCTTCGTCTAATCGTCTCTGGCTTTGCGCCATCGTCTCCTGTCCCTGGCTTTGTGATATTGTCTACTTGTCCCTGGTTTTGTGGCAACGTCTTCTTGTCCCTGGTTTTGTGACAACGTCTTCTTTCCCTGGTTTTGTGACATCGTCTTCTTGTCCCTGGTTTTGTGACAACGTCTACGTGTCTCTCAAAGTTTTAACCTGTGCTAAGTCAAATGTGAAAGTCAGGCAGTAGTTGGAGGGTTGGAGGGTGGCGTTGGGAGTAGATCTTGGGTAGTCAGTAATGTTGGGAGTCAGTGATCTTAGGTAGTCAGTGATGTTGGGAGTCAGTGATCTTGGGTAGTCAGTGATGTTGGGATCGGTAATCTTGGGTAGTCAGTAATGTTGGGAGTCAAAGATCTTGGGTAGTCAGTAATGTTGGGAGTCAGTGATCTTGGGTAGTCAGTGATCTTGGGTTGTCAGTAATGTTGGGAGTCAGTGATCTTGGGTAGTCAGTGATGTTGGGAAGTCAGAGAGGTTGAGGAGCCAAAATATGTCGGGTTTTTTTCAAAACTACCTAGGATTACAGGTCTGACCTGAGCATCGTATACAGTACTGATATACTGACAACTTATATATGTAATACAATCTGGTCCAGATCGTTTGTGAGACTTCTATAATGAAACATAGCTCTAAGCTAAATTAATATCAAACAAACAAAAAAAAAGACAACTAATTGGTCTAAATGTAACCCGACTCTTGGATGAACTGACAAATCATATCAATTTAGGTGAACATGGTGAAATCCATGTCCCATGCACTAAGTCACCAGACATTTCAATACGCCCTGAAGAACACCGGGAAAACAGCTAGTGCTTAACTTAGAACAGAACTTTAAAATAAATACTGAAGGAAAAGTAAAATCTCTTTTTTTTTCCATAAAAGTTATGACAGCTTTTCAGTTCTTCCCTTTCTGTAATCATAAGACGCCACCACCTCCCCACACCATAAACCCATTTCCACGCTACATCCGTTCTGGCGTACTCTGTGATATAAAAGCCAGCATGAGCCCAAGCAGTGACGCTGAACAGCCCAACTCTTCAATTCTGCTAAGTTGGCGTAGAGTGGATGGAAACACAAGAAATGAAGAAATAAATTAAGTTTTTATTTTTCTGGTCGTAGACAAAACGACCGTGGCCATGGCTAGAAGGAAATCACTAACCCGACATGAAAAGGAAGCACACATGCCGTCTGAACAAAAATTCAGGTAGTCTAATTTCACCCTCAAGTAAATGTCGTGGCAAGGTAAGAGCCGAGTTATTGATTAATAAATTACACCATATTGGTGGGTGTGTGTGGGGGGGGGGGGGGCGCTGAGGTGTTTCGGGGGTGTTTTGTACGGCACTGCTGTGGGTCGGGGGTGTTTGTGGGTCATTGTTGTGGTTCGGGGGTGTTTGTGGGGCGGTATTCGGGGACAGGGTCAGCAGTGGATCGTATCTGTATAGTGATCAGTAACAAACTTCATACAAAAATTTGATGCCCATCCAACAGTGGAAATGTTCACTTAAATGTTTATGCCTAGTATGTCTAAATTCTTCAATGCCGGCGACTGTCTCCACACCAGATTTAAAGACGGACATGGCCTGCCCGTGACAGTAAACACAGTTATTTCTTCAGGCGGTCACTGTGTAAGTACATACATGCAAGTTTTTTTTGTGTACGTGCATTGCTGCAACTAAAGGCCGCATAAGGAGACTTCGGTGCCCCAATGGCCGCATGAGGAGACTTCGCATTACATGCCATTTTATTAGTATTATAATATAAGTCAAATTTATAAATGATTTCAATTCATAAGAAAAATCTCTTTAAGAGCCACATTAGGGCTCACGGACAGCAGCAAACCTGAAAACCACGTTTAAAGACTTCTCTGATAAACAGATGCAAACATTAGATATAACATAGAGAAATCCAATTTCTGATGACTCTATTTAAAAGCCATTTCCACCCCCCCCCCCACTCATCTATCGTGGTAAAGTCGTATGAATATTGTCGTGAGTTGAACACGCTTGAGAAGCTGTGTACTAGAGCTAATGAGCGCAGTAATTCAGAGAAAAATAACTAGATGTTACAGGTCTTGGCTTATAGTGAAAACGTGCCACGTGCAGAGACTTTACAGAACAAGAACATTGTACTCTAAAAGTGCTTACGCTGAATGGAACAAATTCCGGTAAGTCTGTTGTGTACAAAACATCGTGAGTAATCCCGGGAGTGAAACAGGAACTTGTACATACCTCGTTATTTTTAATTTTTTTTTTATCCCAATCTCCACTTATCTTACCATCAATTGTCCTAAAAAGTTACACAGTTTCACTCACTGACTTGAAAATTTCACATCACTTGTGCACAAACTATAATGCATACCTATGTTGGTCTATTGAGTGTTTAATGAACAGGGTAACATTATGGCAAGTAGAGACTAAACAAGCCAACAAAGTCTGCACACGGCTAGATAACATGTAACAGTAACAGTGTCACGTGCAGATAATATGTTACAGTAACAGTAGCACGCGATCTAGCCGTCTAAGGGTGATGTAGGGTTGGAAGGACAAGAAAGTGAAACAAAATATTCCAAGTAAATCCTTCCATACATTTTAAAACAACAAACACAATTAAGTAAATAACTTCTTGCATCGCAGTGTTGACAGAATAATTTGGCGTTTATCTTGTGCAACCAGACGCCTAGAGATTGGTACAGACGTAGCATTAGTGGGAGACTTGAAGAGATTTTAATAGCTGGAGCTTTCCTTCAAACTCGTACAAGGAAATCAGAAAGGAAGAATGGCGAATATTCAGTAAAGATTTTATCAACCAGCCATCCCACCCCCTAGGACGCCAATATAATCTATCACGCACAACAAAAGTATCAACAAGTTTTTTTTTTTAAATAATAGCACACTCCCGCCATATAGCGATGTTTATTATAAACAACACACTCCCAGTGTATAGGAGACTGCAACTTTCCTTGTCACCCAGAGTTATCGCTGATACCGGGGAGTACAAAGAACGTACAAAGATGGCTGCTCATATGGCGAAAACATGTCAAAAACAGCATTTGAGACCTGGCGAGTTGAAGAAATTAAGAAAGTTTTACGGGAATTGCATCAGCCGGTATCTGGAAATAAAGCAGAACTTGTAGATCGGGCACGCGGCTGTGTAGCGTTGCGAATTTGTGGGGGGAAAAAACGTATGTATCTTAAGACATTTTTCTAATTTCTAGGCGAAAAAGATTAAAACCCCGGCTTTTTCAGACCGTTGCGGTCCCCTATAACAACGTTGATTATAAAGCACCCATTTCCATAAGACTATTTCAAAGCCTAAGGTTATGTTATTTAGGACTGAACAGTTTCTTCGCTGAAGAAACGTTGTAAGCGTGGGAATTTGTATGCATTATAGACGGCCATTGGTAGATTTGTGTAACATGCATCTCCCTTAGACGGCCATTGGTAGATTTGTGTAACAGGCATCTCCCTTAGACGGCGATTGGTAGATTTGTGTAACATGCATCTCCCTTAGACGGCGATTGGTAGATTTGTGTAACATGCATCTCCCTTAGACGGCCATTGGTAGATTTGTGTAACAGGCATCTCCCTTAGACGGCGATTGGTAGATTTGTGTAACATGCATCTCCCTTAGACGGCCATTGGTAGATTTGTGTAACAGGCATCTCCCTTAGACGGCCAATGTAAGATTTGTGTAACATGCATCTCCCTTAGACGGCCATTGGTAGATTTGTGTAACATGAATCTCCCTTAGACGGTCAATGTAAGATTTGTGTAACATGCATCTCCCTTAGACGGTCAATGTAAGATTTGTGTAACATGAATCTCCCTTAGACGGCCATTGGTAGATTTGTGTAACATGCATCGACCTTAGACGGCCATTGGTAAATTTGTAAAACATGTATCTCCTTTAAGTTTAAGTTTTGTGGTTTAAAGAACAACATAAGAAAAGTAATATTTTAAAAGTTTTTTGGGGTTAAAATGTCCAGTTGGAGGGGGTGACATCTCCAGGTCACTTCATTTATTCTGCAATCAAAACTATGTTTGTGTCTGGTGTTAAGGCATTAAAACCCATCTCAATAGATGCACGACCAAAACTACACGTGACTGGTCTTATAGCAATGAAGTCCCTGTCTCTCTCTTTCTCTCTCCCATTCCCCACAGACACAATACACTAATTCAAACAATTTGTTATCGTCTTTAATGGGAATCCAAGTGTGGCGAACTTCCTTTGAGACCTTTGATTCCTGGAGCGACCAATGCATGTTACTCTGCATTGAAGACTAGCCCAAGACATTCCCAAGACAAGCTCATTCAAAGTCGTGTTTGCATGTTCTGTCACAACAGAAATGACGCAAGTTCAACTAGAAATAGCTGCTACACACAACGTTATGCATGGAGTCGATAGAAGGAAGTGCTTTATGTTTTGATTGTCACCTATTAGCCCAAGACTTTCATAACTTGTTGTAGCACGTGAGATCGCGGTGTTTCGCACTGATTCGTCTTTCTTTAAAGGTTAGAGAAGCGTCGGAGCAATGTCGTAAGGTGAAAGTGAACTTGTGAGGACCTTAGGTGGTCGAGATGTTATGTTACATAGGTGGTCGAGATGTTATGTTACATAGGTGGTCGTGATGTTATGTTACATAGGTGGTCTAGATGATATGTTAGATAGGTGGTCTAGATGATTTGTTACATAGGTGGTCTAGATGATTTGTTAGATAGGTGGTCTAGATGATATGTTACATATAGGTGGTCGTGATGTTATGTTACATAGGTGGTCTAGATGATATGTTACATAGGTGGTCGAGATGGTGTTCGAGATTATTATGTTACATAGGTGGTCGGTAAGAGTTATCAATATTCCGAAAAATTGTTTTGATATTGGATGATACGATTCTGTGCCCTCATGTGTAGACAAAGTAAACCTTATATCATTGTGTGATACGTGTTATTGAAATTTCCAAAGCACTTCCATAACTTAATTTAATGCTTTTATCAGAAGTCTCAAACTACGACCCAAAACCACTTATTCAATTCACCTCTGATTAATGACGTATCTATGTGTACTGTGGCAACAGAATCGTTCGACTTTTTCTAACAAGTGAGTTAAAACTTCCAACATAATTAATGTATGATAGTAAGTGACGGTCGGGATAACGTCTTAATTTCACGGCAACCTCGCGGAAATATGATCACGGGGTACTGTCATTATGATAGTGTCCCTCAGATAAATAGTAAAGAAGGGGCCACTGACTGCATGAGATTATGTGACGAGCGGGGCTGCCTGGTTAGGCGACCCCTGAGGCGGCGTCTCCATCATTCCCGCCCGTTAAGTCTCCACACAACAGGTTCAGTGCAAGAATCTATCAGCCAGAGTCTAAAGGGATGTGTGGAATGACCGGAAGCAGTAAGTCGTGTACTCGGCCTCCCAAGTTTATGCCCAGTGGTCAGCCATACCCAGCTGAATCGATAGCCGCAGTGTCCGGTTACTCAATGTGATGCTCCTGCTAACAGTTGAGAGGCCAGACACAGAGGGGTCAGTTTCAAGGACAAGGGAGATAGATAGATTTGTTGTAGCTGCGCCTTTCTTTGTCTTTTACTATATTAAAAAAAATGAAATGTACACTATTTACTGAATGTACTTGTAGTGTGGTTTAATTAGCAATGTACACTATCTAATGAACGCCCGTGTCTCATGGTTAGATTAGAAATGTACACTATCTACTGAATGCACTTGTATTGTGGTTTAATTAGCAATGCACACTATCTAATGAACGCCCGTGTCTCATGGTTGGACTCTGGGTCATGAGGTTTGATGACGCGACCAAAGAGGCAAATGTATGTGGACATTGTCATTGACAATTGTCATTTTGTCAAGAGAGCAGGAATGTTATAGAATATATAGAACACACATAACAACTCGAGATTTTTTTATTATAAAAGTCAGTTCTGCTGTTCAAACCAGTGTCAGCATAGTTAATTGCGAATATAGCCGATGTTTACTTTGTCTCTATCATACTCATATGTAATGACTGTGACGTGAATATGTAATGATTGTGACGTGCACATCGCTGTTTCCTGAAACACTTGGCATGAACAATTTAAATCTTGACAAACAATAAATCAGTGGATCACATCGACATCAAGTATGTTTCCTTAACACAGGACTTATGTTCGAGTTATGGTCAACTACATTGTAGGATACATCTATACACAGATGGCGTCATTATTACACGTTCATATACTGGCTATAGTGTTAGCGTTTTATGAAATAAGAAGTAGTATTATTTTTTAAATAAATGAAATAAGCCCTAGAATTGAAGAAATGTACCCCCCCCCCCAAAACAAACGTCAACTTTAACCCAATTTGTGCCACACAGCAGTGTTCCTTTACGTCGGCCCGCCACGTCGAACAGTCCAACCACCTACATGAAATCTAACGGACGCTCAAAATTCTAGTCAGGCGAATGGATAGACTATTGGCGCTCAATATTCACGTACATTTGCAGGTCTTTTTTTTTATTTCTCTCATTTAATTATATTTTTTCCAAAATATCTTTCAAATCATAAGTTATTAGACCCATGATCTTATATTAGACTGATGATCTTATATTAGACTTATGATCTTATAGACTGATGATTTTATTTTAGACATAATCTTATATTAGACTCAAGATCTTATATTAGACTCGTGATCTTATATTAGACAAGATCTTATTATAACAACACAAGGGACTGTATTAAAAGGTGGCGGCATTAGGAAGGTTGAGAACCACCCATGAATGTGTCTCGGCCAAACAAGTATTTGACACTATAAACCTAGTTATCGGACGTAATCCCAAAGAGTAACAAAATAAATAAAATGTAAATAAGAACAGCCAAGATGGCCGCCTAATAATAACAATAATGTTTGTGTTTTGTACAATGTTCCCCGGAAAGTTTACCTACAGCTCTGGAGTTAAAAGAGAGCTCCAAGAGGTAGGCACAGAAACGTGCACACGACGAGAATGGCCGCGGTGATGAAAGGTCAGACTTTACAAGAAGGTCCTATTTCTGGAAGGTCCTTTTTCCAGCTAGATTGATTAAATAATCATTAGCTGCAGAGCGCCCGTTCAAGGACGGGAGTCTTAACGTGCAGTCTGAAGAGATGAAATCCTATAAGTCTGTCTTTGCTTGGATTAATCTAATTATGTCTGTCTGTGCTTGGGTAAAGTTTTTTTTTTCGTTTGAATAAAATTATAAACCGAAAATGTCTTTTAAATTTAGACAAGAATGTAATAAAACTCAGTTGTTCCCTATAGTTAACAATCATTTAGATGGAGAGATCTTTCCAAATTGTATTCTAAACGCCCATATATTATATTTTGAAAATTAAATAAAATGTTAACTTTTAGAGAAATTTAAAAAAATGTGATTGTGTCTTATAATTAAAAAAATAATAAAATATTTGACAGTTCAAATCATGGCATTATTATCTGGAACAATGAACTGGAGTGACGTCATTCTTCAACTATTGCTATTTAACATTTGATCCCACGACTGACTTGTTTACAGGAAGCCGATGGTGAGAACTGAGGTTCTTGGGAGATGAATTGAGGACCTGTGTCACTGGGCTGTAGGAGTGCCTGGCGGCCTTGAAGATATCAAAGAATTTTACGATGGTCTGCTCAGACATAAGTTGATTAAGTGATTGAGATTTCGAGACTAGGCGATTATGACAGCGATAGAGAAGGTTATGGCGCTATTATGGTTAAGGTGTTTGTGCGAGGTACAGAAGGAACTCACGTGTAGTAATACATAGTCACGTGTAGTAATACACAGTCACTTGTAGTAATAGCAGTCACGTGTATTAATACACAGGCTTGAGTCAAACATCCAGTACCAATATAGGGATCCATTTACTGTAGATTATAAGGCATACTGTTACAGGACACACATTATGATATCCCCGAGATGTATGCAAACACAAATAGAATACAAACTTTCCTTCATAAGATATAGATATTTGACCCCGTGCTCACTAACTCTTGAGATGCTTGATGCAAACATGTGAATGTACGTGACCCCACCATCCATCTGACCACACCATCCATCTGACCACACCATCCATCTGACCACACCATCCATCTGACCACATCATCCATCTAACCACACCATCCATCTGACCGCACCATTCATCTGACTACAACATCTGTGTGATCACACCATCTATTTGACAACAACTGGGACCACAGCGTCTATGTCACAATTTTGGTAAATGACTTTTGCCCCATCCTTCGTTTGAGGACATGCTCAATCACTAATAAAAACAGTAAATATATAACAAATCAATAGTTATAGAATTCATTCACTAGCAAATACATGTTACATTTTTGTAACAACTTGGACAATTTTTCACTTACGTAGAGCCACTCCCCTCCCCCCTCCCCACCACCAACCCTTATCCAAGCTTGAAGTACACCTGAGAACAGAACCATTATGACGTCCTGCTGCATTCATTCTTTCCAGCGAACAATTATCTCAATTTTCTTCCTGTCAGTATAAACCAATTATTAGATTTCTAACGACGCCCACCAAGCAATCTTGCCACTCTGAAATAACAACCTGAAAAAAAATATGTCGGATTCTTTGCGATATTCCGAGTTTTAAAGTATGTAGAGCCATCCGTTCCTTTGCCTAAACCGCCTAGTGAATTGTGGATTTCAATCTTTAGGACATTTAGAAAATTATGTGTGATTCAATTGTGATTAGTCTGTGCTAGTTACACGTCAACTCCAAACAGTCTGTGCTAGTTACACGTCAACTCCAAACAGTCTGTGCTAGTTACACGTCAACTCCAAACAGTCTGTGCTAGTTACACGTCAACTCCAAACAGTCTGCTAGTTACACGTCAACTCCAAACAGTTTGTGCTAGTTACACGTCAACTCCAAACAGTCTGTGCTAGTTACACGTCAACTCCAAACACCTGCAAAACTCTAAATTTAACCCTTTATAAATGCTAAATTCTAAATTCCACGTTTTTCCCAAGGCAAAGAGCAGTTGAACTTGGCTATGTTTTCACCTGTTGCCTGAATCTTTTCAACCGTCTTAATGAAACATCTTGTCAATGCCCACAAACCAATCATGACTATTAGTCTTCCTGTCTCTCTGCCTGTCCCACAAAGGGTCCTAGTTGGATACAAAGACCTGCCACACTAAGCGTTTCTGGGTCTGGGTTTACAACGATTAGGATGTCCTCCTGTCTGCAGCATCCGGGCGCCCTGGTTACCTAGGCGACCCGTTCACAGCTGCGTAATCAACGAAATAGTCTTTTTATTGACATTTCCTCATATTTAGAGATGCCTTCCAATCCTGTTAACTAGAATGTTCATAGTTTTGTTTATTGATTAGATCCTCGCCAGGGAGAGCAGAATCTTTTAGAGAGAGAGGTCGAGCATATAATTAATGTGTTTGAGTTAATGTGCACACAAGCCTGCATCTGAGTGCACGTGGAGAGTAAATAACGTGCGTGTGTGCACAGGTCATTACCGAGTGTGTGTGTTGACGTTTGCTTTTGTCATTGACATGTTTGTACGAAGTCCCCGTGCCTTATAAATGTGTTTGTATAAGGGATTTAAACTAATGCAACTATATATATATATATATATATATATATATATTATATATATAGCTTTAGGGTTCAAGCGTTAATTGAAATTAAAACTATTTATTTTGTGGTTAGATTGACAACAAAATTGAAGTCTGATCATTATTTTTATTTTATATTTAAAAAAAAAATATTTTTTAAAATTATAATCTCTGCATGAATAAGCCAATAAAATTTTTCCGAAAAAACTGTTTTCATTTGAGTGCAATGAAACGTGTATGGTTACACACGTATCCATTTAGTGGCTTGTATCTGTAATTATGGATACTCACGAATAAACTGTTTTAGTTTACAATACTAATACCTTTCCTAATATGAAGCGAGAACTCTCTGATTCTGTCACCTGATAGGCACACAGTACGATGTCAATTATTTTTACGCCGCCTTTCTCCATTACACATACAAAGACATACTGTCTTCAAACATACAAAGACATACTGACTTCAAACATACAAACATATACATGTATGCTAGAGAATAACCGTAAACAAGTTGCACCACAGTGGAGGTTAGAGGTCCTACTATGGCGTACATGTGAATGGTTAATGGGCATTCCAGTGTCGAGTTCTGAATATGTTATGACGCCTCAAAAAAATTTGGATCGGTAAATTGCTCAGACCTGGAGGTTATATCAGTAAATTGCTCAGACCTGGAGGCTAGATCTGTAAATTGCTCAGACCTGGAGGTTATATCAGTAAATTGCTCAGACCTGGAGGTTATATCAGTAAATTGCTCAGACCTGGAGGTTAGATCTGTAAATTGCTCAGACCTGGAGGTTATATCAGTAAATTGCTCAGACCTGGAGGTTATATCAGTAAATTGCTCAGACCTGGAGGTTAGACCGGTAAAATGTTTAGAACTGGATCTTAGACCGGTAAATTGCGATCAGATATCCCCAAAACGTCTGATTGTACTGGCATCACAAATCATTTACTTGAAGTAGCAGAAAGCTTTAACAAAAATACACCCCAAAAACCCACCAAAAGCCATCGAGATCACTTGGATATTTACAATTTTTACAAAGTTTTTCGTATAAATCGTTTAATAAATACAATATCGAGCAATGGTGGGTGGGGCTGAACATTTGACAAAACATGCATACAAGTAACGCACTTTATAATGAGAATCCCAGTTAGTGCCCCCCCCCCTTTCCCTTTCAGCCTCGCAAACCGCACATTTTTTTCCACGCATCTAAACTATATTAATTTTCTAATGAACCGCGCACTTTTACACCGCAGATTTATTTCACTTCAGAAAAACAAAAGAAAATAGTACGTACCAAACGCACTTGTGTCGATGTAAAATTCCTCTGTTTGAAACCAGCACGCCCCGATGTCAGCGAGAGTGACATGATTACAGACAGGCCGAGTCGCTCGGTAATTGTTAAATGGATCTGGTTAAATACGTCATGGATGCCAGTCTAAATAAGAATAATTAACTGGTAATTTGTGACAGACGTAAATGAGGATGGCGATTAGAGTCATCACAAATCTAGGGTCAAGCTGGACCCAAAAGTTGGTCTGAACAGTTAAAAATAGATCTCATTAAAGAGTGTTTTTTTCTAGGGCAACCCGCAGCTCCAAGCCACAGGCCAATCTTTGAAGGTATGAATATAGCTCTTGATTAATAAACATATTAAATGCCAGCGGCTTCAATTTTTTGTCTGAATAGATATTTTACAAAAATAAATCCTTGCTCAAAACAGTTAGACGACCCCTGCCCTAAAAGCACACTATATTATAAACACGACCAGCAACTAGGAACTGTTTAGTGCAGTGGTCGGCAAATCGCGAGCCGCATGCGGCTGCTTAGCGACCTGAGTCGAGACCTACGAGTACTCTAGTGGGTCATGGCTGAGTGCGGCTCGGCCAGTCGGCCACAAATCCGGTTTGACTGTGAAAACAAACTTCGTGACAGTTCTAGAAAAGAAATTTGGCTCTAAAAAATTGTTTGTATCGCCCTGCTGCTGATTTTTGGCTCTTTTGACTAATGAGTTTGTCGACCACTGGTTTAGTGATTCAAACAAATGAACTAAAAATTAAACATGTATTTTAATCAAAATAATCAAAATCTATATTAAAAAGCACCACAGCAACTCCCAAATATTTTAAAATAGTATTTTAATCTATAAAAAAGATCTACACGTCTTAATAACATCATGGTTTTATATTCTGGCGACATTCGGCTTTTTATTTTTTGTTTACTTATACTACTTATAGGATTCCATTCTGAAAGTGTATCAAACAAATTTAAATGTTTTATAGCACTAACAAATGATAAATGTTATATAACACTAACACATGATAAATGTTATATAACATTATCAAGTGATAAATGTTATACAGCACTAAAAAATGATAACATTTATTGGTTTATTGTTTTCAAATACATATTCAATTATTTATTTGTGTTAAATTTTGTGCGTCCTTATAATCAAACTGCGGCGTAACAATAATATCAACCATTATTCAATAAGCCTATATAAAGAGAAGCACAGCACCGAGCCCATTGTGGCTTCCCATGTGGTCGTTCACTATAGACATGATATTATCGTTACGCCAGGTGCCACAGACGTGTTGTGAAGAGATCTCACCAAGGCATCCGACTTGGTAACCGGAGTGGACTGCTCAGCATATTGCATAAAATAGGTTGTCCCCCACTATTGCTCGCAATCAGACATTTCACGAAAACATGCTCAGCATAGTAACCTTCAATTGGTCTCTGAGGCATTCCCAGTCAGCAGCGGAGTAAAACAAGGCCGCGTACTTGCACCAACGCTCTTCTCCATTTTCTTCTCAGTGCCTTTTCAGTTTGTCTTCAGGGACTGTGAAGACGGAGTGTGCATCCATACCATATCTGATGGTAGGCTGTTTAATATCGCCCGCCTCCGTGCAAAGATCAAGGTAAAAAAGATTTCGTGAATTGCTGTTCGCTGACGATGGTGCCTTAACATCGCTCAATGGTCTGTAGCAGTTAGTTACTCGCTTTTCCCACGCATGTAAAGAGTTTGGACTAACTATAAATCTACAGAAAACTAATGTCATGATGCAAGGAGCACTGTCCCCTCCAAAAGTAACTAACTACTGAGTGCAATGATCTGTTAGTAGAAGTGAATTTCACAAAATTTTACTGAGAACATCAGGATCGCAAAAGCAGCAGCAACTATGGCTAAATTGAATAAGCGGGTTTTAATTATCCTAAACTAACTGAAAGTACGAACTAAGCATCTATCAGTCATGAGCGGAAACTCAACATGTGCATATTCTACCAAAGATGACTGCGTAGCAAATTGCAATTAGATGGCAGGAAAATATGCCTAGCAGAGGTTTTTGAGCGTTCCAAAATGTGCAACATGTTCTCCGCTCTTAGCAAGAAGCGCCTTTGCTGGATAGGATGTAAGAAGAAGAGACGAAAGGAGTATGCTAAAGGATCTGCTATATGGAGAGTTAGCAGAAAGGGAAAGACTTATTGGACGGCCACGATTCAATATTGTTTGCAAAAGGAGCATGAGGGAAACTAACCTAAGATATCAACGAATGGGAGATCATCGCTGAGTACCATTCCAGCTGGCGAACAGCAGTGTATGAAGGAGTCAAACAGGCAGAAGTTGCATGAGCATTATGGAAGGCCAAATTTTACCAAGCCAAGAGTCAAGGTTCTCCTGTCAGACGTGCAGCAAACCAGGTTATTTGGTGAAATGTCAATCGCGAAGACGAATTGATACCACATGTAAAAAAATATATGCCATAAGCCTGAATAAAACCTATAATATATAAGCCTATATAAACATATATTCTAGGAGCCTCTATAAACCCTATATGCTACAACCCTTTATAAAGCCTATATTCTAAATATGTAAAGTTAAGGGGTCTACAGATTACTGAAGAAATAAACCATCCCGAGATATTCGTCTTTTCAATATTTACCCTACTTACGTGCGAGCAGCGGTAACAAAGCGTACAGACGTGCGAATAGCTGATAATCAAGGGGTTTACTGACGTGCAAATACCAGACGAGTCAAGACATATGCTAAACGTGCGGCCCCAAAAAATCATCTCGCGGAGAGCAAAGGGCCTCGTGTTCCCACAAGAAATGATTACAGCATATGTCCCTGGGCCCCCAAGGGATCCAACCCACCCAGGAGTCGACCCTTCGGTCTAACACGCTGTCGGTGGATTATTCCTGAATTTCGGAACAGAAGGAGTGAGAGCGCTAATAAATATGATTTCTTAAGATGGCGTTGATTAGAAGACCTGACACTTCAGGCCGGACGAGGAAAGTTGATCAATGTAGAATGCTGTAGTCAGACTCAAAAGGTGTCAATGTTTGCTGATAGACTGAAACTTGGGGATGCCATTAGATCTTGGTGATATAGTGAAACTTGGGGATGTCATTAGATCTTGGTGATATAGTGAAACTTGGGGATGTCATTAGATCTTGGCGATATAGTGAAACTTGGGGATGTCATTAGATCTTGGTGATCTAGTGAATCTTGGGGATGCCATTAGTTCTTGGTAATACAGTGAAACTTGAGTATGTCATTAGTTCTTGGTAATACAGTGAAACTTGGGGATGTCATTGGTGTTAATAATACAGTGAAACTTGGGGATGTCATTAATTCTTAATAATACAGTGAAACTTTAGTCAGACTCCATGGATGTCAATATTTGAAAAAAAATATGACCGATTTTCACATATCTTATTTTTTTTTAAAAATACAATGATTTAATATGAAGATCAATTTTATTGAACATCAAGTTACTTGTATTTCAATGAGACATATTGGCTCGCTTTTGACTAAAAAGATGTAGGTCAATGTAGGTTTCATAGTTGTCCATGCTACCCTGTACCCGTAGGGCCGCCAGACGGGTCGGGTTTGAGACCCCGGGGGGGGGGGGTCTTTATGACCCTGGGGCCGTAGTTTATGTACACCTGGTGTAACTTATCTAGTTATTTTAATTACTGGCAAAGTTCTGTTGATGGAGCATTTTTGTGAGAAAGCTAATAAATTCATAATGCATTTTCGAGGTCATTATATATTGTAAAATCTTTAAGTTTCTATGTTTATCATGTTAAAGTTAAATGTCAACTGAAATTATAGTATTGGGGGTATTAAGCTTGTACACATTTGATCATAGTATTGGGAGAGTTTGGTTGTACACAATTATAGTGTTGGGGGTATTTAGCTTGTACACACTTGCTTATAGTATTGAGGGTATTAAGCTTATACACATGTGAGTATACTATTGGGGTAGTTAGCTTGTACACATTTGATCACAGTATTGGGGTAGTTAATTATACACACTTGCTTATAGTGTTGGGGATATTTAGTTTGTACACACTTGCATATAGTAATGGGGGTAGTTAGATTGTACACACTTGCTTATAGTGTTGGTGGTAGTTAGCTTGTACACATTTGCTTATAGTATTGGTGGTAGTTTTACACGCTTGCTTATAGTGTTGGGGGTAGTTAGCTTGTGCTTATAGTGTTGGGGGTAGTTAGCTTGTACACACTTGCTTATAGTAATGGGGGTAGTTAGATTGTACATACTTGCTTATAGTGTTGGTGGTAGTAAGCTTGTACACATTTGCATATAGTATTGGTGGTAGTTGTACACGCTTGCTTATAGTGTTGGGGGTAGTTAGCTTGTACACACTTGCTTATAGTAATGGGGGTAGTTAGCCTGTACACACTTGCTTATAGTAATGGGGGTAGTTAGCTTGTACACACACTCTCTGTGTTTACGCATGTTCAACACACCAGATCGATACTTTTCGTTAATTAATTTCTATCAGTAATATCCGGAAAAGATTAGATCCTGATGTGTGAGTGTCCAAAGTGAATACAAATATCACACCCCCCGTCCCACCCTCCACCCACACCCAAACACAAGACTCACACTAGGCGTAACATCGCCCCACCCTCCACCCACACCTAAACACAAGACCCACACAAGGCGTAACATCGCCCCACCCTCCACTCACACCCAAACACAAGACCCACACAAGGCGTAACATCGCCCCCTCCCCACCCTCCACCTAAACGCAAGACCCACACAAGTCGTAACATCGCCTCCGCCCCACACCTAAACACAAGACCCACACAAGTCGTAACATCGCCTCCGCCCCACCTTCCACCCACACCTAAACACAAGACCCACACAAGGCGTCACATCGTCCACACACCACAGATCTGCGCCTGGTTGAGAGCGCGACGCCTGACAATACAAGAACAAACAGAATCTCAAAACATTTCAATTGTTGTAGAAATATTTCTTATGCACAAGAAACAACGGTGAATGCCAACAGAAATATTTGGTCTCGCGATATGTTACTATTGAGTTAGTAGGTGTTAACGACTTTCTCATATAAATGAATTATTGTGGCAACAACTTGAGATTAATCAATCTATGTACTTCTCATACAACATAATTTTTAAATCAACAACTTGAGATTGATCAATATGTGTACTTCTCATACAACATAATTTTTAAATCAACAACTTGAGATTGATCAATCTGTGTACTTCTCATACAACATAATTTTTAAATCAACAACTTGAGATTGATCGATCTATGTACTTCTCATACAACATAATTTTTAAATCAACAACTTGAGATTGATCAATCTCTTGTCTTCACTTGCCGAACTTTAATCGTCAGCCTCATTTCCGAATTTGAGGTTACATAATAAAACTCATATTTTCATTTCTTAAAACTAAATATTATCGGCAGTATATGATAAAAACAGTTTGAAAATATTTTGTATAAACTGTCTCGATTGTGTAAGGATTAATCATGGCGATTTTCTGCTGTGCTTGTGCGAGGAGGCAGCCACCATGATTCCCATGACATGGTTCACCGAACAAGAGTTGTTGCCCCCCCCCCCCCCCACCACTTTTTTTTTTAAAAATGGCCCGATCAACCATGCATGGACTAAGGCAGCTCAAGTGGAAAAATCCACAGAAGCAACTCTATTAATAACAAATAATTATTTCAACACCGTTTAAGCGGCATGAGCACACGAATGCTTGCTCTGAAAGATCTTTTCTAAAGGGGGAAACAAACAGCGACAAAACCGAATACTGTTTACTGGGATAGATCATTGAAGTGAAGGGGGGAAATGTCGCTTTCCTGGGTACCTACGTCACAAATTCTAACGATTATTAATACAGATTAACAACATTGAGTATGTACAACATCGAGTATGTACAACATCGAGTATGTACAACATCAAGTATGTACAACGTCGAGTATGTACAACATCGAGTATGTACACCATCGAGTATATACAACATCAAGTAAATACAACATTGAGTATGTACAACATTGAGTATGTACAACATCGATTATGCACAATATTAAGAAAAATGATTCCAGAGTTTCCTGGCTTTTTGTGAGAGTCCGGGGGTAGGGGGTGGGGGCCATTTAAAAAAACAACTATAAATGTGGTCCATTACTATTATCATATATTAATACTTATCCCTCTCTTCTACTTATCCTTAGCTTCTACGTATCCCTAGCCCTTAGCTTCTATTTATATAACTTCTGCTTATAGAGCTCCTACTGATATACCTTCTCTCAATACAGCCTCTACTTGTACAGCGTCTAATGATGCAATAATAGATAATAAACTAATCTGAAAAGTAAAAACTTCTGACAGACCGCAGGACCGTTGATGCCATGCAAGCTGCCAGTTTTACAAGAGATGGTACACATCACCGTTACAGGTGACCAAGACTTCTGCAGCCATTAAAGGTTGATGCACAATAACATTAAAATCTCAATCCTGTACGTTCGTTCCACCCTAAAAGAAGACGATTCACTACGCACAGGGGGGAAGGGGCGTTAAAAAAAAAGGCATGTTTGCATAACATCGCCCTGACAGTTAACCACACAGGGTAAAGTGGACGAGTTGTTTGAGAGACACCATCTGGCCTTAAGGCCTGACGTGTTGATAGTGTTATGTAATGGCATGTCGACAGTGGGTGGGGTTTAAGGAAAAGAGGGGGTGTAATAACAAATATCAAAGACTATGTGTACGAACCAGAGCAGTAACTGCAGCCTTAGTCGTACAACTTTGTTTATAGTCAGACATTACAAGTGTTTTCATGATGTCACCACTTTCTGGTGTTTTAAAGATATGTAGTTTCTGGTGTTTTATTATTATCTTATTTTACTATATAATTTGATGATTAGTTAGCCAAACTTTTGATGTACTCACTGATTCTTAAAGGGTTGTGTAATCGTATCCTAAATAGGGGCACTAAAAACATATTTAAACCTAAGACTTAGAACCCTTGTTTTCTTTTTAAATTTTATCTATATAATACTTGGTTACATACTTGTGTTTGTCTATATAATACTTGGTTACATACTTGTGTTTATCTATATACTTGGTTACATACTTGTGTTTATCTATATACTTGGTTACATACTTGTGTTTGTCTATATAATACTTGGTTACATACTTGTGTTTGTCTATATAATACTTGGTTACATACTTGTGTTTATCTATATACTTGGTTACATACTTGTGTTTGTCTATATAATACTTGGTTACATACTTGTGTTTGTCTATATAATACTTAGTTACATACTTGTAACACAAGAACACGTTCCTTATTGGATCAAAACTGAGGTCAAAATTTACAAGAAGAATAAATAAACGATAAGTACAGCAAACAGTAGAAAGAGAAGCTTGCCCGCCCCGTCCATCAAAGCAATAGTTCTCTCCTTACCTGGGCATCCGTGGAAAGGGAATTGGTGGGAATTGTCCGTATTGATAGGCGTGAAGAATGCTCCACATGGCCGACATGGTGCACGTGTTTCACTCCAGAAATTGCTCGTCACGGTCGGATCTCAATCAACCGTCATGCACAATCGGAGGGCGGGTAGAGCTGGCGTGAGAGCTGCGCTAGATGCCCAGTGCACACACCATAGAATTAACCGGCACGCTCTCTACTCACACTGACACGAATTAGTCTTTGTATCCACTTGGCCGACAAAATCGCATGAAGATGCAACTGGAACTAACAGCCGTAGCTTAGCAGCCGTAGCTTAACAGCCGTTGCTTAACAGCCGTAGCTTAACAGCCGTAGCTTAGCAGCCGTAGCTTAGCAGCCGTAGCTTAGCAGCCGTAGCTTAGCTTAGATCTCATCTCTCCCGAGAAGGCAGGTCAATCTTGGCTTGACGGAAAAACAAACACCGGGACGGAAAAACACCGGGACGGACAATAATGATAATACGGCGTATCACTTGACAGTGTTTTGAGACATCACGACACATTCCGACTTGAAGCGACACACTAGCCATTTAGTAAGCACCAAGAGACAAACTTTCTTTCCATGTCTCATTTCCGAAGTGTTCTCAGCGTGCACGCCATTTCTATCGTATGTTAGGCATAGAGACGCGGTACACTTGGAGGCACATGGCGTTTCCCTTCTGCCATCTGCTACAGTACGAAGCATCTCCCCATGATCGCCGATACAAAACTCTTATTGAAAAACACAAAAGTCCGAAAATAGAGTCACGATCACAGATTAAATATAAAATCAATCACAGTTTAAATAGATAATTATTTATGCACCTAGATATGCACTGTATTGTAAGACTTGAATTCCTGCGAAGACATTTTGGAATAAACATATTTAAAAAAAAAAACCATATTCCACATGATGTAGACGCTATAATAATTATCTTAAAAATAAGAGAGTTGATGCTGTTAAATCCAGAAACATCCTTACTATGTACCTGCATAAAATAGGAGAAATCTATTCAATAGAGTGGCCACCATCCAAGGTCAACCATAAACGCTTTATAAACAAAAGCTTTTGAACAAATACGGCACATTCAAAAGGGAATGCATAATTATTTCTAGCAAACAGTTTGAAGAAACTCGGAGACAAAGAAACCAATAATTCTCTTATACCTAGAGAACAGCACAACTTCTGTATCAAAATCATTATTGAACACAGCAATTTTATGTTCAACATAAACGGGCTTTAACGGTGTGCGTGTGTTGTAGGGGTTTGATGTGAGGTGAGTTGTTAGGTGTGTGTTGTGAGGTGTGTGATGTGTTGTGAGGTGTGTGATGTGTCGTGAGATGTGCCTGTAACGGAGCGATGGCAGCGTGTTTGAGAGAAGGGCGACCCATGACAACTGGCGGCCTATGAAAGCCATAAGATGTTGGCTATTTCAGTTGTTTCCTTCCAAGACACACCCCCAGTTCCATAACTAATTGACCCACAATTGTAACTCCGATAAGTGGATAAGCGCCAGTCCTCGGCATAGAGCTGCACCCCAGAGGCATTGAACAGCAAATCAATGCCGGGAAAATTTAACAGCGAACTATAATAATATCGAGTTGTGAGCAATGGTTAGCTCGCCCCCCCCCCCACGCCACAGGACATTGTTGCACCTAGGCCAGCGGTGAGAGGAAAAATTTGTGGGATTATAGGAAATTACTGGAACTGTTGGAAGAAAGAAACAGGCGCAACGCCCATACACACATCAACCAGAGCTGCATGAACATAAACAACACAACACTCGACAGCACACACGTCAGACAACAGCACTCACGTCAGACAACAGCAAACACATCAGACAACAGCACGACACTTTAACAGCACATACAAATCAGACTAACACCCCCCTACCCCGTACCCGTTAGAAAAAAAACAAAAAAACAAAAACCCAACATATAATTGACATTTACTCCACGCAACAGCCGTAGCCCAGGAAGCCGTACTGTCTACGTTTAGCAACAACGTGACAGATCAACAACAGCCGTGACAGAGCAACAGCCGTGACAGAGCAACAGCCGTGACAGAGCAGTGAACTTGACTAAATACTCTACAGCACACAAAGCAGCCACTACGGGACAGTCGTTTCGCCATAACGAATTGTTGTTTAATCCACGCCAAAGTCCGAATAATCTGATGATTGCCAGACAAGAAGTTGATCTGTGAGCCATCCAATCAGAACGTTGCTGATATAATGTCCACTGTAGATCACAACGACGTTTTTTTTTTCTTTTTTCTTCTACAAAAACAGTTATGGGCTATGGAGATGGAAAAATGAGGGGAGGGAGGGAGGGGGGAAGGGGTGGCTACTTCATGCTTGCATGCCAGGCTTAACTCCCCCACTAACTCCCCCAGTGAAGGTTTGCATTGAAACGTCTCTCATTAAACGATCTCTTCTGATTTCAGTGATAGTCGTAATTAGTGGATTAGTTCTTGGTGACTGATGCTAAATGATGCATCTATACTTAGAGCGGCAAATCACAGGGCAATCAAGCTCCGGGGGGTTGAATTGGTGCTAGGGGTGCTTTTATGAAGGGGTGGAGAGAGGCAGTCGTAGTTGGAAGGGTGGAGGCGAGGGAGGGAGCTGTTGAGAATGTATATTTGGAATAGTGAATAAATAGATAGAGGCAGGTAAATGGCAATGACAAATGATTTAACAGGATGTAAGACAAATCAACAAGAGCCGCCAGTAGCCGTACAACAAAATAATGATTTAACAGGATGTATGACAAAGTAAATAAAGCCCTCAGTTGCTGTTCATTCAAGTTTACACAAATTCACGTAAATAAAAGTAAGAATTCAGTAATTTACCCTACAAGTCTGAGCTGAAAGAAATATTTAAAAATTGTGTTCTATATAATTCCGGGATACCCTGCAAGCTTTTAACTTAAAAAAACCAGACAGTAATTTAAACTTAGTAAAGTAGTATGGTAGTATTCGACTCTATCAAATAGTATGGTAGTATTCAACTCTGTAAAATAGTATGGTAGTATTCGACTCTATAAAATAGTATGGTAGTATCCGACTCTATAAAATAGTGTTGCAGTATTCGACTATATAAAATAGTATGGTAGTATTCGAATCTATAAAATAGTATGGTAGTATTCGACTCTATGGTAGTATTCGACTCTATATAAAAGAGTATGGTAATAAATTGATACGTGTGAAATTGGAGTTCAACGTATGTCATTTTTTTTCTAAACTGTTTCACATGAGAAAATCGTGTTTTCATTAACGTTTTTTTTCTTTAAATTAAAAAAAAAATGTCCTTGCCTTACTGTAGCCAAGATCGCAGCAATATTTAGTTTAGGGCGGATGTTTGACCTAAGCCGTGGCCTATGTCCTGATCTATACGATACCCGGTTAGTGCAGAAAATCGTGAACTTTTAGCTTCAATCCATCATTTTATCCATGAATCTTCTCTCTCTTTTTTTTCGTCCCAGAGTGGCGCGCACAAAACGTTTGATCATAGTTTTTAATACTTGCCAGATTTTTAAAGAAATGTAATTCTAAGAATTTACAAGCGTCTGCTGGCAAACCCCCCCCCCCCCCCCCTTCCGCACCACTGTCGACTTTTCTGCCAACATTTAGGTGTACCGCACTCGTAAAAAATAAAAAAAAAAAACATTAACACGATGTAAATGAATAGCCTAAACAACTGTTTCTAAGAGATATTCCAAAACTAAGTAGGGTATAGCAAATAATTACCCCGACTGTGGCAGTAACGCTGCAGATAGCGCTATAACAATAGATTTTAACATTCGATTATGAGAAAAACTTTAATATTCGATTATAAAATTATATTACAGTAGATGTTATAGGTGTTATAGCAAGTAATCGCCACGACTGTAGATAGTAAAACTAGTCTTTGACTTGCTATGATGGATACCGATCTGTGATTGGCGATATTCCCCGTCTTGGTAGAAACATGAGAAAATTACTCCGCTCTCACAACCCTTATGCCCCCACTCTCCATAATTCAGTCAGTGCCAAGCTTCCATGTTACCAGGGAGTTGTAATGTGGTGTTAAGGAAATTAGAGGTCCATCTTTTAGTAGGTTTCCTGGGTATTTTATTGGAGACAGTGATGGTCGGGGGGTGGGGGGGTGGGGGTGGAAGGGGGGTGCGGAGGACGGTTGCAATGATTGTAAGGATACCATCCCCAGACCAGATCTGTTGGCAGCACGGTATATGATGGCCGTTGGAGCACACATGTGGGGGGGAACATGTTGTGGAGAGGGAGTCCAATGCATTGTTTTAAAATATCAGGGAAGTTGTTGACAGAGTATGGGTCAAGTTATTATATTGGGTTATTTAAGGGAGGGAGGGGGAGGGGGCGGGAATTAGGGTCAGATACCTACGGACCCAGGCTCAAGTTGCTTGTTGAGATGATATTCGATTATAACAATATATCTAACATTCGATTAAAGTAACATATTTTAACTTTCGATTATTACAACTAATTTTAATAATGGATTTTTAAAAAAGATTTTATCATTAAATTATAACAATTGCAAGAGATTTCAACATTTAATAATAAAAATAGATTTTAATATTCGATTACAACAAAAGCTTTACATTTTTTATAATAAAATACGTTTAGGGAATAAGATTTCGAGAAATACAGCAGTTATGTTGACATTATTTATTTCAATTTTACTGAATGATCCTAATTATATTACATATCAAATAATCTTCAGTAAAATATAAAATAAAATAATAATGAGATTTAACCCCCAATCCCTCCCCCCCCCCCCCCCCCCCAAAAAAACCAACCTAAAACAACAACCTAATAAAACTCTCGCCTTTAGTTCACGATGTTATAAATCAGTTCTTTGTATTGTTACACTTGAGATCTATTATTTACGATGTTATAAATCAGTTCTTTGTATTGTTACACTTAAGATCTATTATTTACGATGTTATAAATCAGTTCTTTGTATTGTTACACTTAAGATCTATTATTTACGATGTTATAAATCAGTTCTTTGTATTGTTACACTTAAGATCTATTATTTACGATGTTATAAATCAGTTCTTTGTATTGTTACACTTAAGATCTATTATTTACGATGTTATAAATCAGTTCTTTGTATTGTTACACTTGGGATCTATTATTTACGATGTTATAAATCAGTTCTTTGTATTGTTACACTTAAGATCTATTATTTACGATGTTATAAATCAGTTATTTGTATTGTTACACTTGGGATCTATTATTTACGATGTTATAAATCAGTTATTTGTATTGTTACACTTGGGATCTATTATTTACGATGTTATAAATCAGTTCTTTGTATTGTTACACTTAAGATCTATTATTTACGATGTTATAAATCAGTTATTTGTATTGTTACACTTGGGATCTATTATTTACGATGTTATAAATCAGTTATTTGTATTGTTACACTTGGGATCTATTATTTACGATGTTATAAATCAGTTCTTTGTATTGTTACACTTAAGATCTATTATTTACGATGTTATAAATCAGTTATTTGTATTGTTACACTTGGGATCTATTATTTACGATGTTATAAATCAGTTCTTTGTATTGTTACACTTAAGATCTATTATTTACGATGTTATAAATCAGTTATTTGTATTGTTACACTTGGGATCTATTATTTACGATGTTATAAATCAGTTCTTTGTATTGTTACACTTAAGATCTATTATTTACGATGTTATAAATCAGTTATTTGTATTGTTACACTTGGGATCTATTATTTACGATGTTATAAATCAGTTCTTTGTATTGTTACACTTGAGATCTATTATTTAGAAAAAAAAACACACACAAAAACAACGCAACATAAGCTTAGATGAGGAATTGCTTATCTTTACAACTTAAAACCAAGAGATTTTAATATATAGATATATATATTTTTAATTTTTTTTTTTCAAGCAAATGAAGTATGATTTATTATTTTTTTTTAAATTCTCTTTCAACACTAACAAAGTGACAGTATAGTAAATTGTGGTTCCTACATAGGAATTTTGTTTTTTCAAATACTAAATTTATGTTTTAATATTGCACAAATCCGGCAACAGAATACGCAAATCTCCACACGAAACTCTGCAGGGGCAGTGCACTAACGTTTTGTTACCGTCCTTTGACACCGTCGCCGAGATCGAAACTAGATTTGCTCTTTGGCAACAGGGAAAAATGGAAGCGGTTTTTCTTTTTTTTTTTGTATCCGAATGTAAACCTTGTAATCATTAATACAAGCCGAATGTCGGCGGTGATCAATACGCTGGGTAGGCTAGACAAGGAAAACACACGGATATACTTTTAGTCAAAGCATGGGCCTGGGGGGGGGGGGGGAGGTTTGGGGGGGGGGGGGGTCAAATATTTCATTACAATGAGGAACTCAAAAGAACGCCCACTATGCCAGTGAAACAAGAGTTGTCTGCCCATTGCTGCGTCAGGGCTACAGTAACTATTATAACAACTCGAAAACTATAATGACAACTCATCCAAGCAAATTATCTCAAACTTTATGATGAAACTAATGTTCCAAATCTCATCCATGTTTTACAAGAAAGCCGTGACAAAAAACTGGTATATTTTTCTATTTCATACAAACATTCCTGGTATAAAATACAGGGGGAAATACCATTAAAAGTTTGTTTTGTTTCGGAATGGCTTAATTTAAAATATAGACTAGATTATTTAATGTAGACTATTTAATGTAGATTATTTAATGTAGATTATTAAATGTATATTATTAAATGTTGATTATTTAATGTAGATTATTAAATGTAGATTATTTAATGTAGATTATTTTATGTAGATTATTCAATGTAGACTAGGCTAACACAACTAAGTTTTCGGTTTTGTTGTGTCTTTAAATTAGTTGGAGTCGTTTTGAGATGGTGATGGCTACTGGCAAATTATGATGATGGCTACTGTGAGAAGATGGTGATGGATACTGGGAAATGATGGAGATGGATACTGTGAGAAGATGGTGATGTGACCTTGAGAAGATGGTGATAGATACTGGGAGAACATGGTGAAGACTATACGGAGAGAGACATTGAAAGTGGAAAATGGTTACGAAAATATAATTGAAAGATGACAGAAGATGACAGAAGATGGCAGCAGATGACAGAAGATGGCAGAAGATGACAGAAGATGACAGAAGATGGCAGCAGATGACAGAAGATGGCAGAAGATGACAGAAGATGGCAGAAGATGGCAGAAGATGACATAAGATGACAGAAGATGACAGAAGATGGCAGAAGATGACAGAAGATGGCAGCAGATGACAGAAGATGGCAGAAGATGACAGAAGATGGCAGCAGATGACAGAAGATGGCAGAAGATGACAGAAGATGACAGAAGATGACAGAAGATGGTGACACGCGTATGACGCACTTATTTCACATTACTCTCCAAATATTTACGCACCTAATGATTAAATTAGACGTCAATAATTAGAAAAACAAAGAATATCAAGTGATGAGATGGGAACGGATTAGAATTTCTAAGTCGGAGAGTAAAAGACGATCTTCCGAGGAACGTTTTCATTTGAATTAGAACTGTGGAATGGTTGTACATCTAATGAATGAATCAGAACTTGGGAATGGTTATACATCTATTACAATTTTTAAAGTTACAATAATGATCGTCTAATATGTAGGCAAAAGTACACTATATCCTACCAGACAAAAGTACACAATATCCTACCAGACAAAAGTACACAATATCCCACCCACGTAAAAATCAAATTAATACTGTCACTTCAGTCCCAGATTTTTATCCATAGCTTGTTCAATTTGTACTAACCAAGAAACGGCGATCAAATACAGGTTGCAATAGATCGCTACATAAGAACCAATACAAAAGCTAACCAAAAAAATTTAGAAAATAAAAAATAAACACAAATTCCATGAAAATTGTATCACTATTCCTGAATCACTATTCTTAAAGTCCTCGAATACGACAACCACGTCCGATACGGACCGGTAGAATAAACTAGTAACTGCGTTGACACTGGATGAATTAGCTGCACAAAGTCTAACAAGGTCGAGAGATTTCTGTTTGCCTACTAGGATCAACACATCATCCTATCACAGCATCTCTTCAAACATCAACACTTGGCGCCAGGAACACAAGAAATTGTAGCAATCGGCTCTCCCGGCTTGTAAAAGGGAGCCAACGGCGGGCTGGCAGGGGAACCGGCGCACGGGGGGCTACTACCAGTCGATTCACGAGCAGCAATCGGGCCAGGCATAGCGCACTGAGGGCACGCCATTCCCAACTTTGCTTGTAAGCAACAACTAGCGATGGAAAAAGGAAAGACAAAAAAAAAGAAGAAGGAAAAGAAAGAAAGAGAGATAAAAAAAATACATGCAGGTTTGCTTCACGAGGGCGTGAGTGGATAATTCAGATCACATGGGTTTAGTGGATAATACCATACACACGGGCGTGAGTGGATAGCACCCAACACACGGACGTGAGCGGAGACAGCACATCATATGGATAATACTTTACTAATTAGGGACTAGATTAATAGGATGACCCAGATGAAATGGGTTTAGTGGATAAAACCTTATACTAATGGCGAATAGATTTATTTGATAATCCAGATCAAATGGATTTAGTGGATACAACCTTATGCAATAGCGACTAGATTTGATAATCCAGATCAAATGAGTTTAGTGGATACAACCTAATACAATAGCGACTAGATTTATTTGATAATCCAGATCAAATGCGCTTAGTGGATACAACCTAATACAATAGCGACTAGATTTATTTTATAATCCAGATCAAATGCGCTTAGTGGATACAACCTAATACAATAGCGACTAGATTTATTTGATAATCCAGATCAAATTGGTTTAGTGGATACAACCTAATACAATAGCGACTAGATTTATTTGATAATCCAGATCAAATGGGTTTAGTGGATACAACCTAATACAATAGTGACTAGATTTATTTGATAATCCAGATCAAATGGGTTTAGTGGATACAACCTTATACAATAGCGACTAGATTTGATAATCCAGATCAAATGGGTTGGATCAAAGACTTTTTGGCCGGAGCGTCCCAATGTATGTATTGTCCTTCAGGTTTTCCTCTAGCCTGTGTATATTTCTTAGTGCCTCAACCTGAACGCAGTCCTCTCAGTATTCCTTTCATCCAATAGGTTTAGTGGATTACACCTTACACGCGGGATCTAGTGGATACTTCAGGTGTTATGGGTTTAAGTGAAACTACATACAACTAGGTGCTGCTACCTGCTACTAAGTGTAAGTTTAGTGACTGGTTTATGGTTGGATGTAAGTTTAGCCTATCCACTTCTCTGCCTATAGTGGAGAGATTTGAACTAAGACCTCGATGCCAAACTCTCACTAGCCGTGGAGCCGTAGGGCGAGCCGTGAAGCTGTAGAGCGAGCCATGGTCGACTGAGTTAATCCAAAGCGAGGCGGGTTTCATTTTCTGCTTTCTATAGTTTCTATTCTTACAATTTCAAAACTTCATTTTTTAAAAAAAAGTTTACACCCTATGACCCCCAGGACTCCAGTTGAAATGCACGTGACCACAACACCCAGTAGTAGGAGCGGGGAGAAGGGGGTGGAAGGTTTTCCTTAAAAAAAAAAACATTTAAAATAGGGTTATTCTTAGAGGTTTGTAGAAAGCGAGGGCTGCACGAGCTACAGTACTTGCTTTCAAAATTCTTTAAAAAAATTTTTTAACGAGCGTAGAATTTTTTAGGCTGCCTAGGTGTTGACATTTTGTGCTATTTGGCAGCATTGAAAAGTATCATTTATACCTTTTTAAGAATGTCTCCGTGCCCTGATCGGCAAAATGGAACCACGTCGGGCCACGGCCAGGGTGTCGTGTGATTGGGACAAAGGGCGGCTATGTCATGACTAGCGTCACGCCAGATGGATGGATTGTTGGAATAAAATTATTCATGGATACTAGGAATAAATAATTAACATGTACGTGAGACACCCAGGTTGTGTAGGGCGCAGGGGGCGCCGGGAGCTTATCCAAGATAGTTCTCTTTTTAAATGGATATGAACGACATTCCCTGGGTTGGGAAACTTAACACCGTTTCATTAACAAATATGCCATATGTTTCTTAGTGCTGCAGTCACAAAGGTATGCAGGATTTCTCTTAGCGCTCAAGCGTCAAAGATTGTGCTGCATTCTTCAAGGTATAAAAAATATATATGTAGTATTATAGTGCTGCAGTCACGAATGGTATAATCGAAGTCTTGCAGTCACGAAAGGTATAATCGAAGTGCTGCAGTCACGAAAGGTATAATCGAAGTGCTGCAGTCACGAAAAGTATAATCGAAGTGCTGCAGTCACACAACTATAAACTACTTGTCGTAGTGCTGTAGTCATAAAGGTAGAGTTGTAGTTATACTTAGAGAAGTAGAGACGGGAAGACAAGACAGTACGAACTAGATAAGTTGAGAATAATGCCGGAGAAAGAAATTAGACTGAAAGAGTTAGAGGCTGAGCGACAGAGGAACATTAGGGAGAAACATGAGTATTACTACAGTGTCGATAACGAGAGTGAGACGGGGGGGGGGGGGGGGGGGGGGGAGTTTAATGCACGTATTATCTCACCCAAAGCTTTTAAAGATGTATTTAATCAGTAGACGTTAGCCTTCATAAACTATTTTTACTTTTAAAAAAGGATAAGGATTAAATGTGTAAGTGACTGACACTAAGGTGTGGCGGCTTATTCGGCTACTAACACCAACAGAAGACATCGATAACTTCAATGAAATTAGTCGTTTTTTGTACCTGAATTTATTTATTTATTGCTGTTTTAAAAATTGAACGGAACAAAAGAACTGTCTCTCGGACATTGAATCTTTCCGTGTTTGACCGCACCTCCCACGAATGTGGAAGGTAGAGTCAAGGGTGTGGAAAAAAAATACAGTTTATTTGCATTTGACTAGCATTTCTTATCGCTGGGGTGCGTGAAATACGTTTTGAACTAGAGATGGGGGTGCGAGCAAAGTTTTCAAATCCAGAGGGGAGTGCAGAGCGGCAAAAAAATAAATAAATAATAATAATAAAAAAATAAGAGGCCCTCATAGTGGACAATCGTATCTGAAGCCAAGCTTTCCATTATGTCACTCCACGGCTGTAAGGTTGAGAATCGTTGAAATACAATTCTATCCTTATTGTGTATTATGAATCTCGTATCTGCCTAGGCCGTAACTTGTATGACTGATTTACCCCATATGTGAACAATTTATTATTTCCTAAATGTAAACAAGTGGCGTGTAAAATTCACACACACAAACTATGTGTTTACAAAACTTATCTTATCACCAATCTCCATATTGTTACATCAATTTCACACTGAACTTGACTTGCCCTTACAACATGGGCACAGTTAACCGCAGAGAGGCAATCAATCTGGCCCGAAAGGAACCTGTCCACAGAGCATTCCTACACGATATCAATGTGTTGTCTGCTGTTACTTGGCCAAAAGACGGTGTTATCCTATAAGACATGGAGACTACGAGGTAAAGGTCAGGTCGCGTTCTTAGAAGAACCGCATGCATTTTCATCCAATGTTACCTGTGACTGCATGCATTTTCATCCAATATTACCTGTGACTGCATGCATTTTCATCCAATATTACCTGTGACTGCACGTATTATCCGAACTGCATGTACTTTTGCCACATGTTATCCGAACTGCATGTATTTTCACACAATGTTATCTAAACTGTAAGTAATCCAGTGGCAATGAAACGTGATGTCTACCTGCTAACATTGTTAATGGTGTGTAGCATTTAGATGGACGGATGAAGCTACAAGATAAATTAACTACAATTAGCTTAAAATAAAACTACATGCCACCGGTTGTGCAAAACTTCAAGATAAAAGTACTGCATTATCTTAATAAACTCAAAACACCAACAGGAATTTGACACACGTATTAATTTGGCAACTTAAGTATAAGACTGGGTTTGCTTATCGTAGAATATAATCAACATAGTTATTTTACTGACAACATCTCGGGCCTACAGAAATGAAATGTTTATATACACAATAATTGGTGCATCTACGAGGCAACTGGATAGGTGCACCAATTCATTTTTCGATCTATATTTAGTAGTCTTCTATATATATATATATATTTAGTAGACTTCTAGACATATCTATCTATGTCTGTATTAAGTAGTCTTCTAGAATGTATCTGTATTTCGTTATAATGACTATCTGTATATAGTCCTTTCCTAGTAATACCGGCTGATTGTATTTGACCCATTTGGATAGTCGGACATATTCACACATGGTAATGAAGCACTTCAAGATGCACCTGTAATGGTGCATGTATTAGATACACCTTGAGTTAAGTACCCATCAAATACACATCACTTAAGTCGTCTCAATACTTATTGTTACAAAACAACACCATGTTACTCTGTAAAACGTTAGGCCTAATAAATAAACATTTTAAAGAAATTCTCACCAAAGCCAAATACTTCCTCAGTAACAAGACCAATCTTGCCCTAACTGTGCCTGGCACAACATAGTGCCTTTAACAAGATCAATGTTGCCCCAACTGTCTGGCACAACGTAGTGCCTTTAACAAGACCAATGTTGCCCCAACTGTGCCTGGCACAACGTAAATCCTTTAACAAGACCAATGTTGCCCCAACTGTGCCTGGCACAACGTAGTGCCTGGCACAACGTAGTGCCTTTAACAAGACCAATGTTGCCCTACCTGTGCCTGACACAACGTAGTGCCTTTAATCAATTCTTTTGTTTCCCAGGACAAAATTGCAGCATTCCTGTAACGCCAAGCCGCCCCAGCCCCCACACAACACCGACACCCCTAAACACTGTATACTAAGGAGCCGCAGATTACTGAGTAATGTTTGAGAAACGGGGGTGGGGGTGGATAAAATGGGGTGGGGTGGAGAAAGGATCCGAACAAGTGTGGAAATACCCGGTTTAATTGGATCATTAAACTCGCTGTCTCGGTGTGCCTCAAACGCGACTGGCTTTTTCCTTGCCCATAAAACAGCACCTTTGTCGACAGTGCTTCACGGAGAGACAGGGGGTGGGGGGGGGGGGGGAGACGCAGTCCAAACGGAGACAGTCACGTGGTAATAAGAGGAGCAGGAGAATTGCTCAAACAATGCTTGGTGGTGATGGATACATGCATCAAATTCAGATCAAGGGGTGTACAATTTCATGTGTACAATTTCATGTGTACAAGTCCATGTTCTCTCCTGAGTGCTCCAGCTGGGCATTGATGGCACCAGCAGACACATCAATGCTGGAGTCGCCCACTATTCAAGCGGTCACAAACTTGCTTTCAACATTGATACGTCAATATGCACACTTCCACATGGACTTGCTTTCAACATCACATGCAGATATGTAAGTTGCTAACACTTCCATTTCGATATTTTTGAAGAGAAACAAAACAAAAACAAGTGGGATAAAAGGCTCAGTGTAAGAGGGAAAAACCATTCACAGGTCTTACAGATACCAAAGAGCCATAAACGGAAAACTGACACTATGAGCAAGAGTGACGCTTTGTCACAACAGTTGATACCAATGATAAGTCCTCGATATGTCACAACAGTTGATACCAATGATAAGTCCCCGATACGTCACAACGGTTGATATCAATGATAAGTCCCCGATACGTCACAACGGTTGATACCAATGATAAGTCCCCGATACGTCACAACGGTTGATACCAGTGATAAGTCTCCGATACATCACAACAGTTGATACCAATGATAAGTCCCCAATACATCACAACGGTTGATACAATGATAAGTCCCCAAACTATCACAATATTTGATACCTATGATAAGTCGCAAAAACATCAAAACGGTTGATACCAATGATAAGTCCCCGATACATCACAATAGTTGAAACCAATGATAAGTCCCCAATACATCACAACGGTTGATACCAATGATAAGTCCCCAAACTATCACAATATTTGATACCTATGATAAGTCGCAAAAACATCAAAACGGTTGATACCAATGATAATTCCCCAAACTATCACAATATTTGATACCTATGATAAGTCGCAAAAACATCAAAACGGTTGATACCAATGATAATTCCCCAAACTATCACAATATTTGATACCTATGATAAGTCCCCAAAACATCACAACAGTTGACACAAAGGTAAGTCCCCAATATATTCATTATTCATTTTAAAATCTATTTTCTCTTTCAAATACTATTTCCTCGTAAAATGGAAATGCCAACTAATGCTATCATTCACTGACTCCCGTTAGCCAACAAACAAAAAATTGTCCCATCCACCAGAATTGATAGTTAACTTAAGACAACTCTGTAATGACCTTTAATAACGGCAACTTCAAATTATAACCCCAAGGGTGATAACCCCACTGTTGACATAATAATTATTACATAAATAATGGAAGGTCGGCAAGTTCTCCGGCACTGTCTTATTAACAGCAGACAAAAGTCAAGTTACAAAAGCAGACAAAAATAAAGTTACCGAAGCAGACAAAAGTCAAATTACCGAAGCAGGGACGCTAAACTTGACACAAGCGCAGAGGAAGAAAAAAAAAAATTACGAATCCATGATAAACATGTTTTACAATTTGTGATCAATAAATTCGCTACGGCTATTCACCATGGCAAAATGGATTTGCGAACAAACTTTAAAAATAAAAAAAAAAGCAAGAAAGTCGGGGAAATCGTGCGACAGCCAAGGCATATCTCCGTACAAATCGATCTTCACAAGTATTCACCGCGCGCGTGTGGGTGTGTGTGGGTGTGTGTGTGTGTGGGGGGGGGGGGGTCGGTATGGTAAGCACACTTCACTTTTGACTTGATTGCAACAGTCGCACCGTGAGTCTATTGGTCAGCGTGGCCATCAGGAGATAAAGAGAAAGGCAGCTATCCGAAAGTCAATCTGCAACTAAACAGAGAAAAATTAATACTGACTGATATATATATTGAAAATATTTCTTTTGCGAATTATTTCCAACAAAATAAATAATGAAGCCAAAAAGTTTAGCTGTTCTCTGAGTTAATTATTTGATGACCATTCAATAGTTAATGTCTCCACAGTGCTGCAACAGTGGCATTATAATATTTGTTAAATAGGCAAAATATGAAATGGGAAATCTGTATATTCCAGGAGCACGAAGACAATTTTTTTTAATTTATTTGTTGGTGACCTTACAAACGTCAGCTAAATAGTGCACGTTTGTACACAAGATTTGTACGTTATGATGGAGGCGTTGGAGGAATAATCCATCATCGAGGGAGTGTAAGAAATGCCATCAGAGAGGAAGTTGAAGAGGTTTCCACAGTGGTAGAGAAGTCGAGGGGAAAGTATGTTAGAAATCCCTTATGGGCAGTTGCCCAGACAGAAATAGGAAGGATGGGGCCAATAAAAGGGGGTTAAGGAAGGAATTGTTGGGCATCAGGATTGAGGCATTGAGTGGCCTAGATAGAGGTGGATGGTGGAAAGCCTAGCTCTCAGCTGTATCCACCTGCATTGTATATGTCATTTACAAATATGTCAATAATCTCAAACCTCAATGAGGATAATGCATTTCTAAGTACGGGCGGTCCAAACAATCAGCTGACAGCAGTATACAATTCCTTCGGTGCATTATGCCAGACAGACTCAGTCAATAGTACCGACATGCCCCCCTGATCTACTCGATGGACGCAAATTAAGGGGAAGGATAGTAAGAAGAAATTAGCACGGACTTAGCAGTTAGCATGAAGCAAAATAACAACCCGGTTGCTCCACGTTATTAGAGGGCCGGCCAGAGTAATGACTACTTGGAAATAACTAACATTTACTGCCTTATCAAAGCTATTCCTACGAGAAAACCTAGCCTCGGGGCCGATTCGTTGCTACCACTAATTGAATAACACGCATTGGCACTCTCCATAAGCAAGGCTCAAGGTTTGACTTAGTCAAGGCAGTGAGATCCATTCTTTCATGGAATGGAGGCATGCTATTTTTACTTCCCTTTTTATTTGTTACTTGACACAAATCTAATGGAATGGAAAAAATAGTTACATGTACAAAGCGTGTAAAAAAATTAATGGACGTGAAATTGAAGTGAGTTTACAGGATGGATGCCATACAGTTTTAAGAAGCTGCCACATTCCCAACTTAAAATCTCTTTGTTCTTTGGTTAAATGACTGCAGATTTCCAGGGGTATAACAGCGGGTAGATCAGGAAGTAGCAGAGCTATCCCCTGTGGTATACTCAAGCGGTAAGGAGGCCCTGAACCTTTGCAATGTGACTACAAAACAATGGCTTGATGATACGGCGCTGAAACACTTCCTTCAAGGGCGGAGCCAAATAAATCTGCCTTACAAAAAAAAAAAAAAAAAACAAGGAGATAATCGAGTCATTTCGACCAACTCTTTATACACAACAGCACACTCGAGTCATTTCGACCAGCTCTTTATACACAACAGCACACTCGAGTCATTACGACCCAACTTTACACACAACAACACATACGAGTCATTTCGACCAGCTCTTTATACACAACAGCACACACGAGTCATGACGACCCAACTTTAAACACAAGTCATTTCGATCCCATTTTACACACAACACACACGAGTCATTTCGACACAGCTTTACACACAACAACACACAGAAGTCATTTCGACCCCACTTTACACACAACAACACACACTCACCAACTCTTTTCTATGTGCGACATTAGATTTTTAATCACAACCCTAAACGAAACACTTTGAGTGTGTGGAAGAGAGAGAGAGAGAGAGAGAGAGAGAGAGAGAGAGAGAGAGAGATAGAGAGAGAGAGGGAAACACATACACAGGTAAGTAGAGAGAAAGAAATTGGTTGTGCTGGATAAAGTGACGAAAAGATTATCTCTTAATAAATCCACCGCTCTCCTAAAGGCCTGGGGAGTTCCAAAACAACTTGCATCGAGTGTAACCAGGACTAGGAGATGCCTATGTTAACGCCACATTACACTTGAGTAGCAGAGCGCGTCTTCAAAACCCTTTTCTAGTTTTTAAAATTAAATTTTTCAAGTAATTAGTTCAAGTGGAGTTCTTGCGTTGTATTAAAATAACCTTTCTCCAAGACGAGGGAGTAAACCATAATGACCCCAAAGCTGTGCTGTGCTATGATGGGCTTGCTATGCTTTGCGGTGCTTGCTATGCTATGCTGTCATTGACTTAATGAGTAAATAAACAGCAACAAAAACCTTATGATTTTTAATATTGTTTATATTTATATGTAAGAGAGAAGAAAGAAATGAAAAGGTAGGAAGCAAACATATGAAGAATCAATAAATGATGGTGTATGTGTGTGGGGGGCGGGGGTGGCTAGAGTGATTGGGCTCTAGGGAGGGGGGAGGTGGGCGTGAAGCCAAGAACAATACCAGCTACCATAATCACCGCTACTTTGAAAAGCTCACCTTTGTTGACCCGGAGAAAGGGGTGCTAACAAAAATCTATACTCGTTCTCCCCGTCAAATCAATGGCGCTGTGAAAACTCATTTTTAATCGGAACCCGGGGCTTTTTTCGGGGGCCAGTGCTCACCCACATCCTCACAAATAGAGGTCTAGGGTAAAGACCATGACGACATCGATCCCAGGTATTACCGGACGTGCCGCGGGGCTGGGGGCTTCAAGCAATGTTGTCATGAAAAGAACGTGGGACGGGAAGGGCGAGCGGGATGTGACAGGAAGCTTAACATTAACATCGCGTTGATAAGGTTGAGAGAGTTGATACAGTGTTGATACAATCGATAAGGAAAATTAGATTTTAAATCGTCGTGTATACACGGTTAAATCATTGGAACATACAAATTTAAATAGGAATTTGCATAACGTTAAACTATAACCAGTGTTTAAAATGAATTATCCGGAGTTTAAATAAAATAAATAAAACAATCATAATCAATTTGTATGTGGCCAATCTTATCAGATGATTTAGTTTCTTTTCTTCTTTTTCTTTTTTTAAACTTAGGGCTACACTACAAGTCTTAGGGCTACACTACAAGTCTTAGGGCTACACTACAAGTCTTAGGGCTACACTACAAGTCTTAGGAACAGTCCACAGCACTTAAAGAAAGTAGCACAAGAAAATAAAAAAACGTATCGGCAAGAAGCCTTCTTCAGCGGAAAAACATAAAATAAAGATCTAGTTTCTTAACTGGATTGGGTAAAACTGGCATAACCAGTTTCAGTTGCTAAGCTTTGATAAACATCCTTCACAGCATTATCAAGGTATAATTACAAAGTACGTTATGAAAGAATAAGGACACCCTTCGATGTACTCCAACTTAACCATCACTCATCGAAAGTCCAGTGACGTTAAGAACAAGGTCAGGGAGTCTTTAATGTAGGTGATGTAGACAGTCACAAGGTCAGGGAATCTTTAATGTAGGTGATGTAGACAGGCATTTCTTCAAATTGTAGTGCAGTGTCATTGTCTGGAAATTTCCTATAAATGGCTACGTATTATTGAAATCTGGGATTTTGTGTGTGTTTGTGTGTGTTTGTGTGTACTTTTTAAAATTAGAATGAAATAAAATAGCAAAGATTATATAGTTTAAAATCACTTAGAGACAAACTATGAAAGTGTAATGAGACTTGGTAAACTTGATCTTAGTACAGTTGTCATGGTAATATAATGTTTCGACACGAACCCTCCTAGTCGGCGTGTCAGTTTGTATGATATTAACTTGACGAAGTCACGTCTATACCTATAAAAGGAACGTTACTTTCCCCAAGGAAATACACTTTATTTACCCAACTGTACAGTACACTTTATTTACCCAACTGTACAGTACACTTTATTTACCCAACTGTACAGTACACTTTATTTACCCAACTGTACAGTACACTTTATTTACCCAACCGTACAGTACACTTTATTTACCCAACTGTACAGTACACGACACTTGGAAATGGATGAAAAACAAATGAGTCGCAAGTCGGTCTCATTGGCACGTCCGTATGCACTGTCGGTCATTACCAATACGATGCACAGTATTGGCTGCGATCAACCATTGCCAAGACTTGCCTGAAATTACGTCACACTTTCAGTGGCGACTGGAGCTTTATGCAAAATATCGATTTGAAATCTAGTGGAGGGAAGTGAACATGGAAGCTTTCATTCTATTCCACAAATAGGAAGTCACAGCAATAGACTTTCATTCTATTCCACAAATAGGAAGTCACAGCAATAGACTTTCATTTTTTCCCCCCTTCCAGGTGTGCTGCAAAGTTGAAGTGCCAACTAGATAATTGGCGGGTCATATCGATACATGAATGCGCTAATAATCATATATCGATACTTGATGAACACACGTGATATAAATAATACGTCACTCCATTGTCTGATACAGCTTGTCCCCCCCACCCCACCCCCAAACCCTTTTTTAATGTTTTGTTTCAATTCGGCTTTGGTGAAGATGTTCAGGGGATGACGTCATAAGTGATGCATGGCAATATGTTGTCACAGCTATCATAAGTGATGTATGGCAATATGTTGTCACATCTATCATAAGTGATGTATGGCAATATGGTGTCACGTAATTCAAAATCTACATCCACGTGATCATAAGCAACCCATGTACATGTAACGGCGCACCGTAACACAACCGCCCATGACATCGTACCAACAGAAAGGATGCTGTAAAAGCGTAAATGCAGACATTGAAAGAACTAAAAATGTCGATTTTACTTTGCTCGCATCTTTTTGTACGACCGTGTGTAACACGGCCCTGCGGCCCATAGAAGCTTGTTCCGTAGGATGAGGCAGCACTTTGATTTTTGAAAACAAAAAGGTAATACCTAATGCAGTTTCCTCGCAGTGGAAGTCTATTTACAACCCGATAGAAGCTTTGATAGACCCACTCCCTGTCACCTGACGTAACAACACGACAGAGACAAGCCCGAGGTAACAGCGCACAAAAAACCAAAAAAAAAAAAAACCCAAAAGAAAACAAGACTTGAGTGATACAGAAAGCGAAGGTGAGCACAAGTTGACAATTGCCTTCTCTTTGAACACACACACAAGCTCTTTCGAGCGACATTAAAATGAAAATAAGAAAGAAATCGTGATGGGAAGGAGATGGACACGGTGGTCTGGCTATTTCCATTTCCTTTCAGCGATGTTAAAGACTAGAAGACGAGGAAAAGAGGGGGGGGGGGGGGGGGGGGAGAGAAGATGACATTAAAAAGGATGCAATTCTCAGCGGTTCTGATTGATGCCTGATTGTCAAACAATTAGGATTAAGTATCAAGCTGAAACGTTAGTTTCCAATCTGGACGATTGTTGCCCAAGACTTTGCTCTCATAATGTCGACAAACGCCGAGTTGTCTTCCCCTAGAGACGGCCGGTGTTGCGGGGAATTCTTTCAGATATGCAGGGATCAAAAGCTTGTTTCATGCTTTTTAATAAGACTTTTCATCTTGAAATGCAAGCATTTGTGGTCGCGTTGCTAAGAGATGCCATGTTCATCAGCGTCCTCAAGGTGAGTTCAGTGTTGTAGACCAGGCCGTCTTGGATTTGGTTTTTGTTTTGTGTTGGATGAAATGGATTTGAACCACAGAAGGGAATATTCCAATGACGGAGTAAGTGTTGATGCATTATAACTGGAGTTTAAAAATTAACATAGTTATGTGCCCTTAGCCAGACAAGAGCTTTAATGATGAATACGTAGACGGAAACTATAATTTCATAACGTTAAAAAAAAAAATTAAAAAAAATGATAAGCTACCCACAAACTTCAATGGACTCTACAATGGACACTACAATGGACACTACAATGGACACTACCTACTCTTTAAATCTGTATTCTAATCAAATATGCAAATCTCAGCCGTCAATACAAAATGTAAATGACCCTCTTATGATAATGACTAATAATTATCCTGATTTTCATTTTGCGTCCGGATTTATTTGTAGCCCGACTCACTATTTTGTTTGAATGTAACAGTTACACATCTAGCTCAGTGGTCGGCAAACTTACACATCGAGCTCAGTGGTCGGTAAATTATTGGTCAAAAGAGACAAAAATCAGCCAAATTTCTTTTCAAGAACCAATTTTCTCGGAGTCAGAACCGATTTTTGGCCGACTGGTCGGGCCGCACGCAGGTCGCTAAAAGGCCGCATGCGGCTCGCGAATCGCGCTTTGCCGACTACTGATCTAGCTCAACCCATAACTATTAAATTGGTCCGTTTCTTTCCTTCTGAAATCTAATCGCCAGACATTTGACTTTCCTATCACCACGACTAATCCAGTCCCAGCAGTCCAAAAAGTCCCCAAATATTACAACTACCAATCCCCTCGTAAAACATTGCCTTGTTTGTTTTTAGTTTTCAAATCCTAGTTCTGAGGAAGCAAGTTTCACATCCTAAAGTAAAGCTAACGAGTACCCGCGACCCGGAAGTAATTGTACTAGTAGATACACAAGTCAAACACGAGAGTCTGGCGAGAGCTCCGACTTGGTGCCAGTGGATCCAAGTAAGATGATCTATCAACTGCTGTGCGCGGGATTTATTTCAAAGGAGTCGCTACAGAAATCACAGGCCCGAGATTACTTGTCAGCCCCCACCACGACCGCAGCTCCCCAGCACCTGAGGATGCTGGGAAAAGTTGGAATTGAAATCTTGGGGTGTATGATCACAGCCTGCGATCCTTAGATTAATCATATTGAATGAAATTCAATCAGTGTCACCGTGGAGGAATGGCAAAAAGGGAGATCGCGTGAGTGACGTTCATTTTCTGATGCGTCTATCACAGGTGTATTAAGTACTGTCCTGCACAGCTATACACAAGGGGGGATATGATGTACGCCCTTGAGCAATTGGGGAGCGGGCCTGCCAATGGGCATATTATCTTGAAATATAAGCAGTGGCGGAACAAGAAAAAGGTAAGGAGGGCACAAAGTTATAATGCTATAATATATTTGCCTCGATGTGTCAATATGCGGAACATGGAGAGCGTTGCAGTGTCTACATTTCTCCTAAAGCTTATTAATCCAACTTAGTGTGCAGTGACCTCCGAGCTTTCAACACAGACAGAGATGTGTTCATAAGAGGCAGAGATGTGTTCATAAGAGAGAGATGTGTTCAAAAGAGACAGAGATGTGTTCATAAGAGACAGAGATGTGTTCATAAGAGACAGAGACGTGTTCATAAGAGACAGAGATGAGTTCATAAGAGACAGAAATGTGTTCATAAGAGACAGAAATGTGTTCATAAGAGACAGAGATGTGTTCATAAGAAACATAGATGTGTTCATAAGAGACAGATATGTGTTCAAAAGAGACAGAGATGTGTTCATAAGAGACAGAGATGAGTTTAATATTTCTTTACAGTCTTTTCATATTTCGAGAGTTATTTCCTTATTTTCCCCACGGTTTTAAGACATATTTTCCCTTGATCGTATTCCAAACACAATTTTCAAACATGGAATTGTTATTAAGAAAGAACTAGTTTGACCAGCGTACACCACATTAGTTATCTAACACAAGGCACAAGCATTACAAATACCCACCCCTAATATATAACATTAAAAATACCCACCCATAATATATAACATTACAAATACCCACCCCTAATATATAACATTAAAAATACCCACCCCTAATATATAACATTGAAAATACCCACCCCTAATATATAACATTAAAAATACCCACCCCTAATATATAACATTAAAAATACCCACCCCTAATATATAACATTAAAAATACCCACCCCTAATATATAACATTAAAAATACCCACCCCTAATATATAACATTGAAAATACCCACCCCTAATATATAAAATTAAAAATACCCACCCCTAATATATAACATTAAAAATACCCACCCTTAATATATAACATTGAAAATACCCACCCCTAATATATAACATTAAAAATACCCACCCCTAATATATAACATTAAAAATACCCACCCCTAATATATAACATTAAAAATACCCGACCCTAATATATAACATTGAAAACACCAATCAAAGATAAGAAATGAAAAGAGTGTTAGTTGGCAATCTAGCATGCTAGCATTGACGTGAGTGCGCTAAACGATGCTGTGATCTTCGCTAAGCTCTAACAACGATGCTGAATGGTGCTACACAATGACATTTACTGCACGTGTGAGAGGGTGCTGTCGTAGGCCAGGGAGACAAATAGAGTTAAATGGAGTTGAAGATCTTTAGTGAAATGTCAATAGGGCAAGTAAAAAAACGCTTCGCTTAGTCAATACATACCTACATGAATCCGTAGGTTGTTATATTGTTAATGGTGCCCGTGAATCCGTAGGTTGTTATATTGTTAATGGTACACCGGGAATCCGCAGGTTGTTATACTGTTAATGGCGCCCGGGAATCCGCAGGTTGTTTTATTGTTAATGGTGCCCGGGAATCCGCAGGTTGTTATATTGTTAATGGTGCCCGTGATATAACAAAAAATTTTATGATTTATTCATTGCGATTCTATTCGGTGCAGTTGGTAACTTCAGTGACGGTACACAAAATGTTTATTTCAGCGCCCGTGTAACAAAAGTTCATTGATCAATGTAAGTATTTAGCGTTGGGTCTTGATAAATCGTCGAGTTGTTCAGATCATCTTTGCCCTGCAGATCAAAGTGTTTACTGCATCTGAGTGAGGACGTTTTAAAATGTTTGGCAAGAACAAAATATATTACGGGTTAAAAATGTGGTAAGTGACTTGGCGTGTAAGGAGACCCGTCAAGTGATTTCGACAGTGGAGCCACGTCAATTTTTCACTATAGAGCTGGGTTAAATTGAATGGACTAAACTTGCCTGGAGTGGACTCGATTGTTGGACTGTGTAATAATATGGCCACACTCGTGCTTGCATCGCCCGCTGACGACGGAGCGCCGAGTCAATGACTAGAAACAAGTTTTGAAGAGTAGCTCAGACAACGGACGCCAGTTACTATTGGGCCGGACATGTATCCGACCTAGGCAACCCTTGTCCCCTGGACACACCGGACAAGACAATGCTTTCCCACTGTTCATCTTGGCGGCATTGGTGAAATGAAAGATAGCAGCCGAGATCAATTCCGGGTTGTCAATCAGCCCAATTGTATTAATCTAGCCTCAGTCACCGTGGGGACCCCGAACCGCACACTCCGCTTTCGCGCCACGTCAAAGACAGCCTTCGGAACTGACAAAAATTCATAAAAGAAATTGGTGTTGGAGTTCGTGAACCGGTTCTCTGTGCGCTAGACACCCCGAGATACAATCAGCTAATATGCTTGGCTCGAGCCGAAATAAAGCTAACTTACAAATAATGACACCCTCTGCCGACCCCAAGACGAACATTCTTCATTTACTGGCTGATGTCCCCGGAGACCACCGGATGCGATATTAAACGCTTGTACCGGGAAAAAAGAACAAATCCGAAATCCATTTGATGCCATTGTTTCACGCTTACTATATTTCCATTTCCATTTGAAAGAAAGGCCAATACGATGCAAGTAGCTGGGAGGTTACAAGGAAATGAGCGAGGACACGCCATCGAAACCCTTGTTGTATTATAGGAAGCAAATGGAAAAATCACAACGTGTTAACTCAAATGTGATTTAAAACAGGTTTCTGAAATGTCCGAATCAAGTTAAAGATGGAGAAATCAAATGTTGCTGTCTGAGATTTGAAGCAGATCAAATTTCATAAAAAGAATGGTGTAATTACCTCTCGTGTAGAATGGTGTAACTACCTCTCGTGTAGAATGGTGTAACTACCTCTCGTGTAGAATGGTGTAAGTACCTCTCGTGTAGAATGGTGTAACTACCTCCCGTGTAGAATGGTGTAACTACCTCCCGTTTAGAATGGTGTAACTACCTCCCGTGTAGAATGGTGTAACTACTTCTCATGTAGAATGGTGTAACTACCTCCCGTGTAGAATGGTATAACTACCTCTCGAGTAGAATGGTGTAACTACCTTCCGTGTAGAATGCTGTAACTACCTCCCGTGTCAAAATGTTATAAGAAAAAAAATGCAGCTGGTGAATCGAGTACAAAAACTATAGATAGTATAAGTGTGACTCCCGTGTCCTAGATTGCCATCACCGAAATATAAAGATGCAGACAAAAAAAAAGTTGTGAAATGGAATCTCTTAAAATAAGTTCCTAGGAGGTGGATAGCGAGGAGCGGATAGAAATCCTTTGAGGGAAGATAAAAGAAAGTGTGAAGTTTTTTCCCCTCGTCAGCAGCGGAATATTTTTTGAAGAGTAGGCGAAGACATGCGATTGAGAATGTATACAAAAGATATCTACTTACAACTAGTATCACAAGTAGCGAACACGTCCGGATAAATTTGATCAAATACACACACAAAAGGACAAGTCAATATAAATAAAATGTAGTTCAAAATAAAGACGTTAACGCAGATAATGGAAGCTGACCAATAATTGGAGTGTGCCCCGATATGGCATTGCTTGGTGTCCCAATATGACATTGCTCGGTGCCCCCAATATGGCATATCCCAAGCAACTCAATCAACTAGTATTTGGTCAAGACCAAGAAAACATTAGTCAAAAACTCCAATTTTTGGGTCCCTAGACTCTCGGAATAGATGGAGGCCCAGCAGAATGAGGCAGCTCGTAAACTAGATCTGGACTGATAGAGTGGATCCGTCACCCGGACTCGCACTGTGATCTCAGTCCGGCCAAACAGTACACCAGATATTAATACAAACAATTTGATCTCAGTCCAGCCAAACAGATACACTAGCTACTGATTATGATACAATGTGATCTCAGTCCAGCCAAACAATGCACTAGCTACTGATTATGATACAATCTGATCTCAGTCCAGCCAAACAGTACACTAGCTACTGATTATGATACAATTTGATCTCAGTCCAGCCAAACAGTACACTAGCTACTGATTATGATACAATTTGGTCTCAGTCCATCAGTCCAGCCAAACAGTACACTAGCTACTGATTATGATACAATTTGGTCTCAGTCCATCAGTCCAGCCAAACAGTACACTAGCTACTGATTATGATACAATTTGATCTCAGTCCAGCCAAACAATGCACTAGCTACTGATTATAATACAATGTGATCTCAGTCCAGCCAAACAGTTCACTAGCTACTGATTATGATACAATGTGATCTCAGTCCAGACAAACACAGCAAATACTGATACAAACTATGTGATATCAGTCCAGAGACATTGTACACCACATATAGATTCAAACACCGTGATCTCAGTGGAGCCAAATGTTTTCCAAATATATCCACAATTACAGCAGTTGAACACTAGATTATATCCCAAAGACGGAGTATATGACTCCATGATCCCGAGGCCTTGGTACAGAAACTAATTTTAATTTGAAACATTTCTGTTCATTATTTGTGAAATTAAGACAAACATTTTCAGATTTTCAAACGGTTTCCAAAAATAAAAAAATCGTTGAGCGATTAGAAGAAAGCATTGTAAAATATGCATTTATGCAAGAGTAACCACAGGAGGTCCACGCACTCGAACGTTATCAAAGCCCAAATCACAGCACGACAATACCTGGAATAGAATGAACGTATTCGATAGCCTTTACGGCAGAGTTGAAACATCTAGTGAAACAAGATATCCGTCCCTAGTGGTGGGTGGTGAACAATGCCTCTTGCTGGCTGTTAGGTGGCCGGGTTGCACCTCTCAGGGCTACTAGTGTGGAAGACCTGCGCCTGTCAAAGGTGGTTGGGTTGCACCTGCCGAGGGTCGTGAGGTGAAACGTTTTGATGCAACTGGGCTATTTAACAAAACAAAAAAAGACTTGGCAAACTGACTATTATGTTAAGTAAATCTATAATCAGAACGCAAGGTGAGTAGCACGAAGACCATGGAATAAACAATAGAACACCCAAGTATGTAACCACAGAACAATGACCACAGATCCTGATCAACCTCACACCACTGAGTGAGGACCACTGACTTCGATGAAACGTACACAGTACAGGACACACGAACAAATTGATACCCTCGAAGAGTCAATATTCCTAAAGTAGGTCAACATAGCACAACGTCCTCGGTGATTGCCCCCGACAAAAAGCCGCTCCAAAATATATTGGCTAATCATCTGTGAAGTGAAATTCAGCTTTCTGACACTAGTGACTTTTCATAGAATCTCACTGCATTACAGTAAAGAATTGTTTTTTCTTTTCTAAAATGGCTTCGAGGAAAAAAAAAGAAAAGAAACACCACAAGCACACTGTGTCATACATTTCTACCCTACAAGTATTCTACGAATAATCCCTGTGGTAGAATAGGGTGGGTACTCGATCTCACAGGCATGGTGTTCAAAGGGGGAAAAAAATGAAGGGGGGTGTGGAGATGTTTAAAAAAAAAACCAACAAGTGATAGAATAAGATGTATTTTTAGGTAAACATGATGAGCTTGAAAAAAACGAGCTAAGTCTGGGGGCACATAAATCTTTCATGGCAGCAGGCCGTCCAATAAGTCCAGTATATTGGAACGTCCGCTCTCATGCTCCAATCCCGGGCTGGGCTGACCGACCTAGGTCTGGCGTCGCCAACAAACATTGCATTTTCTCTTAATACGCTTCCGATCGATAAATGACTCTATTTATATAGTGGGAAAATCCAAAGAGAAAAAAAAAATAGGAGGAGAAAACAAAAATTAGAAGGAGAAAAAAAAGCACGTGTGTCATAAAAGATGTCTTCGGGTGCGGAGAATGAACAATTTTACACCCGGATGAACCGCCATTTTTCAGGGGCTCTAACTCCAAATATCGACCAAATTAAAATGAAAGGAGTTTAGGATCATTTAACTACCAAGGCGGTTAATCTCCCCTCACTAACATTGTAGTTTTATTTTTTTTTAAACACATCCTTCTGATCAGGCCAATGAGACATAGCTTTTTCCTACTTTCTCTTTGTTGATTTAAAGAAAAGTCTGTTAAAAATATTCCATAGAAAAAACTAGAGAAGCGAGTAGCTGTTTTTTCTTCTTGTGTGCTAGCAGTAATGAAATGTCACAGAGATCCGGATAAACATCTCGGACTTTCAAAGGTTGCCGGCGCCTGATCTAGGGGAGCGCTAAAACTATTGCCCTCTTCTCACCAACGCTGTGGAGTCGATATCGAATATTTTTGCCCTTAGTTGGAGTCGTCAGGATTTCCTGAACTGGTTGTGAAATACTTTTGGAATGCTTGGAAAATTTAATTTGTCATACTATTTTTTTTTTTAAATCTTAAAACATTCATGACAGCAAACCCACAATGTGACATAATACGTCCAATTATCTGGATCACCTTAGGAATTTCATTATAGCTTGACTACGAATACCTTGTCAGCTGACACGAACCGTTCAATTCTACTACTTGCGGTTTTCTTAAGGCTTTTTTAAAAAAAACTCTCTCTCCCCCCTCCCCCTCCACGCACCTCTTGATATTCTCAGACTCTCCCTTCCTTCCACACCACCGCACTAGCGCCCCTGGAGTTTATCAACGTGAATGTGGTGGGGTGCAAGACCTCAGACAACATGGCAGTGAGATGTTCTCACAGCCAGTGACAGTGTTGATGGGCAGCATATCTTGTCAGCAACTGCCATATATAGTTTCGGTGAATTATTTGAGCAGGGATGTGAGAAGGGGTTACTTAGAGAGAATGAATGAAATGATTGAAACTGGATAAGTGAATGAGAGTGAGAGTAGATGTTCCAGAGATAAATTATTGGAAAATAACCTTACAGCTGAATGAAGAAAAAAAAAAAAACTTCCAATATTTACACCGTATATTTTAGAGTGAGAGAGTTTTTAAAAAAGGTGGAAAAGGTTGGAAATGAGGTCGGTGATAACCACCACGTACATCCAGAGGTTTGGACGAATGACCAGTAGTCAAATGACCTGCTAAAAGAAGATGTTGAAATTTTGTCCCAGACAAATAAAAAAGTCACGGGACTGAGCTTTAAACAAACGTGAACACTTGACTTCACACATGACTTAACACTTGACTCACACATAACTTAACACTTGACTTCACACATGACTTAACACTTGACTTCACACATGACTTAACATTTGACTTCACACATGACTTAACACTTGACTTCACACATGACGTAACACTTGACTTCACACATGACTTAACACTTGACTTCACACATGACTTAACACTTGACTTCACACATGACTTAACACTTGACTCACACATAACTTAACACTTGAATTAACACACGAGGGGATATTTCTTCAAACACACAGGTACGAACGACACTTATTTCCAAATAATGATGTTCTTCTTTTGACCATTCTTAAAGGGAGTCTTATAAAAGCATATTTGACCGATTCCTTGAAAAACGTAGTTCAGTCATTTCTTTTTTAAGTCACATGGTCTTTATTTAAAAAAAAAATGGCAACAAACAAGGAATAATGTTCATCTGTCCTGTGATTCCCCCCCCCCCCCCACTTTTTTGTCAATGCATCGATCGATTACAGCAATACATGGTTATTATTGTGGAAAAAAATTGCAGTATCGATTTTAAATTGGTGGCTAATGAGAGTTTCGCAGGTTGCCAGGATTTTCTCCACACTTTGGTGAACAGATTAAATTTAAATAATAAACGAAATGTTATTGAAAAGTGCAATGTTACAATACTTTGGTTTGTAATTAGTACCAGAGTATTACAGGAAACACAGAGTCAGACTTTTAGGCAAAGGGGGGGGGGGGGGGTGATTACATGGCTATAATGTATGGCAAAAAGAGTATGGGAATTACTAAATTCACTACCATGTATAAATCTCATTGTGAGGAAAATGTCATACTAAAAAAGGTATATTCATGGAATTATATAGAATAAAGGCGAAACAAATCGATTCTAACGAACTATAATCAAGCACTAGTTCTTTCCAGGGCATATAAAATGTTTGTGTCCGATTGACTCTCGCCTGATTGTAATCGAATATGGAATTGGCCCGGCAGTGGCATGCGGTGTGAACAAAATGATATCGCCAGAGACACTGACGGACCGAGAGCCGATTTATTTTGTAATTACACCTTTGCTTAATGAAGCGTTAATTTGATTAATGAGCAAATCTGGATGGTTTCACCTGCACCAATTATTTGGGTCAGGTGAAACAGGACGGGTCACACTCGACTGGACCCATCTTGCCATAATGGCAACTTGTGGATCACACGTCAGAGAAATGAATGTAACGCGCCGCTTTCTCCAACCCTTAATCGAGGAGCACCCACTCCCCTCACTACACAGCACCCCCTCCCCTCACTACACAGCACCCTCTCCCCCCACGCCTGTACTCGATCAGGTTCTACTTTGGGGCAATTGAGCAGCATTGGCCGCATCAATCATCCGTGACAGTTCGTCACGAGGACAATTGGCAGTAAAATAGCTTCACTCTTGGGCTTGATTAAAATAAGGAATGTTGGTGATCAAAGGTAAAAATGGAAAGGTGGTGATCAAATAGAAAGAAAATGGAAAGGTGGTGATGTTAGGTTCGAAAAATGGAAGGGTGGTGATCAAATGTAAAAATGGAAGGGTGGTGGTCAGATGGGACAAAAATGGAAGGGGGGTGGTCATATGTAAAAATGGAAGGGTGGTGGTCAAATGTAAAAATGGAATGTGTTGTGATCAAAAATAAAATTGGAAGGGTGGTGATACATTGTAAAAAATGGAAGGGTGATGATGACCCAATATAAATTATAAATTTGGTGATCAGAGGTAAAACTTGGATTGTTGGTTATAAATGTAGGTAAAAAAATGGAAAGTTGGTGATAAAAGGTTAGAACCATTTATTTATACATAGCATGGTATAACAAATAAAAATAATCTAAATGTTGGCGGTTAATGGTGGACAAAAACATATAAGAAGGGATTTTAAAACTATTAGCGCTCAAACGAAAACATAAATGAGATAAGAAGGGAAAAACAGGAAAGAAAGAAAACTCTATGAGCACAGTTGATATTAGTTGACTCATTTGACCTGTGCATATGTATTACATCAGTCTGTGCACATATATTGTAGCTGTGCACATGTATTTTGTTAGTCTGTACAAATGTATTGCATGAGTCTGTGCACATGTATTGCATAAGTATGTGCACATGTATTGCATCAGTCTGTGCACATGTATTGTATCAGAAGAAGGGCACACATTTACGCTTGTCGTTATGCTTTTTAATATGAGATTGAAGTCCGGTAATCTTAATTGATGCGAACAAGTTTCAGATTATATAGTCAGACGATGTCGTGCCATAGATCACATTGTGTGTAATAATCTGGTCAATGGTAAATGACTGAACGCGCCCTTGACTGCACGTGTTGACAGCCGAAACATTCGGCCATATTTGGATGCTCCAATCCAGTAGTTAAGCTCGAATCTAAGTATGAACTCAAGTTTGTACCAGCGATCTTCGAGCCTTCTCTCCTTTAAAACTACAACATAATACTACAGACAAGCTGACCAGCTAAATGCAAGCATGTTGACATCATCTCTTATATGTATATATTGCTTCTGGTGAGTGCCGCTTCCTTATCGAAACTGCAAACCCCCCCCCCCTTTTTTTTTCCACCCAAACTCCACATGGTTTATATTAATAGTGCATGACGTGTGAACTCAGGTAAATTGCTTTTCCTTAGGGGGCGGCGACTATAATGTTAATCAACAAAGAGCCACAGGTATGGTGTAGGACTGTCTATAGGACTATTGTTTAAAGGCCGGCAGGTATGGTGTAGGACTATTGTTTAAAGGCCGGAAGGTATGGTGTAGGACTGTCTGTAGGATTATTGTTTAAAGGCCGGCAGGTATAATATAGTGGAGGACTGACTGTAGGTCTATTGTTTAAAGGGCGTGGTTTGTAGGACTATTGTTTAAAGGCCGGCAGGTATGGTGTAGGACTGTCTGTAGACCTCTATCTGTAGACCTTTGTCTGTAGACCTCTTGCTCAAAATAACTGGAACCGGTCTAAAACAACAACTGCACCCGCTTAAGCCCTAGTAATTAGCCAGTTGAGCGCTCAATTTTAAATCAAACTATTTCCACCACACTTTATCCAACCACTAACTTTACCCACAATGTGGCACCTAATGATAGCAATTCTCATGGCATGTGATTTACATTCTAAGTCGATGTCTGCCAAAACGATTAAACTTGTATCTACCGGTAGATGATCCGGAGGTAAGAGGTCGCTCCAAATTTCATCGTAGGGCAATAACGGTCGGTGTTTGAACAAAGAACTCCACCCACTTTCATTTTAAAAGCACGTATTTGGGCAATCAATATAAAAGTCTCCGGTTTTAATCGGTCCCATCCAAGATAGTTACGAGAAGTACCGACCGCTCAACATTCGGGAATTTCCTGTAAATGGCTGTCATTGTTGAAAAACGCCGCTGTAAGAATGATCATCTCGAGGAAATGCCGGGTAGATTGACTATCGGAAAAAAAGTGAGCAAATAAGTAAGTAAATACAATCAAGGCTTTAATTCACCGATGAAACTTGAGTTAACCATTCTACGGCCATTATGTCTGAGTCTTGTACTGTTGATAAAATAAATCGTAAAACGAGGCTGGATTTTTTGTTTTGCTTGGGTTATTTACCTTGGGGATCTGGATACGTAGGATGGGGGTTATGGCAGGGGGTGGGGATGTGGATGTATGAAGTTGTAAATCTTAATTAATATTAGGTCATAATTTGAAGTTAATTAAGCAAGTAGAAAATATAATGGATAAGTCATTATAAGACAGATTTTAATACACATTTTTAAAAGTTATTTATTTTTTTAATACGGAAAAGGGGGAGGGGGGGCTTTGGACGACAAGTACATTGACTTTAGTGCACACCGGGGGGGGGGGGGAACGTGGACGACAAGAAAATTGGCTATAGTGCACACGTGGGGGGGGGCAAAACGTGATCGACAAGAACACTGACTATAGTGCACACGTGGTGGGGGGCAAAACGTGGTCGACAAGAACACTGACTATAGTGCACACGTGGGGGGGGGGGCAAAACGTGGACGACAAGAACATTGTCTATAGTGCACACGGCTAGAGTTGTGAACACAGAAATGACACACATACCTTAGGTCCATCTTTACTTTGTTTTCATTGAGGCACTGAAATCAAATGGGGTAGAGATTATTACAAAGTTATTTCAAAATAATTGGGAAACAAATTTATTACATGGAATTTTTTAAACATAAATTATATTAATATCATTAAAAAAATGGTGGTGATAAAGACATTGGACTCTTATTTAACCATAGAGGCTAGCCACATGCACACAGAAGGTGGTGATATAACAACATAATTCTTGGACATATATACACAGGAGGTCTTGAAATGAATACAAAAGCGATAGAAAGTTGGATTGAAAGAGACACAATGACAACTGGTACTTTTAGATAGGATGCTACCTACAACACCAACGACCGCAAGGACATGCTCCACAGGAGCTACGTTATCTACAACTCTGGCGACATAAGGACATACTCCATATGAACTACGACCTAAGGACATACTCCATATGAACTACGACCTAAGGACATACTCCATATGAACTACGACCTAAGGACATACTCAATATGAACTACTTCGCTTCAGCTCACCATTACATACTCCTAATCACATAATGGTGCAGCTTGTACCGAATGAATTGATTACCACGTCTTACATCGAAGGTTTTCATTGAGCATGCGTACAGCAACAAATCGATGTTATGCCGCAGCTTTGTCCCTTGCACTTTCTATCAGGCTGTTATCTCCAATCGTCACCGCCATGTCTATACAACAGCATGCACTTTACCTGCTGCAGGTACCAATTAATTCCTCACCATGTAATCAAATGTACTTTAAGTGATACCTGCCCAGCAGATATTCCCTTTGTTTCATACTGAAACGGCTTCTTACCTATAGGTACTCATTTACAACATGTGCGTCTTATTCTATTTATAGAGTATATAAGACAATGAAGGATAACAGCAACTCAAATCAATAATAATAATAATTTGAGCAATGTACGGGACTGTGATTACAAGAATTAGGCAGTGTTTGCAAGGGGGGCCTCTACGGGAATTTTTTTTTTCAAAAAAAAAAAAATATTCCTCTACGGGAATTTTTCAAAACAACACCTACATCCTCAAACTTTCTATAGAACGAAACAAAAGAATAAACTGAGAGAATCTTCACATTCTTTCAGACATAATCTTTCAACAAATGGGTGTTTACAACGTGTCAATTGCGTCATTAAGAAACTAATCAACGTTTGAAGTGTAGATTTCAGAATATGATCTAATCGAATCCTTGATACGTATTGTGAGGGTGGGGTGGGTTGATCGTGTGGGTGAGATGAGGGGCTGAGGGTGGGCGTGCGATGAGGGTGAGGATGGGGCTGAGGCTGTGGGTGGGGTTGAGTGGGTCTGAGGGTGTGGGTGGGTGGGTGAGTGTGTGGGTTGGTGAGTGTGTGGGTGGGTGAGTGTGTGAGGTGGGTGAGGTGGGGGTGAAGGCGGGATGAGGGTGGGGCGAGGGTGGGGGTCGGGGTGAGATGAGGATGGGTAGTGAGAGGGGGCTAGACGGTGAAAGATTGAGGGTGAAAGAAGATAAAGGGCAATAACTGAGGGCTGAGGAGACAGAGACGTATAGGTGGGAATTCATTAGCAATCCATTTCAATGACGGTTTTAAAAGAGATAATTAGACCACACGATGATATCGATTGGCCAATGGATTTGAACATTTAAGTAATTTCGTTTGCCCAATGCGATTGTAACATCGCCTTAAAGTAGTTCATAAAAAAATGTATAAAAATGCCCGGCCTGTAACATCGCCTTAAAGTAGTTCATAAAAAAATGTATAAAAATGCCCGGCCTGGAACTTCCACCTAATGAAGAACCGAATCACTCACAGCAAGCTTTCAATTTCAGTTTTTTTTCCATTTTCCTTTTATTTTTTTAAACTCTATTTTCTAGAAAATATGGAAGCATCGAAATTGTTTGAATGATATGATTACAAATAAGAAAACAAATGATAATGGCATAAATGGACTGATGTATTATTTGTGTGTTGTTGTTTTTTTTTGTCCAATAAAGATTTGGTCAGGTCAGATACCTGTGATTTTCTACACAGCCGGACACGTAGAACACCTATTGTGTCCTCAATAGCCCTAAGTAGTTTCCCCTAGCTGATGGTCTGATTCAACATTGGCAACGACACGTTCCTGAAACTATGCCAAACGTATCGAAATCACCTTCTTTAATAAGTAAATTTTGCTTTTTGATAATCTGGATTTCGTGTCATGGATATAGAACCAGGAAAACTATTTCTTCCTGCAATTTGTCTCACCACACTATAAAACAATGCACTGCGGCCCACTCGCCTCTATGTGGAAATAGAGCAGCCACAGCGTAAGAGGACTTTTGAATAAATTTTTAGTACCGTACAGTCTAAACAGCCCCACCCCCCACCCCCCCCCACACACACACTGAAGCTTTTCATAGGAAACCATCGACTGTAGTCCCTTGTGTACCAGTCTATAGGAAACCATCGACTGTAGTCCCTTGTGTACCAGTTTTGTCCTTTAAATAAGAGGGGTTTTATAATGACTTTAATTTTATCCTGATATTATTGGGACATTACTATTGGAGTAGGGTGAAGATTTATAAACTCCTAAATTGTTGGAGATAGAAATATACAGTTTTCTATTTAAAGAAAATTAGGGGAAGCATGATACATACGTATACATTTATTTTTATGACAGGGCTGACAGACAGGGCAGACAAATAGGGCAGACCGACAGACAGGGGGCAGAAAGACATGGCAGACAGACAAGGGCAGAAAGACATGACAGACAGACAAGGGCAGACAGACAGGGGCAGAAAGACATGGCAGACAGACAAGGGCAGAAAGACATGGCAGAAAGACAAGGGCAGAAAGACATGGCAGAAAGACATGGCAGACAGACAAGGGCAGACAGACATGGGCAGACAGACATGGCAGACAGACAGGACAGGCAAATAGACAGACAGGGCACACATATAGTGCAAATGTTAAGAATTGTGTACATCCTCAGAAGTCAAATGGAATGAGTACTCACAGGACATAGAGCATAAGTTCTATATACCTGTCTAGGATGCATGTTTATTGTACGCATGTAAATATGTGCAAAATACCTGTCTAGAAAACATGGCCATTGTACACATGTAAAAATGTTCTATATACCTGTCTAGAATACATGGACATTGTACGCATGTAAATAAGTTCTATATACCTGTCTAGAATACATGGACATCGTACGCATGTACATATGTTCAATATACATGCGTAGAATACATGACCATTGTACGCATGTAAAATGTTCTATATACCTGTCTAGAATACCAGGCTAGTGTAAATGCACAACTTGATAAAAATGTTATTATCAAATTTATTGGTAAAAAAGTATGCTTTGAGTCTAATCCGTTAACCCTAGAAATCTCAAAATTCCTCTAGTGGTGCACAAACAAGTCGTTTTATTTTCACTAGCTTTTTTTTCTTTAATCTAACATTTTTCTCATTAGCAAACACATGTCATCCTGCTTGAAAGATGTGGGACAATAGGCTTGGAGCGGGGAGGAGGAAGGACATGAGCATTGGAAAAAAACAACTCTAAAAGACCAGAGGGGGAAAAAAAAGGATTGAAAGGAAAAGAAAAAACTCTTCGGTTCAATAATATTTGTGCAATCTTAAAAGCTAGGCACATCATAAAAATTTAATACGACTAACTATTTCTCCTAATAAATTGAATTTGATTTTTTTCCCTTCCCCCCTTCCTCGGATGAGCCGATTAGAGATGAAAATGACTGGTGTAGGGGAGGAAAAGGGGCTTAGCTGCTGCACGTCATTTAACGGAATTGCTGGGACCAGGGACCGGCAAGATAACAGCCCTCAGGTAGATTCAGCTAATGGGGATTTGATCCATTTCTCCAATCTTTGACTGGCTTGTTTTGGAGCATATTCCATGCCTTTGTTGGAGGCTCATCGTTCAGTTTGTCCACATCATCAGGCTGATGTCCACATCATCGGGCTGATGTCCACGTCAAGGGGGATTGGAAGGGAGATTTAGAGGGGTGCGAGGGCGGTGAAACGGCGGAGTGAAATGAAATAGCTCAAGGGGTGAAATGAAATAGCTCAAGGGGTGAAATAGTCGGTGGACAAAAAAAAAAAAAAATCCAAAAGCAGCAGACGCATTTAAAAAAAAAAAATCTTTTTATTTTCAGAAAATGGCGAAAAATAGGGTCCAAAATGTATCATCAAGAAAGAAAAAATAATGGTCGCCATTCACCTGACTGCAGAAAGACGCGGATAAAAACCCTTTTACATTATAGTACTACATTGAATATAATGTCTGAAGAGTAATTTGAACAAAAATATTGTGAGTGCAGTTATTTCATATTGTTATATCCAATCGTTTGTGATCTAAAAATAGTTTTGACTATCTTAAACTCCCATGCTTCCAACAAGCCCCCCCCCCCCCCCCCACGCCCCCACTTCCAGCCCGCTATCTCTACATTCTCGTATAATGAAGCAGCTGTACACTATCCTGGTGTTAAGCGTAGGTTGCGTAACATTCTCAGAAAGACACTGGCGAAAAAAAAAATACTACTAAAAAGGCTACACTGGGCATAAAAAAGTTTAAAGACCAACTAATGTAAGTTTGTCATGTCATTTTCCTGTTTCATTCCTGATAATATTGCCCCCACCAATAATCGAACTCAAAAGAATGCTGAAATTCTATCGACATATTTGAAAGCACCAGATTTCAGTTGTCAACTAAAATTTAAAAAAAAAACTAGACCTAAACTTAGATAATACTTAAAAAAACAAACACTTTTTATCAAAAGAGGAGATTCAACGCAATAAAAAGTGGCAAAAAAAATAATTTCTTAAAATGCATTGAATGTGTACAGTCATCCTATACACTAGCCGTGTAAACAAAGGTATATACATCCGATAAACTAGTTGTGTAAACAATGGTATATACATCCCATAAACTAGCTGTGTAAACGAAGGTAAAGTCATCCTATACACTAGCCGTGTAAACAATGGTATATACATCCGATAAACTAGCTGTGTAAACAATGGTATATACATCCCATAAACTAGCTGTGTAAACGAAGGTAAAGTCATCCTATACACTAGCCGTGTAAACAATGGTATATACATCCCATAAACTAGCTGTGTAAACGAAGGTAAAGTCATCCTATACACTAGCCGTGTAAACAAAGGTATATACATCCGATAAACTAGTTGTGTAAACAATGGTATATACATCCCATAAACTAGCTGTGTAAACGAAGGTAAAGTCATCCTATACACTAGCCGTGTAAACAATGGTATATACATCCGATAAACTAGCTGTGTAAACAATGGTATATACATCCCATAAACTAGCTGTGTAAACGAAGGTAAAGTCATCCTATACACTAGCCGTGTAAACAATGGTTATACATCCCATAAACTAGCTGTGTAAACGAAGGTAAAGTCATCCTATACACTAGCCGTGTAAACAATGGTATATACATCCCATAAACTAGCTGTGTAAACGAAGGTAAAGTCATCCTATACACTAGATGTGTAAACAATGGTATATACCTACCATAAACTAGCTGTGTAAACGAAGGTAAAGTCATCCTATACACTAGCCGTGTAAACGAAGGTAAAGTCATCCCATACACTAGCTGTGTAAACGAAGGTAAAGTCATCCTATACACTAGCTGTGTAAACGAAGATAAAGTCATCCTATAAACTAGCTGTGTAAACGAAGGTAAAGTCATCCTATACACTAGCCGTGTAAACGAAGGTAAAGTCAACCTATACACTAGCCGTGTAAACGAAGGTAAAGTCATCCCATACACTAGCTGTGTAAACGAAGGTAAAGTCATCCCATACACTAGCCGTGTAAACGAAGATACAGTCATCCTATACACTAGCTGTGTAAACGAAGGTACAGTCATCCTATACACTAGCTGTGTAAACGAAGGTAAAGTCATCCTATACACTAGCTGTGTAAACGAAGGTACAGTCATCCTATACACTAGCCGCGTAAACGAAGGTACTGTCATCCTATACACTAGCCGTGTAAACGAAGGTAAAGTCATCCTATACACTAGCTGTGTAAACTAAGGTAAAGTCATCCTATACACTAGCTGTGTAAACGAAGGTACAGTCATCCTATACACTAGCCGTGTAAACGAAGGTAAAGTCATCCTATACACTAGCCGTGTAAACGAAGGTAAAGTCACCCTATACACTAGACATGTAAACGTAGGTAAAGTCATCCTATACACTAGCTGTGTAAACGTTGGTACAGTCATCATATACACTAGCCGTGTAAACGAAGGTAAAGTCATCATATACACTAGCTGTGTAAACGAAGGTAAAGTCATCCTATACACAAGCTGTGTAAACGAAGGTAAAGTCATCCTATATACTAGCCGTGTAAAGGAAGGTACAGTCATCCTATACACTAGCCGTGTAAACGAAGGTACAGTCATCCTATACACTAGCTGTGTAAACGAAGGTAAAGGCATCCTATACACTAGCTGTGTAAACGAAGGTAAAGTCATCCTATACACTAGCTGTGTAAACGAAGGTACAGTCATCCTATACACTAGCCGTGTAAACGAAGGTACAGTCATCCTATACACTAGCTGTGTAAACGAAGGTAAAGTCATCCTATACACTAGCCGTGTAAACGAAGGTAAAGTCATCCTATACACTAGCCGTGTAAACGAAGGTAAAGTCATCCTATACACTAGCCGTGTAAACGAAGGTAAAGTCATCCTATACACTAGCCGTGTAAACGAAGGTACAATAATCCTCTACACTAGCTGTGTAAACGAAGGTACAGTCATCCTATACACTAGATGTGTAAACGAAGGTACAGTCATCCTATACACTAGCTGTGTAAACGAAGGTACAGTCATCCTATACACTAGCTGTGTAAACGAAGGTACAGTCATCCCATACACTAGCTGTGTAAACGAAGGTACAGTCATCCTATACACTAGCTGTGTAAACGAAGGTACAGTCATCCTATACACTAGCTGTGTAAACGAAGGTACAGTCATCCTATACACTAGCTGTGTAAACGAAGGTAAAGTCATCCTATACACTAGCTGTGTAAACAATGGTATATACCTACCATACACTAGCTGTGTAAACGAAGATACAGTCATCCTATACACTAGCTGTGTAAACGAAGGTAAAGTCATCCTATACAATAGCTGTGTAAACAATTGTATATACCTACCATACACTAGCCGTGTAAACGAAGGTAAAGTCATCCCATACACTAGCTGTGTAAACGAAGGTAAAGTCATCCCATACACTAGCTGTGTAAACGAAGGTAAAGTCATCCCATACACTAGCTGTGTAAACGAAGGTACAGTCATCCTATACACTAGCCGTGTAAACGAAGGTACAGTCATCCTATACACTAGCTGTGTAAACGAAGGTAAAGTCATCCCATACACTAGCTGTGTAAACGAAGGTAAAGTCATCCCATACACTAGCCGTGTAAACGAAGGTACAGTCATCCTATACACTAGCTGTGTAAACGAAGGTAAAGTCATCCTATACACTAGCTGTGTAAACAATGGTATATACCTACCATACACTAGCTGTGTAAACGAAGGTACAGTCATCCTATACACTAGCTGTGTAAATGAAGGTAAAGTCATCCTATACACTAGCTGTGTAAACAATGGTATATACCTACCATACACTAGCCGTGTAAACGAAGGTAAAGTCATCCCATACACTAGCTGTGTAAACGAAGGTAAAGTCATCCCATACACTAGCTGTGTAAACGAAGTTAAAGTCATCCCATAAACTAGCTGTGTAAACGAAGGTACAGTCATCCTATACACTAGCCGTGTAAACGAAGGTACAGTCATCCTATACACTAGCCGTGTAAACGAAGGTACAGTCATCATATACACTAGCTGTGTAAACGAATGTAAAGTCATCCCATACACTAGCTGTGTAAACGAAGGTAAAGTCATCCCATACACTAGCCGTGTAAACGAAGGTAAAGTCATCCCATACACTAGCCGTGTAAACGAAGGTACAGTCATCCCATACACTAGCTGTGTAAACGAAGGTAAAGTCATCCTATATACTAGCTGTGTAAACGAAGGTAAAGTCATCCCATACACTAGCTGTGTAAACGAAGGTAAAGTCATCCTATACACTAGCTGTGTAAACAATGTTGCACATGACTTCATGACCCGGACACACAAATATAACGTCAGTATCCAGCGCCATTCATCCACATTTCTACCTTCCAATCATATACAATTTATAGATTACAATTAGCGATGGTCTAATCGATTTCGGCATAACTTCCATCTCATTTCACTGGGATTGATTCATTTAATTAGGACTACGAGGTTCAGTATCGACATCAGCAAACCATCTCGGCTTTCGATACTGTGTACCGATTAGTATTCGTTTGGCATCTGAAGATAGCTGAAATTTTAAACTGATTGGAAAAAGTCCCTTTTCCAAGTCTAAAATGGTTATTACAGCTTTGTACTTTATTTCGTTTTCTATCCTAATCTTTGATCCAAAATTTGATAACATCAGAAGAAAAAGCGGGTAACATTTTAGATATTTCCACGTTGATGACCTTCGAGATCTAAACATTGAATTTTAAAAATCACATAGTTTTACAACAATGTGGGTTTCTGTCAAATAATAAGGGGGAATCATAAACTTCCACAAAATACCCCACACACTTGTTTTCAACGACAGCTATATACAAAAAATTCATATTTAAAAATTGCTGTCTCTTATAATATGGGATCAGATAGAAAAGGTAGTGCGAACATATTTTGTAAATGACGTTTTAGGAATGCCTCTTAGTTTTATAAATCAAACAAAGCTAGCAATATTAAATTATAATTATTATTGTCATTAATTGGCAGTTACGTTTATTCAAAATTTAAAAAAAAATACAATTTTAAAAAAAAAAAATATTTTTTAAAAAATTGTGAAAAAAAAACCCCTTCTTCTTGACTATCTGCTGTGGCTAGTTATAGCCCTTGAATGCCATACTCGATACTTGATCTGTATTTGCTAAACGTACTAAATAAGTAATTGAATCGATGCAAACGAGCTCCACTAAGTACTAAAGACGGGTTCAACCCTCATCATGTTTTGTTGCAAGAAGATTTTTGTCTTTACAAAGAAGTAAACGTTCATCGGATTTTCCCCATACTTTATTGTGGTCGTGTGTGCATTTTTCATCATTCTCTAGCAGATACTGGATGATTACATCAACCGTTTCCATGACTTCATCTATGTCAGTACTCTCACACACGTTTAAACAAGATGAATAAAAAAAACAACAGAGTTCCGTGAAATCGAACTCTCGCATACTCCAGCAGTAGTGGCAATTGAAGGCACAATTGATTTTAAAAATTTGTTTTGATTCAAAGCATTATATATATATATATATTGATACTGGCTTTCTGTTTCTTAGTACCGATACTTATATTTTGAGGCGTTTAAAACATCTAATGTGAGACTTTTAGTCCGACGCCAAATCAAACACAAAATTAGAAAATAAAGATGTGCTCCGGCCATCGTTCTACCTGTTTCGACGTCATTGAAAATAACCCAACGTGATGTTTCATGCAGTCCAACGTGATGTTTCATGCAGTCCAACGTGATCTTTCATGCATTCCAACGTGATGTTTCATGCAGTCCAACGTGATCTTTCATACAGTCCAACTCGATGTTTCATACAGTCCAACGTGATCTTTCTTACAGTCCAACTTGATTTTTCATGCAGTCCAACGTGATTTTTCATGCAGTCCAACGTGATTTTTCATGCAGTCCAACGTGATCTTTCATGCAGTCCAACGTGATTTTTCATGCTGTCCAACAATCCATTGAATTATCAAAAATGATAGCAACTAAATTTATCTAGGTGACAGGGGAGGGCCATGAAAAGTTCACAAAATGTTTCGACGAAGTAATACCGAGCTTTGGACTCATCTAATCAACTCATACAAAAGTCTGGATGGTTGGAAACAGACACAGGTGTTAATTACATGCCTACATTATCTTACAAATAACATCGAATCTCACCCAATCTCTCCCCCCTCCCTTTTTTTACTCTCCAAAATTAACTAAAGTGGCTGCGCGGTGAGTAAGAGCTCTTCTTCCTTTTAGCAATCATTTGGAACATCACTATGATTCCGAGGCGACCTTCCTTCCTGTTGTTATGTCCCTTGTCCAAACAAACACCGCTAAAAACGGGCATTTGTACACCCCATCGTTTGAACGGAACCAACATTTTAGACGGAATGGCTCGCCCCGATAAAACCTTTGGGGAGGGCGTCTGCACTTCTAGGTGAGTGCCTCGGGGCTTTACCCATAGGCCGGTCTGATCGAATTTGCATAATGCAGGGGTTCAAAAACAGGAGTGAAGGCACGCCTGATATTAAGGAAGCAATGGTGCATACTAGCAGTGCTACGCTGGTTCTCTTTTTATTCATTGTTTCCCCTTTCTCCCCCGGACCGTCCCAAAGGTTCGAATGGATACCAAATGTCTCTTTGGTTTATCAGCGGCGATACTGAAGCGGGTAACCAACATTTGGGGGGAGGTCCTCGAAATGCCTTCGGGGTAGCTAATTATCAGTACGCTTTGAATCTTATAGAAATCATTTGGGCATTTTAAAAGCAAATCTAAATTAGATATATTTTATTTTGTCATTTCAATATCCACCCAAGCTTACCCATTAGTCAAGTGACAAGGCAGAAAGAATTCTGAACACACTTAGTTCGACACGGCACACTTTAGACAAGCTGTTCTAAAACGTGGATGGCAATATAAACTTGAGAACCTCTGACTTCAAGCACTTAGACGCCAAATTCAAATGCTCAAGAAGATTGGAGGTCATCTCTTTAGACCGGTCATTTGACAAACTTGGACGGAAAGACACTAAGTAAGAAGCCTACCATTCAGATCGCCAACAAAAAACCCTGGAGCCGCTTTAATCAGACTACCTTGTATCCTTAAAACACTTACGATCAGGCCATGGGGAAGTACTGTTAGTTTTGTGACAATGAATGCCATCAGAATGTGTGTTAATAATGTGTTGTCGGTAGCCTTATTCTGTCAAGAAATAACTTCATACGAGATCTACCTTACGATCGCTCTATTTTAACTATGTGCATATCTAGAAACAGTATAAACTTATGTGCATATCTAGAAACAGTATAAGCTTATGTGCATATCTAGAAGCAGTATAACGTTATGTGCATATCTAGAAACAGTATAAACGTATGTGCATATATAGAAACATTATAAACGTATGTGCATATCTAGAAACAGTATAAACTTATGTGCATATCGAGAAACAGTATAAACGTATGTGCATATCGAGAAACAGTATAAACTTTCTGCTTTCGTTTCATTTGTTTTAAAGACTTTAATGACGAGGAGTGTTGTTTTTCAATTGTTTTTAGTTTAAAGTTTGCTATTACTTGATGTATTTTACGGTTTCTATTCATGAGCGCATTGTTGAATCTCAGGTCATTCACACAAGCAACGAATGGAACATGACCACGGCAACATTTTAGAGAATCTGGAACCGAACAGCGACGCAAAAAGCTACACAAATTTGTTAGTTAGAAAACAAGATATAAGAAATATCCACAGGGCAGAGGAAAACGCGAAGCAGGGCAATACAAGAAAAGTGCACGTTTCGTCCAAGAAACCTTCGGAGCAAAAGTACACAGACAGACAGACTCAACAGGAAATGGTAAGCCTATTAAGTTACGGAAGATTTCAATTCATTTTTAAGACACCTTTGGCTTTGATGCACAATTCAAAACCAAAGTAAGTTTGGACCATAAGCTTTGATACACAGTTCAAAACCAAAGTAAGTTTGGACCATAAGCTTTGATGCACAGTTCAAAACCAAAGTAAGTTTGGACAATAAGCTTTGATGCACAGTTCAAAACCAAAGTAAGTTTGGACCATAAGCTTTGATGCACAGTTCAAAACGAAAGTAAGTTTGGACCATAAGCTTTGATGCACAGTTCAAAACCAAAGTAAGTTTGGACCATAAGCTTTGATGCACAGTTCAAAACCAAAGTAAGTTTGGACCATAAGCTTTGATGCACAGTTCAAAGCAATGTAAGTTTGAACCATAAGCTTTGATGCACAGTTCGAAACCAATGTAAGTTTAGACCATAAGCTTTGATGCACACCTATAAAGCACTCCGGATATCATGGGGCCGGATGACCAATACCTTGCAATTGAACGTGTCTTTTAAGTCGAGCATTATATACTGGTGGGAATATAAGTCCAATAAATATATAAATAATAATAACTGTCTTATAGAAGCTCATTAGCCCCGTAACCAGAGAAGTGCACATCGTTCATCCCAATGGCTAACGAGTTAATCTAGTTATAGTGTCAGCGTGACGTAGAGACGATATGTTACAGCAGCGTTACATTCATATAACCACTTAATTACGGGCGTCTTGCATGCTGGTAGTACAATGACATGCCTTCAGCAGCGTTACATTCATAGAACCACTTAATTACGGGCGTCTTGCATGCTGGTAGTACAATGGCATGCCTTCAGCAGCGTTACATTCATAGAACCACTTAATTGCGGGGGTCTTGCATGCTGGTAGTACAATGACATGCCTTCAGCATCGTTACATTCATAGAACCACTTAATTACGGGCGTCTTGCATGCTGGTAGTAGAATGGCATGCCTTCAGCAGCGTTACATTCATAGAACCACTTAATTACGGGCGTCTTGCATGCGATGTTCGTCGCAGATTATTCAACATATGTAACTTGTATACCTGGTTAGAATTGGGGTTACAAGATTATTCAACATATATAACCTGTATACCTGGTTAGAATTGGGGTTACAAGATTATTCAACATATGTAACTTGTATATCTGGTTAGAATTGGGGTTACAAGATTATTCAACATATGTAACTTGTATACCTGGTTAGAATTGGGGTTACAAGATTATTCAACATATGTAACTTGTATACCTGGTTAGAATAGGGGTTACAAGATTATTCAACATATGTAACTTGTATACCTGGTTAGAATTGGGGTTACAAGATTATTCAACATATGTAACTTGTATACCTGGTTAGAATTGGGGTTACAATATTATTCAACATATGTAACTTGTATATCTGGTTAGAATTGGGGTTACAATATTATTCAATATATGTAACTTGTATACCTGGTTAGAATTGGGGTTACAAGATTATTCAACATATGTAATTTTTATACCTATTTAGAATTGGGGTTACAATATTATTCAATATATGTAACTTGTATACCTGGTTAGAATTGGGGTTACAAGATTATTCAACATATGTAACTTGTATACCTGGTTAGAATTGGAGTTACAATATTATTCAATATATGTAACTTGTATACCTGGTTAGAATTGGGGTTACAATTTTTTTCAACATATGTAACTTGTATACCTGGTTAGAATTGGGGTTACAATATTATTCAACATATGTAACTTGTATATCTGGTTAGAATTGAGGTTACAATATTATTCAATATATGTAACTTGTACACCTGCATGGTTAGGGTTGGAGTTGCAAACACCAAATGATGTCAGCACCATATAGCAAACCATGTCCTTATCACGAAGACGAAGCCGGCTTAGGAAGAACAACTTTCACCAAAGCCGTTCTAGACAATCAACGGTCAGCGCCGAGGATCTTGGTTACATTTTATAAAACTATTGTCAAGAGATTCTCGGGTAGAGTACAGTATTCAAATACTTCACTCAACATAAAAAAGCAACATTTATCAGTAGTGTTAAGCCTCCAAGCCCAAGCCAATGATCAAGTACAAACCGATGGGCTGAGAAAGTGACTGAGGGACAAAGAGGGTGAGTGAGTAAGTGAGAGAGAGAAGAGAGAGAAATTGAGGGATTTACACTGGAAGCTTGATTTGTGTGATTAGGCAGGCTAGATTGCCGCCGGCATCTAACTAGATTTGTACTTGCAATCCAAAGGGTTTTTGCCGACTATTTCCTTGAATTGTTGGACAAGTAAATTTCCTTGTGATCGATGACGAGGCGACAAGTGAGATTAAAATTGATCATCAATCCAATCAATGCCATTAACTCGGCTCTCAACAGAGAGAATAAAAATGGTTATTTTCTGTTGCAGGCCTGATTGCGGCATTTGATTGATTAGTTAATACCCAACAAGGTAAGGGGGACCGGTAAATGGTGCCTGAGTTATTGGGAAAGGGGGGGGGGCTGGAGGGAGGGTCGGGATGGGGCGTTCGTAAGGTAATTGAACGGGGAAGAAAGTGGTAAACGAAGGGGGGGGGGCGACACTGCACCACCCGGCTATATTGGCAGCAGTTGTGTCTGGCAGTGACACCTACCCTAATGACCACTTCAAATTACGGAGTCCAAGATTAAACGTATTGATGGGTTTATTTCAAGTCCACAGATAGATTCGAGTGCCACTAGTGAAAAGTAAGGCCGAGGAACTGACTTGGTTTTTTCTCATGTTATTTCTTTAAACCCTGTTTTAAGTCAAGCCCGTTACACTCCGCGTGTTGAAGTTTGCGCTACCAAAGAAAGACTCAGCTATGCATGTCATTTTTTAAAATCAAATTTTTACCGTCACAAATATATATATATATATATATATATATACATTAACAAAAAATAACGACCACAATTAAAATGGTAGACAACGCGACTAACATTTTTTAAAGCAAATATGGGCTGAATTGAGAATAAAACCAACTTAACAAAGTACTAGACGATATGACCCGGTGATACCGGGGTCTTGATGGAAAGTATAATGCGCTACTTTGGGCCGGCTTTCGCGAACTCTAAACATTGTAAAAAAATGTGTCCTTCAATTAAAAAAAGATATTTTTAAGAAACAGATTTTGATAAATTGGTATGTTCATTAAAAAATTACCCAACGTTTTGCCTCGCTCATGAACTAAAACAACAGAAAATCGTAAAACAAAAAAATTCTCAAAGCTTAAGAGCCAGAATAAAATCGACTAAACTTAATATGTCATAGATTAAAAAAATGTGGCTGTTTGTGCCCATCGCTTGCCTGTTTTAATCATTTAAAAATAACTTGATGATGTCTATCAACATTATCAATTTTTTTCTTTTAAATGAAGAAACAAACATGTATAGGACCTTAACTTAAGTAACACTCTATTTTAAAACACACCCCCCAACGTAATAGTCGATGCCCAAAGACGTTGCCAGAATTATATAATACATGTGAACCTGTATTCCTGATTCTAGTATATTTGAGACGTGCACATATGTCTATGAAGATACCAGAATTACATAATATTCATGAACTTATAACCCTAACTCCAGTATATGTGCAACGGGAACACATGTCTATGGAAATGCAAGAATAATATGAAGTGAAGCTATAGCCCTAAGTCCAGTATATATGAGACGCGTACATGTCTATGAAGAATTCCACAAACCGACCGCTCCCCCCCCCCCCACAATTACATTAAATGCGACGAAGACACGTGTTCAGGGCAAGCTGGATGTGTATTGGCGAATCAATGCTCATCAGCAAATTGATACATCAACATTTTCCAATGCGGCCACAATCAAAGTCCACTGAAGGACATCCTACGAGACTCTGAATGTCCGTCAAGATGGCACAATAAACTCATAGCTCATTGCCATCGCGGACGGACATAATAGACGTATCAATAGCCTAAGACATGTTAAGGCGGCGGCAAGGTCCAACTAATCCGCTATGAAACAATGCACACAAACATCCAGGGCGCCTGAAATAGCCCGGGCTTGGGGTAACACGTGATCTACGTGTGGGTCTCCGGGGATGAGATTCTCTGTGTGTCGTTAGCCCCTTAAGATGAAGAGGACACACACAAGTTTTCATAAGGCTGCACCTATTGTGTGTCGTTAGCCCCTTAAGATGAAGAGGACACACACAAGTTTTCATAAGGCTGCACCTATTGATATCCGGGTACCAGAAGTGAGAGGCTGGGGTTAAAAAACTATTTAAAATATTATTGTTGGGTTTGTAAGGCAAAATGAGGTATCAAATTAAAGATAATTGAATGGACTATATGTTTGTAAACATAATTCTTCATTCTAACTAAAATAAACTACCACAAATGACATCCGAATAGCATTAGTCAAAATGGACCCAGACACTCAGCGCTGCCATTTGCACCCGGGTACCATTAGACTCAATGCTTTTCTAACTATTCATTATTTGTAAAACAAGTAGTTCTTACAGTAGTTATTAGTGCTGAGGAAGTGCAGTATTTGACAAAGATAAACATGTCACCACTGCAGCCAAATTATTTGTAAGATTACTACACACACCAGGTTGTACCATGGCTAAATGAGCAAAGACTACACTACGGGTTGTACCAGGATGCAATGGACGATGACTACACCACGGATTGTAACAATGCTAAGCACGATGACTACACAAGTTGTGCTCCATGTAGAATAAAATCGGTTACCGGAAATTTGTTTGAAAGAAATTTCGTCAACGGAAAATTAATCGACGGAAATTTGGTCGAACGGAAGTTTGGTCGAATTTTATTTTCAGTTCACACGATCAAATTTTCGTCAAATTATTTTATGAACGCACTATACTATATAATAAAACAAAATAATGCGTTCAAAAAGAAATTTCACGCAAAATTTGATCGTGTGGACTGAAAATAAAACTCGGTCAAATTTCCATTCGACCAAACTTAAGTCAATCAAATTTCTGGATACGAATAAAATCAGTATTAATGTCAAAAATTCTCAATTCACATAATCTATTGCCATCGTGGACTCTATTTGGTGAGAGAAGTACGAACCAAAACTCAGGAAGATCAACACAGGCCTCCAAAGAACATGGACAGTCGACACAAACAGATTGGGACGTAATCGTGTGGGCGGACAAAGTCAACAGAAATTGTTATCATCTTTTTTGTTGTTGCTAATATGCACTTTATAGGGGAAAAGAAACAACAACTTCACGATGAAACGATGAACTGTGTAAACACGCTTCAATGATTCCGTAAGAAGCACGTCTGCAGATCTAAGCTTATTATTCTTTACGCATGGATTGTTTGTATAGGCAAACTTGGTCATTCCGACGCGGAAAGCTCTGGGAGGCATGAAACATACATATTCCGAGGAACTAAATGGGTTCTATAATTTTGTTAAAAATAAGTTTAAAGTACAATTACAATACAACTAATAATAATTGACGTCAACGAAAGGTTAAAAGGTAACAACAAAGGTGCATACACAATTGGACGAATCCTTTAACTTTTTATAATAGAAGAAATGTTCAAAGAAATAAGTTTTAGTTACACTAGCTTTGTACAAACGATGAGTTTTATTGAAATATAACACAAAACAATAGACATTTTAAATATAACACAAAACAATAGACATTTTAATTTAACACAAAACGATGTTAACAAGACTGTCACTATATAACTGGATTGATATCATGAATTAAATTTTCTCACCACAGATTTGGAGTATGATTATATCTTGATAATGGCGCAATAAATTGCTTCAATTCAATGTAGAGAGAATTTAGATGGACGCCAATAACGATATAGATATATATATATATTAAAAGTTATGTTAAGGTCCTTTATTGTATATTTATAACAGTGTTTTGTTACGTGGGTAAGTTTCCAAGACAACACGGACAAATCTCAGATTAATGATAAACCAGTTCTAGGGTTTATTTTTCTAGCCCGTATTTTTGAAGGTGTACATGAGTGCAGTCTTCTGTTTGGGTTACCTAACATGACCACGGAACAGGACGGCTATTCTTTATTATATTACCATTCCCCCAGCTCGAGGGTCTCAAATATGATCCCCCAGCTCGAGGGTCTCAAATATGGTCCTCCAGCTCGAGGGTATCAAATATGGTCCCCCAGCTCGAGGGTCTCAAATATGGTCCCCCAGCTCGAGGGTCTCAAATATGGTCCCCCAGCTCGAGAGTCTCAAATATGGTCCCCCAGCCACACGATAAAAGCAGAACAAAACAACAACAACAACACAGAAATTGACCGAAAGGGGGACACATGTTCTGAAAACTGGCGACACATCATTAACAAAGTCATAATATGTGATCATTAAGACGTGCTCCCCGTACTATGTTTGTTGTTTGCACATCTGTACTTGTATACATAAAAATTCCACGAATTCTATAAATATCCCATTCCCCCCAACCTCCACTGAATACAAAAAGACAGGGCAATTTCTGTCAATGTTTAACCACCCCGTTCCACAGCTTAACAGGGGGTCTATACGATTTTTTTCTAACAATCAACGTAGTTGATATACCCGTTTGAGATATGCGCATTTTTATGTTATTTTGTCTACCAATATCCTCCCATTAGGGATTAAGAGGGACGCAGGACCATAAGAAATAACCGTGGGAAGGGCCAACGAGTTTGAGAATCCCTGAGATTGCTGGGTGGAATAAGAGAAACCATATGAGTGATTGAGTGAGAACTTCCAGCAAGGCAACACAAAGGCGGGTCAAACACGTCAACATCATGAGGAGAAAAGGGGGCACCTAGTGAGGAAAAGGGCACTTACCGCGTTGTGCCGGGGTTAAGAATGTTGGGGAGACATTACAGTGCTATTGGGGCAAAGAAAGACGTTAATTGGGAGTGAATTTACAGGAAAGGAAGAAAACACCTCATAACTCAGCTACTAAAAGCTCAATTTGAGTAGTGTAATAATCAAACCATTTGACGTCGCAATAATGCAATGGTTTATCCCCACAGCTGTTAAAAAACGAACACACACCATTAGTGGGGTAATATTGCTATACTATATCTTTAGCCCGGTGAATCCCACAGTTTTGTCCCAACCGTTAAATATCATCAGTCATTTCCCGATTGACGAGTTTCCTAAGTCGAAATATAGAATTACTAAGGTAGTCGCCATCTTGTTCAAAATGGTTTCCTATCCTTCCGTTTTCGATATGGTACTTAGGGATTTTCCAATACCGTCTTTTGGCATCAATGTAGATTTGTTAAGTTGAGCCAGCGCTCATTCTTTATTAGTTGAACAGCTCAGAGCTAAGTTTTTGTGAGGAGAAGATTTACACTTTACATTTCTAGTTGTTTCTGAGATTCAAACTTGTTCAATTTACAGAATTTAAAAAATGTATTATTGATATGACATCTGGATACCGGCGGGTTTTAAATTTCCGATTCTGAAATACGGAAACGGGGTTGGGGGCAGTGGCGTAGCGAGCTTAACTCGCGCCCGGGGCAGAATACCTTTTTAGCGCCCCGCCCCCAATACCTTTTTAGCGCCCCGCCCCCTATTCGAAAACCATACAATATTATAGTTAAATATACCATTTGGCGCCCCTTTGTGAGTAGCGCCCGGGGCATGGTGGGGGGGAGGGGTAGCGGTAGCTTTTTTGATATAAAATAGCTGGTTATTTCTCCGTGACATATCGACACACGGAATTTAAAAAAAAATAAATCATAAAATCGTTAAGGTTTCATTGGGTACCATTATTTTTTAAAAATAAATGTTTGATACCCTATTTATGAACCAATTGTTAAATGAAAAATTGAGTTGTGTACTTATGTAATATTATAATAACCGGAGTAAGTAATCACGTATACACAATAACGCTTTTTGAATTTCCGATTCTAAAATTAAGGAAACTGGTGGAGAAGGCATTAACAATGCCATGTTTAGAAGGCATTAACAATGCCATGTTTAGAAAGCATTAACAATGCCATGTTTAGAAGGCATTAACAATGCCATGTTTAGAAAGCATTAACAATGCCATGTTTAGAAGGCACTAACAATGCCATGTTTAGAAGGCCTTAACAATGCCATGTTTAGAAGGCATTAACAATGCCATGTTTAGAAAGCATTAACAATGCCATGTTTAGAAGACATTAACAATGCCATGTTTAGAAAGCATTAACAATGCCATGTTTAGAAGGCACTAACAATGCCATGTTTAGAAGGCCTTAACAATGCCATGTTTAGAAGGCATTAAAATGCCATGTTTAGAAGGCATTAATATGCCACGTTTAGAAGGCATTAAAAATGCCATGTTTAGAAAGCATTAACAATACCATGTTTAGAAGGCATTAACAATGCCATGTTTAGAAAGCATTAACAATGCCATGTTTAGAAGGCACTAACAATGCCATGTTTAGATGGCCTTAACAATGCCATGTTTAGAAGGCATTAAAATACCATGTTTAGAAGGCATTAAAATGCCACGTTTAGTAGGCATTAAAAATGCCCTGTTTAGAAGGCATTAACAATGCCATGTTTAGAAGGCATTAACAATGCCATGTTTAGAAGGCATTAAAATGCCATGTTTAGAAAGCATTAACAATGCCATGTTTAGAAGTCATTAACAATGCCATGTTTAGAAGGCATTAACAATGCCCTGTTTAGAAAGCATTAACAATGCCATGTTTAGAAAGCATTAACAATGCCATGTTTGGTTGCGCATCAGGTTTTTAACGGGACAATTATATTTACGTCCTGTCAACCTTTTTTAGAACTGCTATGTCCACGTATGAGTTGTTCCATTTGAAAAAATGCACTTCTAGCTTCTCACCATTACACATGTATTTTATAACAACTTTCTTGAAGAGACCCTTGACTATTATGTTTTAGGGGCAAGATGTGTTCTATAACACTTATATTAATGTTTCAACTCCACGTAGACCCCCGTACATCGAAGAGAGCCGTTCATTGAGTTGTGGCCAGTAAGCCGAGATAATGAACGGTAGTCTTAGTAAAAGTTACTTGATATCAAGAATGACAGGTTACGGCGATGCCCCGGGGTTTGAAATGGAAAGATATCTTTTGTGAAAAGCAAATACCTTCTGGGGCGCAAATGAAGAAGAGAGTGCAGTGAGCTAGGTGGATTTTTTTTCCCTAAGTTAGTTGTAGTCAGACAAGTCATCATTGGATATTGTCCACTACGTCTACCAGACTTGGCTCTCAGCTTCAATACCGTTGAGATCGCCAGATGCGTAACTGGGTTTTTGACGCCATTGGCTAATTTATTTTTGGCGCCCTTGGTATTTAAATAAAAATTTAAAAATTCGAGATTTAGCGGCGCCCTTTTGAACTGGCGCAGGCCGGCGCCCCTGTCAACTGCCCCAAATGCCAAGCCGTTGTTACGCCACTGGAGATCGCATAAAAGATTGTATTTATATATATATATAAAAACACGTGGTTCTCAATAAAATACAAGCTGTCTCAACTCCCACAAGTAAGACCATAACATAAGGGAGAAACGCTGACTTTACACAGTACGTTTAGTTTTACAGTCAATAAACGCATTGTCCATTTCATCATCACATAACTCACGATATACAATCCGCTCGACCAGGAGGGTCACGGCAAACTATTTGGGAACCACTAATCTAAGACTTTTAAATCTTAAAATATTAGATAAACATCCTCAAGGTCTCAAACTTCCTCATCCAGCTGTTTAAAAAAAAATCTTATTTTTATTTATCGCCTCCTTTGTCCTAGCAAACGGTTGTTAATAAAAATCGGATCTTATGTTCCAGACATGCGACGTCTTCACACAATGTGCACTTGGGGGAAAAACTCAACTGTCTGGTTGCCCTTTCTAGCCGAGCAAGCACACGACGAGAGACGCTGCTCAGATTATGTTCAAGTGTTGACCCAATAGCTGAAATGTAGAAAATCAAGGTCTCTAGAACTCTCGCATGAAGCACTTCTAGTTGAAGTCGTGTGACGGATAGTAATCGATTACGATATATCAGACCAGTAGGGAGCGTTTAGAGCGGTTACCAATAGCATGGCAGAAACCTATGGCACGCGCCTGATAGCTGATGAAAATGAATTCAAGTAGATGCTAGGGTGGGTTATAATAGAAGTCATAATGATATTTGCGGTTATAATAGAAGTCATACGGATATTTGCTGTTATAACAGAAGTCATACATATATTTGCGGTTATAATAGAAGTCATACAGATATTTGCGGTTATAATAGAACTTAATAGAATTCATATAGATATTTGCGGTTATAATGTAAGTCATATAGATATTTGCGGTTATAATAGAAGTCGTATAGATATTTGCGGTTATAACATAAGTCATACAGATATTTGCGGTTATAATAGAAGTCATACAGATATTTGAGGTTATAATAGAAGTCATCGAGATATTTGTGGTTATAATAGAAGTCATACAGATATTTGCGGTTATAATAGAAGTCATACATATATTTGCGGTTATAATAGAATTCATACAGATATTTGAGGTTATAATAGAAGTCATCGAGATATTTGTGGTTATAATAGAAGTCATACAGATATTTGTGGTTATAATAGAAGTCATACAGATATTTGCTGTTATAATAGAAGTCATACAGATATTTGCGGTCATAATATAAGTCATACAGATATTTGCGGTTATCACCTGTTGTTCTCTTTTGCACTTATAAGTTTGATGATCTAACGCAGGGGTCGGGAACCTATGGCTCGCGAGCCAGATGTGGCTCTATTGATTGCTGCATCTGGCTCGCAGACAAATGGTCGATTATATATAAAAAAAAGTTTCTTTAGACTCCTTTGATCTACATATTAATTGCATATCAATATTTCATTCTACAAATGAGCTAAAGTCTACTGCAGCTCAGCATCAGAAGTGGTAAAGGAGATAAACTCCGCTGACCTAAAAGACAGAAAAATAGCAACCCTGTATTCATTGTAATTAAAGGGAAATAAGTTTCAGTTTTAAACTTATTGTATGGCTCTCACAGAATTACTTTTCAAAATATATGGTGTCCATGGCTCTCTCAGACAAAAAGGTTCCCGAGCCCTGTATCTAACGTGATCACAAAGAACACTAAGATATAAGGTTATTTATGTCATTGGAGAGCCGCAAGCCAAGTAAACAAACAAAATACAAACGAGGATGATATATTGACCCGCCAGATTGACCCGCCAGTGCCAACACAGTAACATGTTGAGTGGTTTCTAACTAGCCAGACTACCACCTGCTGGACCTCTGTTGACCACTAGTTAGTACAACCAACACTCCATCAAGCTAAGATAAAGCGCCCCCCCCCACTTTTTTTCAAGCAAATACAAACATCATGGCATTAAAACAAACCCTATCATCGAAAGACAGATTGCATTGGTTCCCTCACTTCCCGTCAAGACTCACCCCTGCTCCCCACAACACATTATATTAATAACTGTTCTCCTGTAACAAGAATGTCTTCTGTAAGATCGCCCAAAGAATGGATGTCACAAAAATGTATTATGTAAGCTTGGCTCGTGGAAATGTGCTGTTGCGGCTAATCTTCAATATTTTTACTAAAACTGAGCAGGGCCTGCACAATGTAACGGTAACTGGGGTGGTGGCCCGGGGCGCCGTGTGCTTAGGGCGCCATCAACGATCTTCCAAAATAGGAAACATCATTGCATGTGGGCGCCATGGAAGAAAAATAGAAAATGCATCAAAAAAGATTTGATTCATCAAAAGGCCACCCCCCCAAAAAAAAAATTTTTTTTTCTGGGGGCCCACGGTAGGCTAATTGTTCACACTGCCCACGGTAGGCTAATTGTTCACACTGCCCACGGTAGGCTAATTGTTCACACTGCCCACGGTAGGCTAATTGTTCACACTGCCCACGGTAGGCTAATTGTTCATTCTGTCTAAATACAAGTTAAGAAAACCAATTTTATTGTTCATTGGTTGTTTAAAAATACTAGCTAGGTAACAAACTCATTACCTAATCCCCAGATTTTTCCTGGCACAAATTTTTATGATTATACTTAAATGGGGCGCCAAACTTAAGCCTGTCCCGGGGCGCCAGCAACCGTTGCATCGGCCTTGAACCTGAGTTGTCTTAAGACAGAGATAAACTTTTCCCTCAATTGATATTAACGTATTACCCTACCCACTACTTTGAACATCAACCGGTAACCAATGACGTTCTTTAGGAAAGTGACAGCGTTTGTTTTGAGTACAATTCTTTTAAGGTTCTCTAACGTAATGTCTACAGGAAAAAAAAGAATAAACTCGTTCCTTCCAAATATACATCTCATTAATATTTCAAAGATTTTGAGACGATAAAAACTTTTAGCAATAAACAAAACTCGACAATACAGCTACACCAGAACATTCATTATATAAGTTATAACATGGAGACTTAAATGGTGCGATTTCAATCTATGTTGTTTTTGTTTTTTTTTGGACAGTCTGGTACTGGTAGCAAAGGTAAGTGTAGCCGCGTAGCCGAAGCACAGACACCAGGTAGCTGCATACGGTAGCCGGGCACGGTGAATGCAGTCGATGGAAAACCCAGGGGAAGGAACACATGGTACTTTCACTTAAACAATTATTATTTTGGGTTACCTCCTACGTGAACTCCATTCAGGCCACGACTAAACTATGCACATTAGCCGCTCTACTTAGTCGGCTTTTCTTTAGCGACAATTTATGGACATTAAAAATTTGGTGACATTATTCTACACTTGAGTTCAGCGAAACAGTTCGATTAGACGGTAAAATCAATCAAGTCGCCCGAGGCAGTAATAACAGTTGTTTAGACGTGAAGACATTGTCACTTTGTTCGAGCATGTATGGGAGCCCAATTCAGTGTGTTGGAGTCTATTGAAAGGAAGCGCTGCTTAGTTTCAAACAGCTGTCCTTAAGTTAGAAACAGCACAGGAACACGTTTTTATACTGTCAGTTGCTGTGTGTGTTGACGTACAGTGTTTGATAACACTAGATCGACACATTATGTGAGAAAAAAATTCATTTACACAAAGAAATGGTAGTAAACTATGTCTCAAACATATCGCATTAAGCCTAATTAGATGTGTTAGTAGACTATGTCTCAAACATATCACATGCAGCCAAATTAGATAGGTTAATAGACGTTATGTTAATCATACAACCAAAGTAGATGTGACAGTAAGTTTTGTCATCAACCATATTATGTACAATCACAGAAGATGTAATAGCAGGCTAAGTCACAAAACATTTCACATACATCCAAATTAGATGATATGTAATAGTAAGCTTGGTGACCGAACATATCACATACAAGAAGCGATTGGTTAGCTATGTTACAAAACATCACAAGCACCCAACAAAGATGTGATGATAAGCTATGTTACCAAACACAGCACATACAACAAATGTAGTCGTGATATCAACATATAACATGAACATTGATTAACAACATTAATGAATCATCTTCCTAGGACTAGTATTACGGGCCAATAGTTCTCTTGTGTAACCCGGTGGTTGTTGACATTTCTAGCAGCTATTATCAAACGATTAGCAGACGCGATGTGTGGACAATTATGTCAGGCGGTCATCAGTGTTCGTTGTGGAATTTGCCACTGGAACTTCCTGTTCGGAACTGTGTTGGGCTTATTTAGGGATTGTTGGTTACAAAGGCATGTAGTATTAGAAGCAAATCAAAATTATTAATAGTACATTAAATAGTATGAAGTCTACATA